>OX155897.1:41957658-42557658 GCA_944588485.1 Phosphuga atrata | reverse complement strand
AAATTAAAGTATTTTTAAATTGAATTAATTATTTTCAAATTAAGTTAAATTTTATTGAAAGTAAATTAAATAATTTTTAAATTAAATTAAATTATTTTGAAATTAAATTAAATTACTTTAAAATTATTTTAAAATTATTTTTAAATTAAATTAAATTATTTTTAAATTGATATAAATACTTTTTAAATTAAATTAAATTATTTTTAAATTGCATTGCATTATTTTAAATTAAATTAAATAATTTTCAAATTGAAGTAAATGATTTGCAAATAAAATAAAATTATTTGTAATTTATTTAAATTAAATTATTTTTAAATTAAAGTAAATTATTTTTAAATTAAATTAAATTATTTTTTAATTAAATTAAATTATTTTTAAATTAAAATAAATTATTTTTAAATTAAATTATTTTCAAATTATATTAAATTCTTTTCAAATTAAGTTAAATTTTTTTTGAAAGTAAATTAAATAATTTTTAAATTAAATTAAATTAAATTATTTTAAAATTAAATTATTTTTAAAATATCTTCAAATTAAATTAAATTATTTTGAAATTAAATTAAATTACTTTAAAATTATTTTTAAATTAAATTAAATTATTTTAAAATTGAAATAAATTATTTTTAAATTAAATTAAATTATATTTAGAATAAATTAAATTATTTTTAAATTGCATTGCATTATTTTTAAATTAAATCAAATAATTTTCAAATTGAAGTAAATGATTTTCAAATAAAATAAAATTATTTGTAATTTATTTAAATAAAATTATTTTTAATTAAAATTCTCTTTAGATAAAAATTAAATTATTTTCAAATTAAATTAAATTATTTTTTAAATTAAATTAAAATAAATTATTTTTGAATCAAAAGAAATTAAATTATTTTTAAATTAATTTTTTTTTTAATTAAATTAAATTATTTTTAAATTAAATTCCATTATTTTTAAATTAAATTAAATTATTTTTAAATTAAATTAAATTATTTTTAAATTAAATTACATAATTTCTAAATTAATTTAAATTATTGTTATAAAAATAAAATTAAAATATTTTTAAATAAAATTAAATTGTTTTAAAATTATTTTTTAATAAAATAAAATTATTTTTAAATTAACAATAAATTAATTTATTTTTATTTTAAATTAAATAATTATTAAATAAAATAAAAAATAAATTAATTTTTTTTTAAATAAAAATGCATTATTTAAAAAAAAAATGGATTATGTTTAAATTAAATTTAATTATTTTTAAATTAATTTAACATAAAATTTTTTTTTTAAATTAAATTAATTTTACTTAAGTTTTTAATAAATAAAATAATATAAGAAATTAATCAAATTATTATTATTTTTTTAATTAAACTAAATTTAATTATTTTTAAATAAAATTAACATTGAAATAATTTATTTTTAAATTAATTAAATAATCAATATGTTAATATTAATTGTTATTAAAAAAAATAAAATAAAAAATATATAAAAAAAAAAAATTAAAACATTTTTAACTTAAATTATTTTTCTTTAAATTAAATTAAATTGTTTTCAAATAAAAGTAAATTATTTTTAAAATAAATTAAGTTATTTATAATTTATATAATTTAAATTATTTTTAAATTAAATTTACTAATTTTTGAATTAAAATAAATTAAATTATTATTAAATTTAATTAAATTATTTCAAAATCAAATTAAATTTAATAAATGAATTAATATCAACATTATTTTTAAATTAAATTATTTTATTTTTGAAATAAAATAAATTAAATTATTTTTAAATTAAACTTATTTTTTAATTAAATCAAATTATTTAAAATTAGATTAAATTTAATAAATAAATTAAATATAAATATTATTGTTAAATTACATTACAAAAGTTGTAAATTAATATAAATTATTTTTAAATTCAATAAATTTAAATTATTTGTAAATAAAATAAAGTTAAATTATTTTAAAATAAAATTAATTTTAAATTAAATTATCTTAAATTAAATTAAATTATTTTCAAATTTAATTAAATTATTTTCAAATTAAAATTAATTAGTTTTTTAAATTAAATTAATATAAACTAATTTTAAATCAAATTAAAATTAATTATTTTTAAATGAAAATGATTTTAAAGGAAATTAATTTAAAACTGATTTAATTTGTTTTTAAATAAAAAAATTAAATTATTTTTAAAGAAAATTAAATTATTTTAAAATTATTTTTAAATAAAATTATTCTTTTTAAATTAAATTAAATCATTTTTAAATTAAATTAAATTATTTTTAAATTAAATTAAATTATTTGTCATTTAATTAAATTAAATTATTTGGAATTAAATTAAATTTTTTTAAGAAAATTAAATTGTTAAAAAAATAATTTATTTATTTTTAAATAAAATTTAATTTAAATGATTCTTTTTAATTAAATAAAATTTAATTATTTTTAAATAAAATTAACATTAAATTTATTATTATTTTTTAAATTAAATAATTATGAAATTAAATTTAATTGTTATTAAATAAAATTAAAAAAAAAATTAATTATTTTTAAATTATTTTTTTTTTTTTAAATTTTATTATATTAACGTTTTTTTAAATTAAATTAAATTATTTTCAAATTAAATAAAATTATTTGTAATTTATTTAAATTAAATTATTTTTAAATTAAATTTAGTTTTTTTTTAATTTGGTTAAATTATTTGTAGATTCAATTAAATAATTTTTAAATTAAATTAAATTAAATTATTTTTTAAATTAAATTATTTTTGAATCAAACTAAATTAAACTGATTTTAATCATTTTTAAAATAAAAAAATTGAATTATTTTTAATAAAAATTAAATTATTTTTAAATTAAATTAAATCATTTTTAAATTAAATAAAAATATTTTTAAAGAAAATTAAATTATTTTTAAATTAAATTATTGTTATATTAAATAAAATTATTTTTAAAGAAAATTAAATAATTATGAAATTATTTTTAAATGAAATTAAATTATTTTTAAATTAAATTAAATTATTTATTTTAAATTAAATTAAATTATTTTGAAAATATTTTTAAAAATAATAAAATTATTTTTAAATTAAATTAATTTATTTTAAAAATATTTTTAAATTAAATAAAATTGGTTTTAAAGAAAATTAAATTATTTTGAAATTATATTTATATAAAATAACATTATTTTAAAATTAAATTAAGTTATTTTTAAAATAAAATAATTTATTTTTAAATTAAATTAAATTATTTTTTAATAAAATTAAATAATTTCTAAATTAAATTAAATTATTTTTAAATTAAATAAAATTATTTTTAAAAAAAATTAATTCATTTTTAAATAGAAATAAATTATTTTAAAATTAAATTAACTTATTTTTAAATTATTTTAAATTATTTTAGTTTAAATAAAATTATTTTTAAGTTATATTAAATTGATTTAAATTATTTTTAATTAAAACTAGATTATTTTTAAATTAAATAAAATTATTCTTGAAGAAAATTAAATTATTTTTAAATAAAATAAAATAATTTTTTAATTAAATCAAATAATTAAAAAAAAAATAATTTTAAAATAATTTTTAAATTAAATTAAATTATTTTTAAATTAGATTAATTTCTTCTTAAAAAGAATTAAATTGTGTTTGAATTAAAATAAATTAAATTATTGTTAAATTAAATTAAATTATTTTAAAATAAAATTAAATTATGTTTAAAATAAAATTTAAAAAATTATTAATTTTTGAAATAAATTAAATTAAATTATTTTTAAATTAATTTGTTTTTAAATTAATTTAATTTTATATTATATTTAAAAAAAAAAATTAAATCATTTTTAAATAAAATTAAATTATTTTTTAATAAAATTAAATTATTTTTAATTTATATTAATTTTTTTTAAAATTAATTTAATTTATTTTTAAATTAAATAGATTTTTTTTTAATTAAATTAACTTTAATTAGTTTTTAATAAAATTAACATTAAATTAATTTTTTTTAAATTAAAATTAAGTAATTATTAAATTAAATTTAATAGTTTTTAAAAAAATAAAATTAAAAATAAATTAAATTATTTTTAAATTAAATTAATTTTAATAATTTAATTAAATATATATATTATTTCAAAATTAAATTAATTAGTTTTTAAATTAATTTAAATTAAATATAATTACATTATTTCTATTTTTTTTTAATTAAATTAAGTTATTTTTAAATTAAATTGAATTATTTTTACATTAGATTAAATTTATTTAATTTTAAATTAAATTAGCATTAAATTAATTTATTTTTAGATTAAATTAAATTATTATTAAATTAAATTCAATTGTTTTTTTAAATAAATTAAAATAAAAAATATATTAAATTATTTTTAAATTAAATTGTTATTTTAAAATTAAATTAAAGTATTTTTAAATTAAATTATTTTTAATTTAAATTAAATTAATTTTTAATTAAATTTAATTATTTTTTAATTAAAAAAAATTAAATTATTTTTAAATAAAATAAAATTATTTTACAATAATTTTTAATAAAATAAAAATATTTTTAAATTAAATAAAATTATTTTAAAAATAAATTGAATTAGTTTAATATTAAAATTAATTAGTTTTTTAAATTAAATTAAAATTTATTATTTTTGAATCAAAATTAAATTGTTTTGAAAGTAAATTAAATTATTTTTAAATTTAACTAAATTATTTTTAAATAAAATTAAGTTATTTTTAAAGAAAATTAAATTATTTCTAAATTAAATAAAATTATTTTTTAAGAAAAATAAATTATTTTTAAAAAAAATTAAATTATTGTTAAATTATATTAAATAATTTTTAAAGGAATTAAAATTATTTCGAATTTTTTTTTTAAATAAAATAAAATAATTTTTAAATTAAATTAATTTTAAATTAAACTATTTTTAAATTAAATTAAATTATTTTTCAAGAATATTCAATTATTTAATTATTAAATTAATTTAAATTAATTTTTAATTATTGTTAAATTATATTAAATAATTTTTAAAGAAAATAAAACTATTTTGAATTTTTTTTTAAATAAAATAAAATTATTTTTAAATTAAATTATTTTGGAAACATTTTTAAAAATAATTAGATTATTTTTAAATTAAATAAAATAATAAAATTAAATTGTTTTTTAATTAAATTAAATTATTTTTAAATTAAATTACAATATTTTTAAATTAAATTATTATTTTTTTAATATTTTTAAATAAAATAAAATTATTTCTTAAGGAAATTAAATTATTTTTAAATTATTTTTAAATAATATAAAATTATTTTTAATTTAAATTAATTTATTTTTAAATTAAATTAAATTTTTTTTACATTAAAAGATATAAAATTATTTTTAAATTAAATTAATTTATTTTTAAATTAAATTAAATTTTTTTTAAATTAAATTACATAATTTCTAAATAAATTTAAATTATTTTTATAAAAATAAAATTAAAATATTTTTAAATAAAATTAAATTGTTTTAAAATTATTTTTTAATAAAATAAAATTATTTTTAAATTGACATTAAATTAATTTATTTTTATATTAAATTAAATAATTATTAAATAAAATTCAAATTAGTTATTATTAAATAAAATAAAATAAAAAATAAATTTAATTTTTTTTAAATAAAATCAAATTATTTTTAAATTAAATTGAATTATGTTTGAATTAAATTTAATTATTTTTAAATTAATTTAACCTTAAATTAATTTTTTTTTAAATAAATTAAATAAAAATTAAATTAATTTTACTTAAGTTTTTAATAAATAAAATAAAATAAGAAATAAATCAAATTATTATTATTTTTTTAATTAAACTAAATTTAATTATTTTTAAATGAAATTAACATTAAATTAATTTATTTTTAAATTAAATTTAATAATTATTAAATTAATATTAATTATTAAAAAAAATAAAATAAAAAATTTATAAAAAAAAAATTAAAACATTTTTAACTTAAATTATTTTTCTTTAAATTAAATTAAATTGTTTTGAAATAAAAGTAAATTATTTCTAAAATAAATTAAATTATTTATAATTTATATAATTTAAATTATTTTTAAATTAAATTAACTTATTTTTGAATTAAAATAAATTAAATTATTATTAAATTTAATTAAATTATTTCAAAATTAAATTAAATTTAATAAATAAATTAAACATAAAAATTATTTTTAAATTAAATTATATTATTTTTGAAATAAAATAAATTAAATTATTTTGAAATTAAACTATTTTTTAATTAAATCAAATTATTTAAAATTAAATTAAATTTAATAAATAAATTAAATATAAATATTATTGTTAAATTACATTACAAAAGTTGTAAACTAATTTAAATTATTTTTAAATTCAATAAATTTAAATTATTTGTAAATAAAATGAAATGAAATTATTTTAAAATAAAATTAATTTAAAATTAAATTATTTTAAATTAAATTAAATTATTTTCAAATTTAATTAAATTATTTTCAAATAAAAATAAATTAGTTTTTTAAATTAAATTAATATAAACTAATTTTGAATCAAATTAAAATAAATTATTTTTAAATGAAAATGATTTTAAAAGAAATTAATTTAAAACTGATTTAATTTTTTTTTAAATAAAAAAATTCAATTATTTTTAAAGATAATTATATTATTTTAAAATTATTTTTAAATAAAATTATTCTTTTTAAATTAAATTAAATCATTTTTAAATTAAATTAAATTATTTTTAAATAAAATTAAATTATTTGTCATTTAATTAAATTAAATTATTTGGAATTAAATTAAATTATTTTGAAATTAAATTAAATTATTTTTAAATTAAATTAAATTATTATTAACGTAAATTAAATTATTTTTGAATTAAGATAAAATAAATTATTTTTAAACTGAATTAAATATTCGGTTCAGTTCATTTATTTTTAAAATAAATTTAATGAATAAATTAAATGCATATGTTATTTTTAAAATAAATTACATAATTTTTAAAATAATTTAAATTAGTTTTAAATAAAATTATATTTAAGTAAAATAAAATAGTTATTTTTAAATAAAATTTATTTTAAATAAAATTTAATTATTTTTAAACTAAAAGAAATTATTATAAAATTAAATGAAATTTTTTTAAAGAAAATTAAATTGTTAAAAAAAAATAAAATTATTTTTAAATAAAATTTAATTATTTTTTAATTAAAATGAACCTTTTTAATTAAATAAAATTTAATTATTTTTAAATAAAATTAACATTAAATTTTTTTTAAATTAAATAATTATGAAATTAAATTTAATTGTTATTAAATAAAATATAAAAAAATAAAAATTATATTATTTTTAAATTATTATTTTTTTTTTTTAATTTTATTAAATAAATTTTTTTTTAAATCAAATTAAATTATTTTCAAATTAAATAAAATTATTTGTAATTTATTTAAATTAAATTATTTTGAAATTAAATTTATTTTTTTTTTAATTTTAGTTAACTTAGTTGTAGATTAATTTAAATTATTTTTAAATTAAATTAAATTATTTTTTAAATTGAATTAGTTTTGAATCAAACTATATTAAATTGATTTTAATCATTTTTAAAATAAAAAAATTGAAAGATTTTTAATAAAAATTAAATCATTTTTAAATTAAATTAAATAATTTTTAAAGAAAATTAAATTATTTTTAAATTAAATTATTGTTATATTAAATAAAATAATTTTTAAAGAAAATTAAATTATTATGAAATTATTTTTGAATGAAATTACATTAATTTTAAATTAAATTAAATTACTTTTAAATTAAATTAAATTATTTTGAAAATATTTTAAAAAATAATAAAATTATTTTTAAATTAAATTAATTTATTATAAAAATATTTTTAAATTAAATAAAATTGGTTTTAAAGAAAATTAAATTATTTTGAAATTATTTTTATATAAAATAACATAATTTTAAATTTTAAATAACATAATTTTAAAATTAAATTAAGTTATTTTTAAATTAAAGTAAATTATTTTTAAATTAAATTATTTTTTAATAAAATTAAATAATTTCTAAATTAAATAAAATTATTTTTACATTATTAAAATTATTTTTAAAGAAAATTATATCATTTTTAAATAGAAATAAATTATTTTAAAAATAAATTAACTTATTTTTAAATTAATTTAAATTATTTTAATATAAATAAAATTATTTTTACGTTAAATTAAATTTATTTGAATTATTTTTAATTAAAACTAGATTATTTTTAAATTAAATAAAATTTTTCTTAAAGAAAATTAAATAATTTTTAAATTAAATCAAATAATTAAAAAAAAAATATTTTAAAATAATTTTTAAATTAAATTAAATTATTTTTAAATTAGATTAATTTCTTCTTAAATAAAATTAAATTATGTTTGAATTAAAATAAATTAAATTATTTTTAAATTAAATTAAATTATTTTAAAATAAAATTAAATTGTTTAAAATAAAATTTAAAAATTTTTTAATTTTTGAATTAAATTAAATTAAATTATTTTTAAATTAATTTAATTTTATATTATATTAAAAAAAAAATTAAATCATTTTTAAATAAAATTAAATTATTTTTTAATAAAATTAAATTATTTTTAAATTTTATTAATTTATTTTAGAATTAATTTAAATAACTTTTAAATTAAATAGATTTTTTTTTTAATTAAATTAACTTCAATTAGTTTTTAATAAAAATAACATTAAATTGATTTTTTTTAAATCAAAATTAAGTAATTATTAAATTAAATTTAATAGTTATTAAAAAAAATAAAATTAAAAATAAATTAAAATATTTTTAAATTAAATTAATTTTAATAATTTAATTAAATATATATATATATATATATATATATATATATATATATATATATATATATATATATATATATATAAATATATATATATATATATATTATTTCTAAATAAAATTACATAGTTTTTAAATTAATTAAAATTAAATATAATTAAATTATTTCTATTTTTTTTTAATAAAATTAAGTTATTTTTAAATTAAATTGAATTATTTTTACATTAAATTAAATTTAATTAATTTTAAATTAAATTAGTATTAAATTAATTTATTTTTAGATTAAATTAAATTATTATTAAATTAAATTCAATTGTTTTTTTAAATAAATTAAATTAAAAATTAAATTAAATTATTTTTAAATTAAATTGTTATTTTAAAATTAAATTAAATTATTTTTAAATTAAATTATTTTTAATTTAAATTAAATTAATTTTTAATTAAATTTAATTATTTTTTAATTAAAAAAAATTAAATTATTTTTAAATAAAATTAAATTATTTTACAATTATTTTTTAATAAAATTAAAATATTTTTAAATTAAATAAAATTATTTTCAAAATAAATTCAATTAGTTTCATATTAAAATTAAAAAGTTTTTTAAGTTAAATTAAAATATATTATATTTGAATAAAAATTAAATTGTTTTGCAAGTAAATTAAATTATTTTTAAATTTAATTAAATTATTTTTAAATTAAACTAAATTATTTTTAAAGAAAATTAAATTATTTTTAAATTATTTAAAATTATTTTTTAAGAAAAATAAATTATTTTTAATTTAAATTAAATTATTTTTAAATTAAATTGAATTATGTTTAAATTAAATTTAATTATTTTTAAATTAATTTAACATCAAATTAATTTTTTTTAAATTAAAATAAATAATAATATAATTAATTTTACTTAAGTTTTTAATAAATAAAATAAAATAAGAAATGAATCTAATTATTATTTTTTTCAATTAAACTAAATTTAATTATTTTTAAATAAAATTAACATTAAATTAATTTATTTTTAAATTAAATTAAATAATTAATAAATTAATATTAATTGTTATTAAAAAAAATAAAATAAAAAATTTATAAAAAAAAAATTAAAACATTTTTAACTTAAATTATTTTTTTTAAAATTAAATTAAATTGTTTTCAAATAAAAGTAAATTATTTTTAAAATAAATTAAGTTATTTATAATTTATATAATTTAAATTATTTTTAAATTAAATTAACTTATTTTTGAATTAAAATAAATTAAATTATTATTAAATTTAATTAAATTATTTCAAAATTAAATTAAATTTAATAAATAAATTAAATATAAAAATTATTTCTATTTTTTTAATAAAATTAACTTTTTTTTAAATTAAATTGAATTATTTTTACATTAAATTAAATTTAATTAATTTTAAATTAAATTAGTATTAAATTAATTTATTTTTAGATTAAATTAAATTATTATTAAATTAAATTCAATTGTTTTTTTAAATAAATTAAATTAAAAATTAAATTAAATTATTTTTAAATTAAATTGTTATTTTAAAATTAAATTAAATTATTTTTAAATTAAATTATTTTTAATTTAAATTAAATTAATTTTTAATTAAATTTAATTATTTTTTAATTAAAAAAAATTAAATTATTTTTAAATTATTTTTAAATAAAATAAAATTATTTTCAAAATATGTTAAAATGTTTTAATTTAATTTGAATTACATTATTTTAAAATCAAATTGAATCATTTTTGAATTAAATAAAATTATATTATTTTTAAACTATATTTAATTTAATAATTAAATAAAATTAAAAATAAATAATATTTTTAAATTAAATTAAATGATTTTTAAATTAATTTAAATTAATTATATTTAAATTATTTTTTAAGAAAATTAAATAAAATTATTTTTAAATAAAATTATTTTTAAATTAAATTAAATTATTTTTAAGCTAAATTAAAATATTTTTAAGTAAAATAAATTTAAAGTATTTTTAATTTAAATTAAATTATTTTGAAATTAAATTAAATTATTTAAAAATTATTTTTAAATTAATTCAAATTATTTTTAATTAAAATAAATTATCTTTAGAATAAATAAAATTATTTTTAAGTAGAATTAAATTATTTTTAAAATTAGTTAAATTATTTTCAAATTGATTTAAAATATTTTCAAAATACAAAAAATTGAATTATTTTTAAAGTAAATTGAACTATTTTAAAAAAGAATTTTAATAAAATAAAATTAATTTTAAATTAATTTCTTTTTAAATCAAGTTAAATTATTTTTAATTTAAATTGATTTTTTTTAAATTAAATTAATTTTAATTATTTTTAAATAAAATCAACATTAAATTAATTTATTTTTAAATTAAATTAAATAATTATTAAATTAAATTTATTTGTTATTAAATATTATAAAGTAAATATAAAAAATATATTAAAAAGTAAAACTAAATTAAATTATTTTTAAATTGAATTGTGTTCAAATTAAAATAAATGTTTTTGAAATTATATTAAATTATTTGTAATTTATTCAAACTAAATTATTTTTAAATTAAATTAAATTATTTTGAGATCATTATTATTTCCAAATTAAATTAATTCATTTTTTAAATTAAATTATAATTAATTATTTTTAAATTAAAATAAATTAAATTATTTTTAAATTGAATTAAATTATTTGTAATTTTTTTAAATTAAATTATTTTTAAATTAAATTATTTTTAAGTTAAATTAAATTGATTTGAATTATTTTTAATTTAAACTAAATTATATTTAAATTAAATAAAATTATTATTGAAAAAAATAAAATTATTTTTAAATAAAATAAAATTATTTTTAAATTAAATCAATTAGATACAAAAATAAAAAAATATTTTAAAATTATTTTTAAATTAAATTAAACTATTTTTAAATAAAATAAAATTCTTTTTAAATAAAATTAAATTATAATTGAAATAAAATAAATTAAATTATTGGTAAATCAAATTAAATTATTGCAAAATAAAATAAAATTATATTTATAATAAAATTAAAATTAATTTTTTAATTAAATTAAATTATTTTTAAATTAAATTGTTTTTAAATTTTGTAATTGTTTTATTCTTTAATAAAATAAAATAATTTTTAAATTATATTAATTTATTTTTAAATTAAATTAAATTATTTTTAAATTAAATTGATTTTTTTTAAATTAAATTAAATTTAATTAGGTTTTAATAAAATTATCATTAAACTTATTTATTTTTAAATTAAATTAAGTAATTATTAAATTAAATTTAATAAAGTTATTAAATAAAATAAAATTAAAAATAAAATAAATTATTTTTAAATTAAATTATTTTTAAAGAAAATTAAATTATTTTGAAATTATTTTTAAATAAAATTAAATTATTTATAAATTAAATAAAATTATTTTTAAATTAAATTAAATTATTTTTAATTTAAATTAAATTATTTTAAATAAAATTATTTTAAATAAAATAAAATTATTTTAAAATTATTTTTTAATAAAATTAAAATATTTCTAAATTAAATTAAATTATTTTTAAATTAAATAAAATTATTTTTAAAGAAAATTAAATCATTTTTAAATAGAAATAAATGATTTTAAAATTAAATTAACTTATTTTAAATTAATTTAAATTATTTTAATTTAAATAAAATTATTTTTAAGTTAAATTAAATTGATTTGAATAATTTTTAATTAAAACTAGATTATTTTAAAATTAAATAAAATTATTCTTTAAGAAAATTAAATTATTTTTAAATAAAATAAAATTATTTTTAAATTAAATCAAATAATTTAAAAAAAAATATATTTTAAAATAATTTTTAAATTAAATTAAATTATTTTTAAATTAGATTAATTTCTTCTTAAATAAAATTAAATTATGTTTGAATTAAAATAAATTAAATTATTTTTAAATTAAATTAAATTATTTTAAAATAAAATAAAATTATATTTTAAATAAAATTTAAAAAATTAATAATTTTCGAATTAAATTAAATTAAGTTATTTTTAAATTAAATTGTTTTTAAATTAATTTAATTTTATATTAAATTTAAATTAAAAAAAAATTAAATCATTTTTATATAAAATAAAATTATTTTTTAATAAAATTAAATTATTTTTAAATTATATTAATTTATTTTAAAATTAATTTAAATTACTTTTAAATTAAATAGATTTTTTTTTAATTAAATTAACTTTAATTAGTTTTTAATAAAATTAACATTACATTAATTTTTTTAAACAAAATCAAGTAATTATTAAATTAAATTTAATAAAATTGTTAAAAAAATAAAATTAAAAATAAATTAAATTATTTTTAAATTAAATAAATTTTAATAATTTAATCAAATTTATATATATATATATATATATATATATATATATATATATATATATATATATATATATATATATATTTATATATATATATATATATATATATATATATATATATATATATATTATTTCTAAATTAAATTACATAGTTTTTAAATTAATTAAAATTTTATATAATTAAATTATTTCTATTTTTTTTTTAATTAAATTAAATTATTTTTATATTAAATTGAATTACTTTTACAATAAATTAAATTTAATTAATTTTAAATTAAATTAGTATTAAATAAATTCATTTTTAGATTAAATTAAATTATTATTAAATTAAATTCGATTGCTTTTTAAATAAATTAAATTAAAAAATAAATTAAATTATTTTTAAATTAAATTGTTATTTTAAAATTAAATTAAATTATTTTTAAATTAAATTATTTTTAATTTAAATTAAAATAATTTTTAATTAAATTTAATTATTTTTTAATTAAAAAAAATTAAATTATTTTTAAATTAAATTAAATTATTTTACAATTATTTTTTAATAAAATAAAAATTATTTTAAATTAAATAAAATTATTTTCAAAATAAATTTAATTAGTTTCAAATTAAAATTAATAAGTTTTTTAAATTAAATTAAAATATATTATTTTTGAATCAAAATTAAATTGTTTTGAAAGTAAATTAAATTATTTTTAAATTTAATTAAATTATTTTTAAATTAAACTAAATTTTTTTTAAAGAAAATTAAATTATTTTTAAATTAAATTATTTTGAAAACATTTTTAAAAATAATTAGATTATTTTTAAATTAAATAAAATAATAAAATTAAATTGTTTTTTAATTAAATTAAATTATTTTTAAATTAAATTAAAATATTTTTAAATTCAATTAATTTTTTTTTAATATTTTTAAATAAAAAATTAAATTATTTTAAAATTATTTTTAAATAATATAAAATTATTTTTAAATTAAATTAATTTATTTTTAAATTAAAATAAATTATTTTTAAAATGAAGTAAATTATTTTTAAAATAAATTAAATTAATTTTAAATTTAATTAAATTATTTTTACATTAAAAGATATAAAATTATTTTTAAATTAAATTAATTTATTTTTAAATTAAATTAAATTATTTTTAAATTAAATTACATAATTTCTAAATTAATTTAAGTTAATGTTAATATAAATTAAATTATTTTTAAAATAAATTTAATAAATAAATTAAATGCAAATGTTATTTTTAAATTAAATTACATGATTTTTAAATTAATTTAAATTAGTTTGAAACATTATTATTTTTAAGTAAAATAAAATAGTTATTTTTAAATAAAATTAATTTTAAGTAAAATTAAATTAATTTTAAACTAAAAGAAATTATTTTAAAATTAAATTAATTTTTTTTTAAGAAAATTAAATTGTTTAAAAAAAAATAAAATTTTTAAGTAAAATTTAATTATTTTTTAATTAAAATGATTTTTTTTAATTAAATAAAAGTTAATTATTTTTAAATAAAATTAATATTAAATTTTTTTTTTTTTTTAATAAAGTAATTATAAAATTAAATTTAATTGTTATTAAATAAAAAAAAAAAAAAAAATTAAATTATTTTCAAATAATTTTTTTTTTTTTTAATTTTATTAACTTAAATTTTTTTGAAATCAAATTAAATTATTTTCAAATTAAATTTAATTTTTTTTAAGAAAATTAAATTATTTAAAAAAAAATTAATTTATTTTTAAATATAATTCAATTATTTTTTAATTAAAATGATTCTTTTTAATTAAATAAAATTTAATTATTTTTACCATTAAATTTTTTTTTTTAAATTAAATAATTATTAAATTAAATTTAATTGTTATTTAATAAAATAAAAAAATAAAAAATTTAATTGTTTTTAAATTAATTTTTCTTTTTAAATTTTATTAAATTAAATTTTTTTTTAATTAATTTAAATTATTTTCAAATTATATAAAATTATTTGTAATTTATTTAAATTAAATTATTTTGAAATTAAATTTAATTTTTTTTTTACTTTAGTTAACTTATTTGTAGATTAAATTAAATTATTTTTAAATTAAATTAAATTATTTTTAAATGAAATAAAATTATTTTTTAAGAAAAATAAATTATTTTTAAATTAAATTAAATTATTTTTAAATTAAATTAAATTATTTTTCAAGAATCTTAAATTATTTTTTTTTTTATATTTTAATTATTATATATATATATATATAATTTAATTTAGAAATAATATATATATATATATATATATATATATATATATATATATATATATATATATATATATATATATATATATATATATTATTTCTAAATTAAATTAATTAGTTTTTAAATTAATTTAAATTAAATATAATTACATTATTTTTTTTTTTTTTTTAATAAAATTAATTTACTTTTAAATTAAATTGAATTATTTTTACATTAAATTAAATTTAATTAATTTTAAATTAAATTAGCATTAAATTAATTTATTTTTAGATTAAATTAAATTATTATTGAATTAAATTCAATTGTTTTTTTAAATAAATAAAAATAAAAAATAAATTAAATAATTTTTAAATTAAATTGTTATTTTAAAATTAAGTTAAATTAAATTATTTTTGAATTAAATTATTTTTAATTTAAATTAAATTAATTTTTAATTATATTTAATTATTTTTTATTAAAAAAAATTAAATTATTTTTAAATAAAATAAAATTATTTTACAATTATTTTTTAATAAAATAACAATATTTTTAAATTAAATAAAATTATTTTCAAAATAAATTTAATTAGTTTCATATTAAAATTAATTAGTTTTTTAAATTAAATTAAAATACATTATTTTTGAATCAAAATTAAATTGTTTTGAAAGTAAACTAAATTATTTTAAATTTAATTAAATTATTTTTTAATTAAATTAAATTATTTTTAAATGAAATAAAATTATTTTTTAAGAAAAATAAATTATTTTTAAATTAAATTAAATTATTTTTAAATTAAATTAAATTATTTTTCAAGAATCTTAAATTATTTTTAAATTGAAATAAATTTCTTAAAATATATTAAATAATTTTTAAAGAAAATAAAATTATTTTGAATTTTTTTTTAAATAAAATAAAATTATTTTTAAATTAAATTATTTTTAAATTAAATTATTTTGAAAACATTTTTAAAAATAATTAGATTATTTTTAAATTAAATAAAATGATAAAAATAAATTGTTTTTTAATTAAATTAAATTATTTTTAAATAAAATTAAAATACTTTTAAATTCAATTATTTTTTGTTTTTAATATTTTTAAATTAAATAAAATCATTTTTAAATTAAATTAAATTCATTTTAAATTAAATTAAATTATTTGTCATTTTAAATTAAATTATTTGGAATTAAATTAAATTATTTTTAAATTAAATTATTTGGAATTAAATTAAATTATTTTTAAATTAAATTATTTGTCATTTTAAAAAAAATTATTTGGAATTAAATTAAATTATTTTTAAATTAAATTAAATTATTTTTAAATTAAATGAAATTGTTATTAACTTAAATTAAATTATTTTTGAATTAAGATAAAATAAATTATTTTTAAATTATTTTTTTTTTTAAATTTTATTAAATTAATTTTTTTTTAAATCAAATTAAATTATTTTCAAATTTAATTTAATTTTTTTAAAAAAAATTAAATTATTTAAAAAAAAAGTTAATTTATTTTTAAATAAAATTCAATTATTTTTTAATTAAAATGATTATTTTTAATTAAATAAAATTTATTTATTTTTAAATAAAATTAACATTAATTTTTTTTTTTTAAATTAATCAATTATTAAATTAAATTTAATTGTTATTAAATAAAATAAAAAAAATAAAAAATTTAATTATTTTTAAATTAATTTTTCTTTTTAAATTTTTTTTAAATTAATTTAAATTATTTTCAAATTAAATAAAATTATTTGTAATTTATTTAAATTAAATTATTTTGAAATTAAATTAAATTTTTTTTTTATTTTAGTTAACTTATTTGTAGATTAAATTAATTATTTTTAAATTAAATTAAATTATTTTTTAAATTGAATTATTTTTGAATCAAACTAAATTAAATTGATTTTAATCATTTTTAAAATAAAAAAATTGAAATAGTTTTAATAAAAATTAAATTATTTTTAAATTAAATTAAATCATTTTTAAATTAAATAAAATTATTTTTAAAGAAAATTAAATTATTTTTAAATTAAATTATTGTTATATTAAATAAAATTATTTTTAAAGAAAATTAAATTATAATGAAATTATTTTTGAATGAAATTACATTATTTTTAAATTAAATTAAAATATTTTTAAAATAAATTAAATTATTTTGAAAATATTTTTAAAAATAATAAAATTATTTTTAAATTAAATTATTTTTTAATAAAATTAAATAATTTCTAAATTAAATAAAATTATTTTTAAATTAAATAAAATTATTTTTAAAATTATATCATTTTTAAATAGAAATAAATTATTTTAAAATTAAATTAACTTAATTTTAAATTAATTTAAATTATTTTAATTTAAATAAAATTATTTTTACGTTAAATTAAATTTATTTGAATTATTTTTAATTAAAACTAGGTAATTTTTAAATTAAATAAAATTATTCTTAAAAAAAATTAAATAATTTTTAAATTAAATCGAATAATTTAAAAAAAAAATATTTTAAAATAATTTTTAAATTAAATTAAATTATTTTTAAATTAGATTAATTTCTCCTTAAATAAAATTAAATTATGTTTGAATTAAAATAAATTAAATTATTTTTAAATTAAATTAAATTATTTTAAAATAAAATTAAATTGTTTAAAATAGAATTTAAAAAATTTTTAATTTTTGAATTAAATTAAATTATTTTTAAATTAAATTGTTTTTAAATTAATTTAATTTTATATTATATTTAAAAAAAAAAAAATTAAATCATTTTTAAATAAAATTAATTTAGTTTTTAATACAATTAAATTATTTTTAAAATATATTAATTTCTTTTCAAATTAATTTAAATTACTTTTAAATTAAATAGATTTTTTTTTTAAATTAAATTAACTTTAATTAGTTTTTAATAAAAGTAACATTAAATTGATTTTTTTTAAATCAAAATTAAGTAATTATTAAATTAAATTTAATAGTTATTAAAAAAAATAAAATTAAAAATAAATTAAATTATTTTTAAATTAAATTATTTTCAAATTAAATTAATTTTAATAATTTAATTATATATATATATATATATATATATATATATATATATATATATATATATATATATATATATATATATATATATATATATATATATATATATATATATATATATTATTTCTAAATTAAATTAATTAGTTTTTAAATTAATTTAAATTAAATATAATTACATTATTTCTATTTTTTTGTTAATAAAATTAAGTTATTTTTAAATTAATTTTAATTATTTTTACATTAAATTAAATTTAATTAATTTTAAATTAAATTAGCATTAAATTAATTTATTTTTAGATTAAATTAAATTATTATTGAATTAAATTCAATTGTTTTTTTTAATAAATAAAAATAAAAAATAAATTAAATTATTTTTAAATTAAATTGTAATTTTAAAATTAAATTAAATTAATTTTAATTTAAATTATTTTTGATTTAAATTAAATTAATTTTTAATTATATTTAATTATTTTTAATTAAAAAAAATTAAATTATTTTTAAATAAAATTAAATTATTTTTCAATTATTTTTTAATAAAATAATATTTTTAAATTAAATAGAATTATTTTCAAAATAAATTTAATTAGTTTCATATTAAAATTAATTAGTTTTTTAAATTAAATTAAAATATATTATTTTTGAATCAAAATTAATTTGTTTTGAAAGTAAATTAAATTATTTTTAAATTTAATTAAATTATTTTTAAAGAAAATTAAATTATTTTTAAATTAAATAAAATTATTTTTAAAGAAAAATAAATTATTTTTAAATTAAATTAAAATACTTTTAAATTCAATTATTTTTTGTTTTTAATATTTTTAAATTAAATTAAATTATTTTTAAAGGAAATTAAATTATTTTGAAATTATTTTTAAATAATATAAAATTATTTTTAAATTAAATTAATTTATTTTTAAATTAAAATAAATTATTTTAAAATTGAAGTAAATTATTTTTAAAATAAATTAAATTATTTTTAAATTAAATTAAATTATTTTTAAATTAAATTACATAATTTCTAATTTAATTTAAATTATTAATATATTTATTAATAATTTAAATAATTAATTTAAATTTAAATTAAATTAAAATATATTATTTTTGAATCAAAATTAAATTGTTTTGAAAGTAAATTAAATTATTTTTAAATTTAATTAAATTATTTTTAAATTAAATTAAATTATTTTTAAAGAAAATTAAATTATTTTTAAATTAAATTAAATTATTTTTTAAGAAAAATAAATTATTTTTAAATTAAATTAAATTATTTTTAAATTAAATTAACTTATATTTAAAGAATATTAAATTATTTTTAAATAAATTAAATTATTGTTAAATTATATTAAATAATTTTTAAAGAAAAAATTATTTTGAATTTTTTTTTTAAATAAAATAAAATTATTTTTAAATTAAATTATTTTTAAATTAAATTATTTTGAAACCATTTTTAAAAATAATTAGATTATTTTTAAATTAAATAAAATAATAAAATTAAATTGTTTTTTAATTAAATTAAATTATTTTTAAATTATATTAAAATATTTTTAAATTCAATTATTTTTTTTTTAATATTTTTAAATTAAATAAAATTATTTTTAAAGGAAATTAAATTAATTTGAAATTATTTTTAAATAATATAAAATTATTTTTAAATTAAATTAATTAATTTTTAAATTAAATTAAATTATTTTTAAATTAAATTACATAATTTCTAAATTAATTTAAATTATTGTTATAAAAATAAAATTAAAATATTTTTAAATAAAATTAAATTGTTTAAAAATTATTTTTTAATAAAATAAAATTATTTTTAAATTAAAATTAAATTAATATATTTTTATATTAAATTAAATAATTATTAAATAAAATTCAAATTAGTTAATATTAAATAATAAAAAATAAATTAATTTTTTTTTAAATAAAATTAAATTATTTTTAATTAAATTGAATTGTTTAAATTAAATTTAATAATTTTTAAATTAATTTAATATTAAAATAATTAAAAAAAAAAAAAATTAAATAATAGTAATTTAATTTTACTTAAGTTTTTAATAAATAAAATAAAATAAGAAATAAATCAAATTATTATAATTTTTAAAATTAAACTAAATTTGATTATTTTTAAATAAAATTAACAATAAATCAATTTATTTTTAAATTAAATTAAATAATTAATATTAATTGTTATTAAAAAAAATAAAATAAAAAATATATAAAAAAAAATTAAAACATTTTTAACTTAAATTATTTTTCTTTTATTAAATTAAATTGTTTTCAAATAAAAGTAAATTATTTTTAAAATAAATTAAATTATTTAAAATTTATATAATTTAAATTATTTTAAAATTAAATTTAAATTTAAAAACTTATTTTTGAATTAATATAAATTAAATTATTATTAAATTTATTTAAATTATTTCAAAATTAAATTAATTTTAATAAATAAATTAAATATATAAAATATTTAAATATAAAAATTATTTTTACATTTTAAATATAAATTATATTATTTTTGAAATAAAATAAATTTAATTATTTTTAAATTAAACTATTTTTTAATTAAATCAAATTATTTAAAATTAAATTAAATTTAATAAATAAATTAAATATAAATAATATTGTTAAATTACATTACAAAAGTTGTAAATTAATTTAAATTATTTTTAAATTCAATAAATTTAAATTATTTGTATAAATTATTTTTAAATGAAAATGATTTTAAAAGAAATTAATTTAAAACTGATTTAATTTTTTTTTTAAATAAAAAAATTAATTATTTTTAAAGTAAATTAAATCATTTTTATATTAAATAAAATTATTTTTAAAGAAAATTAAATTATTTTTATATTAAATTATTTTTATATTAAATAAAATTATTTTTAAAGAAAATTAAATTATTATGAAATTATTTTTAAATTAAATTAAATTATTTTTAAATTAAATTAAATTATTTTGAAAATATTTTTAAAAATAATAAAATTATTTTTAAATAAAATTATTCTTTTTAAATTAAATTAAATCATTTTTAAATTAAATTAAATTATTTTTAAATTAAATTAATTTATTTGTCATTTAATTAAATTAAATTATTTTGAATTAAATTAATCTATTTTTAAATTAAATTAAATTATTATTAACTTAAATTAAATTATTTTTGAATTAAGATAAAATAAATTATTTTTAAACTAAATTAAATTATTTTTAAATTAAATTATTTTTAAAATAAAATTAATGAATAAATTAAATGTAAATATTATTTTTAAATTAAATTACATAATTTTTAAATTAATTGAAATAAGTTTTAAATAAAATTATTTTTAAGTAGAATAAAATAGTTATTTTTAAATAAAATTAATTTTAAATAAAAAAAATTATTTTTCAACTAAAAGAAATTATTTTAAAATTTGATGTTTTTTAAGAAACAAATTGTTAAAAAAAAATTAATTTATTTTTAAATAAAATTTAAATATTTTTTAATTAAAATGATTCCTTTTAATTAAATAAAATTTAATTATTTTTAAATAAAATTAACATTAAATTTATTATTTTTTTTTAAATTAAATAATTATTAAATTAAATTTAATTGTTATTAAATAAAATAAAAAAAAATTAAAATTAAATTATTTTTGAATTATTTTTTTTTTAAATTTTATTAAATTAAATTTTTTTTAAATCAAATTAAATTATTTTCAAATTAAATTTTATTTTTTTTAAGAAATTTAAATTATTTAAAAAAAAATAATTTATATTTAAATAAAATTCAATTATTTTTTAATTAAAATGATTCTTTTTAATTAAATAAAATTTAATTATTTTTAAATAAAATTAACATTAAATTTATTATTTTTTTTAAATTAAATAAATATTAAATTAAATTTAATTGTTATTAAATAAAATTAAAAAAAAAAAAAATTATTATTTTTAAATTAATTTTTTTTTTAAATTTTATTAAATTAAATTTTTTTTAAATTGAATTAAATTTATTTCAAATTAAGTAAAATTATTTGTAATTTATTTAAATTAAATTAGTTTTAAATTAAATTAAATTTTTTTTTAATTTAGTTAAATTATTTGTAGATTAAATTAAATTATTTTTAAATTAAATTAAATTATTTTTTAAATTTAATTATTTTTTAATCAAACTAAATTAAATTGATTTTAATCATTTTTAAAATAAAAAAATTGAAATATTTTTAATAAAAATTAAATTATTTTTAAATTAAATTAAATCATTTTTAAATTAAATAAAATTATTTTTAAAGAAAATTAAAATATTTTTAAATTAAATTATTGTTATATTAAATAAAATTATTTTTAAAGAAAATTAAATTATTATGAAATTATTTTTAAATGAAATTAAATTATTTTTAAATTAAATTAAATTATTTTTAATTTAAATTAAATTATTTTGAAAATATTTTTAAAAATAATAAAATTATTTTTAAATTAAATTAATTTATTTTAAAAATATTTTTAAATTAAATAAAATTGGTTTTAAAGAAAATTAATATATTTTGAAATTATTTTTATATAAAATAACATAATTTTTTAATTAAATTAAGTTATTTTTTAATTAAAGTAAATTATTTTTAAATTAAATTAAATTATTTTTTTAGCTAAATTAAATTATTTTTAATTTAAAATAAATTAAATTATTTTTAAATAAAATTAACATTAATTTTTTTTTTTTTTTAATTAAATAAATATTAAATTAAATTTAATTGTTATTAAATAAAATTAAAAAAAAAAAATTAATTATTTTTAAATTAATTTTTTTTAAATTTTATTAAATTAATTTTTTTTAAATAAAATTAAATTTTTTTCAAATTAAGTAAAATTATTTGTAATTCATTTAAATTAAATTATTTTTGAATTAAATTTAATTATTTTTTTAACTAAATTAAATTATTTTTAATTTAAAATAAATTAAATTATTTTTAAATAAAATTAACATTAAATTTATTTTGTTTAAATTAAATAAATATTAAATTAAATTTAATTGTTATTAAATAAAATTAAAAAAAAAAAATGAATTATTTTTAAATTAATTTTTTAAATTTTAATAAATTAATTTTTTTTAAATTATATTAAATTTTTTTCAAATGAAGTAAAATTATTTGTAATTTATTTAAATTAAATTATTTTTAAATTAAATTTAATTTTTTTTTTAATTTAGTTAAATTATTTGTAGATTAAATTAAATTATTTTTAAATTAAATTAAATTATTTTTAAAATTGAATTATTTTTTAATCAAGCTAAATTAAATTGATTTTAATCATTTTTAAAATAAAAAAATTGAAATATTTTTAATAAAAATTAAATTATTTTTAAATTAAATTACATCATTTTTAAATTAAATAAAATTATTTTTAAAGAAAATTAAATTATTTTTAAATTAAATTAGTTTTATATTAAATAAAATTATATTTAAAGAAAATTAAATTATTATGAAATTATTTTTAAATGAAATTAAATTATTTTTAAATAAAATTAAATTATTTTTAAATTATTTTTAAAATTTTTTTAAAAATAATAAAATTATTTTTAAATTAAATTAATTTATTTTAAAAATATTTTTAAATTAAATAAAATTGGTTTTAAAGAAAATTAAAATAATTTGATATTATTTTTATATAAAATAACATAATTTTTAAATTAAATTATGTTATTTTTAATTAAAGTAAATTATTTTTAAATTAAATTAAATTATTTTTTTAAGTAAATTAAATTATTTTTAATTTAAAATAAATTAAATTATTTTCAAATAAAATAAAATTATTTTTAAGGAAAATAAAATTATTTTTAAATAAAATTATTTTTTTAAAATTAAATTAAATTATTTTTAAAATAAATTAAATTATTTTAAAATTAAATTAAATTCTTTGTAATTTAATTAAATTAAATTATTTTGAAATTAAACTAAATTATTTTTAAATTAAATTATTTTTAAATTACATTTTTTTGAAAATAAACCGAATTATTTTTAAATTAAATTATTTTTAATTTAAATTATTTTTATATTAAATAAAATTATTTTTAAAGAAAATTACATCATTTTTAAATTAAATTAAATTATTTTTAAAGAAAATTAAATTATTTTTATATTAAATAAAATTATTTTTAAAGAAAATTAAATTATTATGAAATTATTTTTAAATGAAATTAAATTATTTTTAAATTAAATTAAATTATTTTTAAATTAAATTAAATTATTTTTAAAATATTTTTAAAAATAATAAAAATATTTTTAAATAAATTAATTTTTTTTAAAAATATTTTTAAATTAAATAAAATTGGTTTTAAAGAAAATTAAAATAATTTGAAATTATTTTTATATAAAATAACATAATTTTTAAATTAAATTAAGTTATTTTTTAATTAAAGTAAATTATTTTTAAATTAAATTAAATTATTTTTTTAATTAAATTAAATTATTTTTAATTTAAAATAAATTAAATTATTTTTAAATAAAATTAAATTATTTTTAAGGAAAATTAAATTATTTTTAAATAAAATTATTTTTTTAAAATTAAATTAAATTATTTTTAAAATAAATTAAATTATTTTTAAATTAAATTAAATTGTTTGTAATTTAATTAAATTAAATTATTTTGAAATTAAACTAAATTATTTTTAAATTAAATTATTTTTAAATTAAATTTTTTTGAAAATAAACCGAATTATTTTTAAATTAAAGAATTTTTAATTTAAATTAAATTAATTTTAAATTAAATTTAATTATTTTTTAATTAAAAAAAATTAAATTATTTTTAATTAAAATTAAATTATTTTAAAATTATTTTTTAATAAAATTAATTTTTTTTAAATTAAATTAAATTATTTTCAGAATAAATTTAATTATTTTCATATTAAAATTAATTCGTTTTTTTAATGAAATTAAAATATGTTATTTTTGAATCAAATTTAATTTGTTTTGAAAGTAAATTAAATTATTTTTAAAATAAATTAAATTAAATAATTTTCAAATTAAAGTAAATTATTTTCAAATTAAATTAAATTATTAGTAATTTATGTAAATTAAATTATTTTTAAATTAAATTATTTTTAAATTGAATTAAATTATTTTCAAATTAAATTAAATTGTTTTGAAAATAAATTAATTTTGTTTTAAATTAAATTAAATCATTTTTAAATTAAATTAAATTATTTTAAAATTAAATTAAATTATTTTAAAATTAAATTAAAGTATTTTAAAATAAAATAATTTTTTAAATTAGATTAAATTTTTTTTTTTAATTAAATTAAATTGCATAAAAATATAATTATTTTAAATTAAATTGTTTTTAAATTAAATTAAGTTTTTTTTTAATTAAAGTAAATTATTTTTAAATTAAATTAAATTATTTTTTTAACTAAATTAAATTATTTTTAATTTAAAATAAATTAAATTATTTTTAAATAAAATTAACATTAATTTTTTTTTTTTTTTTAATTAAATAAATATTAAATTAAATTTAATTGTTATTAAATAAAATTACAAAAAAAAAATTAAGTATTTTTAAATTAATTTTTTTTAAATTTTATTAAATTAATTTTTTTTAAATTAAATTAAATTTTTTTCAAATTAAGTAAAATTATTTGTAATTTATTTAAATTAAATTATTTTTGAATTAAATTTAATTATTTTTTTAACTAAATTAAATTATTTTTAATTTAAAATAAATTAAATTATTTTTAAATAAAATTAACATTAAATTTATTATTTTGTTTAAATTAAATAAATATTAAATTAAATTAAATTGTTATTAAATAAAATTTAAAAAAAAAAATGAATTATTTTTAAATTAATTTTTTTTTAAATTTTATTAAATTAATTTTTTTTTAAATTATATTAAATTTTTTTCAAATGAAGTAAAATTATTTGTAATTTATTTAAATTAAATTATTTTTAAATTAAATTTAATTTTTTTTTTAATTTAGTTAAATTATTTGTAGATTAAATTAAATTATTTTTAAATTAAATTAAATTATTTTTAAAATTGAATTATTTTTTAATCAAGCTAAATTAAATTGATTTTAATCATTTTTAAAATAAAAAAATTGAAATATTTTTAATAAAAATTAAATTATTTTTAAATTAAATTACATCATTTTTAAATTAAATAAAATTATTTTTAAAGAAAATTAAATTATTTTTAAATTAAATTAGTTTTATATTAAATAATATTATATTTAAAGAAAATTAAATTATTATGAAATTATTTTTAAATGAAATTAAATTATTTTTAAATAAAATTAAATTATTTTTAAAATTTTTTTAAAAATAATAAAATTATTTTTAAATTAAATTAATTTATTTTAAAAATATTTTTAAATTAAATAAAATTGGTTTTAAAGAAAATTAAAATAATTTGATATTATTTTTATATAAAATAACATAATTTTTAAATTAAATTATGTTATTTTTTAATTAAAGTAAATTATTTTTAAATTAAATTAAATTATTTTTTTAAGTAAATTAAATTATTTTTAATTTAAAATAAATTAAATTATTTTTAAATAAAATAAAATTATTTTTAAGGAAAATAAAATTATTTTTAAATAAAATTATTTTTTTAAAATTAAATTAAATTATTTTTAAAATAAATTAAATTATTTTAAAATTAAATTAAATTGTTTGTAATTTAATTAAATTAAATTATTTTGAAATTAAACTAAATTATTTTTAAATTAAATTATTTTTAAATTACATTTTTTTGAAAATAAACCGAATTATTTTTAAATTAAATTATTTTTAATTTAAATTATTTTTATATTAAATAAAATTATTTTTAAAGAAAATTACATCATTTTTAAATTAAATTAAATTATTTTTAAAGAAAATTAAATTATTTTTATATTAAATAAAATTATTTTTAAAGAAAATTAAATTATTATGAAATTATTTTTAAATGAAATTAAATTATTTTTAAATTAAATTAAATTATTTTTAAATTAAATTAAATTATTTTTAAAATATTTTTAAAAATAATAAAAATATTTTTAAATTAAATTAATTTATTTTAAAAATATTTTTAAATTAAATAAAATTGGTTTTAAAGAAAATTAAAATAATTTGAAATTATTTTTATATAAAATAACATAATATTTAAATTAAATTAAGTTATTTTTTAATTAAAGTAAATTATTTTTAAATTAAATTAAATTATTTTTTTAATTAAATTAAATTATTTTTAATTTAAAATAAATTAAATTATTTTTAAATAAAATTAAATTATTTTTAAGGAAAATAAAATTATTTTTAAATAAAATTATTTTTTTAAAATTAAATTAAATTATTTTTAAAATAAATTAAATTATTTTCAAATTAAATTAAATTATTAGTAATTTATGTAAATTAAATTATTTTTAAATTAAAATATTTTTAAATTGAATTAAATTATTTTCAAATTAAATTAAATTGTTTTGAAAATAAATTAATTTTGTTTTAAATTAAATTAAATCATTTTTAAATTAAATTAAATTATTTTAAAATTAAATTAAATTATTTTAAAATTAAATTAAAGTATTTTAAAATAAAATAAAATAATTTTTTAAATTAGAATTAATTTTTTTTTATTAATTAAATTAAATTGCATAAAAATATAATTATTTTAAATTAAATTGTTTTTAAAATAATTTAAATTGATTTTAAATTATTTTTAAAATAAATAAAATAAAATTATTTTTAAATAAAATTAAATAATTTTTAATTAAATTAAATTTAATTAAATTATATTAAATATAAATATTATTTTTAAATTAAATAACATCATTTGTAATTATAATTAAAATTTTTTGAAACTAAATAATTTTAAATTATTTTTAAGTAAAATAAAATTAGTTTTGAATTAAATTAAGAAAAATTAAATTATTTTTAAATAAAATTAAAATTATTTCTAAATTATTTTTTAATAAAATTAAATTATTTTTAAATTATATTTAATTTAATAATTAAATTAAATTAAATATAATTATTATTTTTAAATTAAATTACATAATATTTAAATAAATTAAATTTAAATAAATGTTAATTTAAATTAAATAAATTATATTTAAATAAAATCACTAAATTATTTTTAAATTGAATTAAATAATTTTCAAATTAAATTAAATTATTTGTAATCTATTTAAATTAAATTATTTTTAAACTAAATTATCTTTAAGTTAAATTAAATTGATTTGAATTATTTTTAATTAAAACTAAATTATTTTTAAATTAAATAAAATTATTCTTAGACATTTAAATTATTTTTAAATTTATTTGAAATAAAAAAAATAATTTTTAGATAAAATCAAATAATTAAAATAAAAAAATTTAATATTTTAAAATAATTTTAAAATTAAATTAGATTATTTTGAAATAAAATAAAATTCTTTTTAAATAAGGTTGAATTATGTTTGAATTAAAATAAATTAAATTATTTTTAAATAAAATTTAATTATTTTTAAATAAAAATAAATTATTTTTGAATTAAATTAAATTAATTTTTTTTTAAATTAATTTAAATTAATTTTAAATTATATCAAATTATTTTTAAATTTAAAAAAAAATTATATCATTTTTAACAAAAATAAAATTATTTTTTAATAAAATAAGATTATTTTTAAATTATATTAATTTATTTTTAAATTAAATTAAATTATTTTTAAATTAAATTGATTTTTTTTTTAATTAAATTTAATTAGCTTGTAATAAAATTAACATTAAATTAATTTATTTCTAAATTAAATTAAGTAATTATTAAATTAAATTTAATAAAGTTATTAAATAAAATAAAATTAAAAATAAATTAAATTATTTTTAGATTAACTTAAATTATTTTTAAATTAAATTAAATTGTGTTCAAATTAAAATAAATTATTTTCAAATTAAATTATTTTTGATTAAAGTAAAATTAAATCATTTTTAAATTGATTTTAAGTATTTTTAAAATAAATAAAATTGAAATATTTTAAATACAATTAAATTATTTTTAATTTAAATAAAATTATTTTTAAATTAAATTAAATTATTTTCAAAGAAAATTAAATTATTTTTAATTTAAATTAAATTATTTAAAAAAAAATTAAATTATTTTTAACTAAAATTAAATTATATTTAAATTAAATTAAATTATTTTTAAATTAAATTAATTTATTTTAAAATAAAAATAAATTACATTATTTTTAAACTAAATTAAATTATCTTAAAATTAAATTAAATTTAATAAATAAATTAAATATAAATATTATTTTTGAAATAAATTACTTAATTTTTAAATTAATTAAAATTATTTTTAAATTTAATTATTTTTAAATAAAATTAAATAAATTTATTTTTAAATAAAATTAATTTTAAATAAAATTAAATTTTTTTAAATTAAAATACATTATTTTTAAATTGAATTTAAATTTTTTTTTAAATTTAAATTATTTTTAAATTATTTTTAAATAAAATAAAATTATTTTCAAAATATGTTAAAATGTTTTAATTTAATTTGAATTACATTATTTTAAAATCAAATTGAATCATTTTTGAATTAAATAAAATTATATTATTTTTAAACTAATTTAATTTAATAATTAAATGAAATTAAATATAAATAATATTTTTAAATTAAATTAAATGATTTTTAAATTAATTTAAATTAATTATATTTAAATTATTGTTTAATAAAATTAAATTAAATTATTTTTAAATAATATTATTTTTAAATTAAATTAAATTATTTTAAAGCTAAATTAAAATATTTTTAAGTAAAATTAATTTAATATAATTTAATTTTAAATTAAATTATTTTGAAATTAAATTAAATTATTTAAAAATTATTTTTAAATTAATTCAAATTATTTTTAATTAAAATAATTTATCTTTCGAATAAATAAAATTATTTTTAAGTAGAATTAAATTATTTTTAAAATTAGTTAAATTATTTTCAAATTGATTTAAAACATTTTCAAAATACAAAAAATTGAATTTTTTTTTAAGTAAATTGAACTATTTTAAATTTTTTTTTAATAAAATAAAATTAATTTTAAATTAATTTCTTTTTAAATCAAGTTAAATTATTTTTAATTTAAATCGATTTTTTTTAAATTAAAATAATTTTAATTATTTTTATATAAAATCAACATTAAATTAATTTATTTTTAAATTAAATTAAATAATTATTAAATTAAATTTATTTAAGTTATTAAATAAAATAAAAGTAAAACTAAATTAAATTATTTTTAAATTAAATTGTGTTCAAATTAAAATAAATGTTTTTGAAATTATATTAAATTATTTGAAATTTATTCAAACTAAATTATTTTTAAATTAAATTAAATTATTTTGAGATTAAATTATTTCCAAATTAAATTAATTTGTTTTTTAAATTAAATTATAATTAATTATTTTTAAATTAAAATAAATTAAATTATTTCTAAATTGAATTAATTTATTTGTAATTTCTTTAAATTAAATTATTTTTAAATTAAATAAAATTATTATTGAAAAAAATAAAATTATTTTTAAATAAAATAAAATTATTTTTAAATTAAATCAATTATATAAAAAAATAAAAAAATATTTTAAAATTATTTTTAAATTAAATTAAACTATTTTTAAATAAAATAAAATCCTTTTTAAATAAAATTAAATTATATTTGAAATAAAATAAATTAAATTATTGGTAAATCAAATTAAATTATTTCAAAATAAAATAAAATTATATTTATAATGAAATTAAAATTAATTTTTTAATTAAATTAAATTAAATTATTTTTAAATTAAATTGTTTTTAAATTTTGTAATTGTTTTATTCTTTAATAAAATAAAATAATTTTTAAATTATATTAATTTATTTTTAAATTAAATTAAATTATTTTTAAATTAAATTGATTTTTTTTAAATTAAATTAAATTTAATTAGGTTTTAATAAAATTATCATTAAACTAATTTATTTTTAAATTAAATTAAGTAATTATTAAATTAAATTTAATAAAGTTATTAAATGAAATAAAATTAAAAATAAAATAAATTATTTTTAAATTAAATTATTTTTAAAGAAAATTAAATTATTTTGAAATTATTTTTAAATAAAATTAAATTATTTATAAATTAAATAAAATTATTTTTAAATTAAATAAAATTATTTTTAATTTAAATTAAATTATTTTTAAATAAAATAAAATTATTTTAAAATTATTTTTTAATAAAATTAAAATATTTCTAAATTAAATTAAATTATTTTTAAATTAAATAAAATTATTTTTAAAGAAAATTAAATTATTTTTAAATAGAAATAAATGATTTTAAAATTAAATTAACTTATTTTTAAATTAATTTAAATTATTTTAATTTAAATAAAATTATTTTTAAGTTAAATTAAATTGATTTGAATAATTTTTAATTAAAACCATATTATTTTTAAATTAAATAAAATTATTCTTTAAGAAAATTATATTATTTTTAAATAAAATAAAATTATTTTTAAATTAAATCAAATAATTTAAAAAAAAATATATTTTAAAATAATTTTTAAATTAAATTAAATTATTTTTAAATTAGATTAATTTCTTCTTAAATAAAATTAAATTATGTTTGAATTGAAATAAATTAAATTATTTTTAAATTAAATTAAATTATTTTAAAATAAAATAAAATTATATTTAAAATAAAATTTAAAAAATTAATAAATTTTGAAATAAATTAAATTAAGTTATTTTTAAATTAAAATGTTTTCAAATTAATTTAATTTTATATTATATTTAAATTTAAAAAAAAAATTAAATCATTTTAATATAAAATAAAATTATTTTTTAATAAAATTAAATTATTTTTAAATTATATTAATTTATTTTAAAATTAATTTAAATTACTTTTAAATTAAATAGATTTTTTTTTAATTAAATTAACTTTAATTAGTTTTTAATAAAATTAACATTACATTAATTTTTTTAAACAAAATCAAGTTATTATTAAATTAAATTTAATAAAGTTGTTAAAAAAATAAAATTAAAAATAAATTAAATTATTTTTAAATTAAATTATTTTTAAATTAAATAAATTTTAATAATTTAATTAAATATATATATATTTATATATATTGTTTCTAAATTAAATTACATAGTTTTTAAATTAATTAATATTTTATATAATTAAATTATTTCTATTTTTTTTTTTTAAAATTAAATTATTTTTAAATTAAATTGAATTATTTTTACAATAAATTAAATTTAATTAATTTTAAATTAAATTAGTATTAAATAAATTCATTTTTAGATTAAATTAAATTATTATTCAATTAAATTCGATTGCTTTTTAAATAAATTAAATTAAAAAATAAAATAAATTATTTTTAAATTAAATTGTTATTTTAAAATTAAATTAAATTATTTTTAAATTAAATTATTTTTAATTTAAATTAAAATAATTTTTAATTAAATTTAATTATTTTTTAATTAAAAAAAATTAAATTATTTTTAAATTAAATTAAATTATTTTACAATTATTTTTTAATAAAATAAAAATTATTTTAAATTAAATAAATTTATTTTCAAAATAAATTTAATTAGTTTCAAATTAAAATTAATAAGTTTTTTAAATTAAATTAAAATATATTATTTTTGAATCAAAATTAAATTGTTTTGAAAGTAAATTAAATTATTTTGAAATTTAATTAAATTATTTTTAAATTAAACTAAATTATTTTTAAAGAAAAATAAATTATTTTTAAATTAAATTAAATTATTTTTAAATTAAATTATTTAGAAAACATTTTTAAAAATAATTAGATTATTTTTAAATTAAATAAAATAATAAAATTAAATTGTTTTTTAATTAAATTATTTTTAAATTAAATTAAAATATTTTTAAATTCAATTAATTTTTTTTTAATATTTTTAAATTAAATAAAATTATTTTTAAAGAAAATTCAATTATTTTGAAATTATTTTTAAATAATATAAAATTATTTTTAAATTAAATTAATTTATTTTTAAATTAAAATAAATTATTTTTAAATTAAATTTAATTATTTTTAAATTAAATTAAATTATTTCAATATTTAATTTAATTTAAAAATTTAAATAAATATAAATATTATTTTTAAAATAAATTACATAATTTCTAAATTAATTAAAATTATTGTTATAAAAATAAAATTAAAATATTTTTAAATAAAATTAAATTAATTTAAAATTATTTTTTAATAAAATAAAATTATTTTTAAATTAAATTAACATTAAATTAATTTATTTTTATATTAAATTAAATAATTATTAAATAAAATTCAAATTAGTTATTATTAAATAAAATAAAATAAAAAATAAATTAATTATTTTTTAAATAAAATTAAATTATTCTTAAATTAAATTGAATTATGTTTAAATTAAATTTAATTATTTTTAAATTAATTTAACATAAAATTAATTTTTTTTTAAATTAAAATAAATAATAATTAAAATAAATTTTCTTAAGTTTTTAATAAATAAAATAAGAAATAAATCAAATTATTATTTTTTTTTAAATAAACTAAATTTAATTAATTTTAAATAAAATTAACATTAAAATAATTTATTTTTAAATTAAATTAAATAAATAATAAATTAATATTAATTGTTATTAAAAAAAATAAAATAAAAAATATATAAAAAAAAAATTAAAACATTTTTAACTTACATTATTTTTCTTTAAATTAAATTAAATTGTTTTCAAATAAAAGTACATTATTTTTTAAATAAATTAAGTTATTTATAATTTATATAATTTAAATTATTTTTAAATTAAATTAACTTATTTTTGAATTAAAATAAATTAAATTATTATTAAATTTAATTAAATTATTTCAAAATTAAATTAAATTTAATAAATAAATTAAATATAAAAATTATTTTCAAATTAAATTATATTATTTTTGAAATAAAATAAATTAAATTATTTTTAAATTAAACTACTTTTTAATTAAATCAAATTATTTAAAATTAAATTAAATTTAATAAATAAATTAAATATAAATATTATTGTTAAATTACATTACAAAAGTTGTAAATTAATTTAAATTATTTTTAAATTCAATACATTTAAATTATTTGTAAATAAAATGAAATAAAATTTAATTGTTTTTAATTAAAATTAACATTAAATTTATTATTTTTTTTTAAATTAAATTATTATTAAATTAAATTTGATTGCTATTAAATAAAATAAAAATAATAAAAATTAAATTATTTTTAAATAAATTTTTTTTTTTAAATTTTATAAAATTAATTTTTTTTTAAATTAAATTATTTTTAAATTAAATTTAATTTTTTTTAGGAAAATTAAATTATTAAAAAAAAATTAATTTATTTTTAAATAAAATTCAATTATTTTTTTAATTAAAATGATTCTTTTTAATTAAATAAAATTTAATTATTTTTAAATAAAATTAACATTAAATTTATTATTTTTTTTTAAATTAAATAATTATTAAATTAAATTTAAATGTTTTAAAAAAAAATAAAAAAAAAAAAAATTTAATTATTTTTAAATTAATTTTTTTTGAAATTTTATTAAATTAATTTTTTAAAAAAATTAAATTAAATTATTTTCAAATTAAATAAAATTATTTGTAATTTATTTAAATTAAATTACTTTTAAATTAATTTTTTATTTTTTTTATTTTAATTAAATTATTTTTAAATTAAATTAAATTATCTTTTAAATTGAATTATTTTTGAATCAAACTAAATTAAATTGATTTTAATCATTTTTAAAATAAAAAAATGAAATATTTTTAATTAAAATTAAATTATTTTTAAATTAAATTAAATTATTGTTATATTAAATACAATTATTTTTAAAGAAAATTAAATTATTATGAAATTATTTTTAAATGAAATTAAATTATTTTTAAATTAAATTAAATTATTTTTAAAGTAAATTAATTTATTTTAAAAATATTTGTAAATTAAATAAAATTGGTTTTAAAGAAAATTGAATTATTTTGAAATTATTTTTATATAAAATAACATAATTTTTAAATTAAATTAATTTTTTTTTAAATTAAAGTAAATTATTTTTAAATTAAATTAATTTATTTTTTAATTAAATTAAATTATTTTTAAATTAAAATAAATTAAATTATTTTAAAATTAAATTAATTTATTTAAAAAAAAAATTTAATTAAAATAAAATTATTTTTAAGGAAAATTAAATTATTTTTAAATAAAATTATTTTTTTAAAATTAAATTAAATTATTTTTAAAATAAATTAAATTATTTTTAAATTAAATTAAATTATTTGTAATTTAATTAAATTAAATTATTTTGAAATTAAACTAAATTATTTTTAATTAAATTATTTTTAAATTATTTTTAAATTAAATTATTTTTAAATTAAACTGAATTATTTTTAAATTAAATTAAATTTTTTTTAGATATTTTAAATTAAATTATATTTTTTTTAAATTAAAATAAATTATTTTTAAATTAAAGTATTTTTAAATTGAATTAATTATTTTCAAATTAAGTTAAATTTTATTGAAAGTAAATTAAATAATTTTTAAATTAAATTAAATTATTTTTAAATTAAATTAAATTGTTTTTAAATTATCTTCAAATTAAATTAAATTATTTTGAAATTAAATTAAATTACTTTAAAATTATTTTAAAATTATTTTTAAATTAAATTAAATTATTTTTAAATTGATATAAATACTTTTTAAATTAAATTAAATTATTTTTAAATTGCATTGCATTATTTTAAATTAAATTAAATAATTTTCAAATTGAAGTAAATGATTTGCAAATAAAATAAAATTATTTGTAATTTATTTAAATTAAATTATTTTTAAATTAAAGTAAATTATTTTTAAATTAAATTAAATTATTTTTTAATTAAATTAAATTATTTTTAATTTAAAATAAATTATTTTTAAATTAAATTATTTTCAAATTGAATTAAATTCTTTTCAAATTAAGTTAAATTTTTTTGAAAGTAAATTAAATAATTTTTAAATTAAATTAAATTAAATTATTTTAAAATTAAATTATTTTTAAAATATCTTCAAATTAAATTAAATTATTTTGAAATTAAATTAAATTACTTTAAAATTATTTTTAAATTAAATTAAATTATTTTAAAATTGAAATAAATTATTTTTAAATTAAATTAAATTATTTTTAGAATAAATTAAATTATTTTTAAATTGCATTGCATTATTTTTAAATTAAATTAAATAATTTTCAAATTGAAGTAAATGATTTTCAAATAAAATAAAATTATTTGTAATTTATTTAAATAAAATTATTTTTAATTAAAATTATCTTTAGATAAAAATTAAATTATTTTCAAATTAAATTAAATTATTTTTCAAATTAAATTAAAATTAATTATTTTTGAATCAAAAGAAATTAAATTATTTTTAAATTAATTTTTTTTTTAATTAAATTAAATTATTTTTAAATTAAATTCCATTATTTTTAAATTAAATTAAATTATTTTTAAATTAAATTAAATTATTTTTAAATTAAATTAAATTATTTTTAAATTAAATTACATAATTTCTAAATTAATTTAAATTATTGTTATAAAAATAAAATTAAAATATTTTTAAATAAAATTAAATTGTTTTAAAATTATTTTTTAATAAAATAAAATTATTTTTAAATTAACAATAAATTAATTTATTTTTATTTTAAATTAAATAATTATTAAATAAAATAAAAAATAAATTAATTTTTTTTTAAATAAAAATGCATTATTTTAAAAAAAAAATGGATTATGTTTAAATTAAATTTAATTATTTTTAAATTAATTTAACATTAAATATTTTTTTTTAAATTAAATTAATTTTACTTAAGTTTTTAATAAATAAAATAATATAAGAAATTAATCAAATTATTATTATTTTTTTAATTAAACTAAATTTAATTATTTTTAAATAAAATTAACATTGAAATAATTTATTTTTAAATTAATTAAATAATCAATATATTAATATTAATTGTTATTAAAAAAAATAAAATAAAAAATATATAAAAAAAAAATTAAAACATTTTTAACTTAAATTATTTTTCTTTTATTAAATTAAATTGTTTTCAAATAAAAGTAAATTATTTTTAAAATAAATTAAATTATTTAAAATTTATATAATTTAAATTATTTTTAAATTAAATTAACTTATTTTTGAATTAAAATAAATTAAATTATTATTAAATTTAATTAAATTATTTCAAAATTAAATTAAATTTAATAAATAAATTAAATATATAAATTATTTAAATATAAAAATTATTTTTACATTTTAAATATAAATTATATTATTTTTGAAATAAAATAAATTAAATTATTTTAAAAAAAAACTATTTTTTAATTAAATCAAATTATTTAAAATTAAATTAAATTTAATAAATAAATTAAATATAAATATTATTGTTAAATTACATTACAAAAGTTGTAAATTAATTTAAATTAATTGTATTGTTGTAAAGAAAAATATATTATTTTAAAATTATTTTTAAATAAAATTATTCTTTTTAAATTAAATTAAATCATTTTTAAATTAAATTAAATTATTTTTAAATTAAATTAAATTATTTGTCATTTAATTAAATTAAATTATTTGGAATTAAATTAAATTATTTTGAAATTAAATTAAAATATTTTTAAATTAAATTAAATTATTATTAACTTAAATTAAATTATTTTTGAGATAAAGTAAATAATAAAAAGATAAAATAAATTATTTTTAAACTGAATTAAATATTCGGTTCAGTTCATTTATTTTTAAAATAAATTTAATGAATAAATTAAATGCTTATGTTATTTTTAAATTAAATTACATAATTTTTAAAATAATTTAAATTAGTTTTAAATAAAATTATATTTAAGTAAAATAAAATAGTTATTTTTAAATAAAATTTATTTTAAATAAAATTTAATTATTTTTAAACTAAAAGAAATTATTATAAAATTAAATGAAATTTTTTTAAAGAAAATTAAATTGTTAAAAAAAAATAAAATTATTTTTAAATAAAATTTAATTATTTTTTAATTAAAATGATCCTTTTTAATTAAATAAAATTTAATTATTTTTAAATAAAATTAACATTAAATTTTTTTTAAATTAAATAATTATGAAATTAAATTTAATTGTTATTAAATAAAATATAAAAAAATAAAAATTATATTATTTTTAAATTATTATTTTTTTTTAAATTTTATTAAATAATTTTTTTTTAAATCAAATTAAATTATTTTCAAATTAAATAAAATTATTTGTAATTTATTTAAATTAAATTATTTTGAAATTAAATTTAATTTTTTTTTAATTTTAGTTAACTTAGTTGTAGATTAATTTAAATTATTTTTAAATTAAATTAAATAATTTTTTAAATTGAATTATTTTTGAATCAAACTAAATTAAATTGATTTTAATCATTTTTAAAATAAAAAAATTGAAATATTTTTAATAAAAATTAAATCATTTTTAAATTAAATTAAATAATTTTTAAAGAAAATTAAATTATTTTTAAATTAAATTATTGTTATATTAAATAAAATAATTTTTAAAGAAAATTAAATTATTATGAAATTATTTTTGAATGAAATTACATTATTTTTAAATTAAATTAAATTACTTTTAAATTAAATTAAATTATTTTGAAAATATTTTAAAAAATAATAAAATTATTTTTAAATTAAATTAATTTATTATAAAAATATTTTTAAATTAAATAAAATTGGTTTTAAAGATAATTAAATTATTTTGAAATTATTTTTATATAAAATAACATAATTTTAAATTTTAAATAACATAATTTTAAAATTAAATTAAGTTATTTTTAAATTAAAGTAAATTATTTTTAAATTAAATTATTTTTTAATAAAATTAAATAATTTCTAAATTAAATAAAATTATTTTTACATTATTAAAATTATTTTTAAAGAAAATTATATCATTTTTAAATAGAAATAAATTATTTTAAAAATAAATTAACTTATTTTTAATTTAATTTAAATTATTTTAATATAAATAAAATTATTTTTACGTTAAATTAAATTTATTTGAATTATTTTTAATTAAAACTAGATTATTTTTAAATTTAAATAAAATTGTTCTTAAAGAAAATTAAATAATTTTTAAAATAAATCAAATAATTAAAAAAAAATTATTTTAAAATAATTTTTAAATTAAATTAAATTATTTTTAAATTAGATTAATTTCTTCTTAAATAAAATTAAATTATGTTTGAATTAAAATAAATTAAATTATTTTTAAATTAAATTAAATTATTTTAAAATAAAATTAAATTGTTTAAAATAAAATTTAAAAATTTTTTAATTTTTGAATTAAATTAAATTAAATTATTTTTAAATTAATTTAATTTTATATTATATTAAAAAAAAAATTAAATCATTTTTAAATAAAATTAAATTATTTTTTAATAAAATTAAATTATTTTTAAATTTTATTAATTTATTTTAGAATTAATTTAAATAACTTTTAAATTAAATAGATTTTTTTTTTAATTAAATTAACTTCAATTAGTTTTTAATAAAAATAACATTAAATTGATTTTTTTTAAATCAAAATTAAGTAATTATTAAATTAAATTTAATAGTTATTAAAAAAATAAAATTAAAAATAAATTAAAATATTTTTAAATTAAATTAATTTTAATAATTTAATTAAATATATATATATATATATATATATATATATATATATATATATATATATATATATATATATATATATATATTATTTCTAAATAAAATTACATAGTTTTTAAATTAATTAAAATTAAATATAATTAAATTATTTCTATTTTTTTTTAATAAAATTAAGTTATTTTTAAATTAAATTGAATTATTTTTACATTAAATTAAATTTAATTAATTTTAAATTAAATTAGTATTAAATTAATTTATTTTTAGATTAAATTAAATTATTATTAATTTAAATTCAATTGTTTTTTTAAATAAATTAAATTAAAAATTAAATTAAATTATTTTTAAATTAAATTGTTATTTTAAAATTAAATTAAATTATTTTTAAATTAAATTATTTTTAATTTAAATTAAATTAATTTTTAATTAAATTTAATTATTTTTTAATTAAAAAAAATTAAATTATTTTTAAATAAAATTAAATTATTTTACAATTATTTTTTAATAAAATTAAAATATTTTTAAATTAAATAAAATTATTTTCAAAATAAATTCAATTAGTTTCATATTAAAATTAAATAGTTTTTTAAGTTAAATTAAAATATATTATATTTGAATAAAAATTAAATTGTTTTGCAAGTAAATTCAATTATTTTTAAATTTAATTAAATTATTTTTAAATTAAACTAAATTATTTTTAAAGAAAATTAAATTATTTTTAAATTATTTAAAATTATTTTTTAAGAAAAATAAATTATTTTTAATTTAAATTAAATTATTTTTAAATTAAATTGAATTATGTTTAAATTAAATTTAATTATTTTTAAATTAATTTAACATCAAATTAATTTTTTTTAAATTAAAATAAATAATAATATAATTAATTTTACTTAAGTTTTTAATAAATAAAATAAAATAAGAAATGAATCTAATTATTATTTTTTTTAATTAAACTAAATTTAATTATTTTTAAATAAAATTAACATTAAATTAATTTATTTTTAAATTAAATTAAATAATTAATAAATTAATATTAATTGTTATTAAAAAAAATAAAATAAAAAATTTATAAAAAAAAAATTAAAACATTTTTAACTTAAATTATTTTTTTTAAAATTAAATTAAATTGTTTTCAAATAAAAGTAAATTATTTTTAAAATAAATTAAGTTATTTATAATTTATATAATTTAAATTATTTTTAAATTAAATTAACTTATTTTTGAATTAAAATAAATTAAATTATTATTAAATTTAATTAAATTATTTCAAAATTAAATTAAATTTAATAAATAAATTAAATATAAAAATTATTTCTATTTTTTTTTAATAAAATTAAGTTATTTTTAAATTAAATTGAATTATTTTTACATTAAATTAAATTTAATTAATTTTAAATTAAATTAGTATTAAATTAATTTATTTTTAGATTAAATTAAATTATTATTAAATTAAATTCAATTGTTTTTTTAAATAAATTAAATTAAAAATTAAATTAAATTATTTTTAAATTAAATTGTTATTTTAAAATTAAATTAAATTATTTTTAAATTAAATTATTTTTAATTTAAATCAAATTAATTTTTAATTAAATTTAATTATTTTTTAATTAAAAAAAATTAAATTATTTTTAAATAAAATTAAATTATTTTACAATTACTTTTTAATAAAATTAAAATATTTTTAAATTAAATAAAATTATTTTCAAAATAAATTCAATTAGTTTCATATTAAAATTAAAAAGTTTTTTAAGTTAAATTAAAATATATTATATTTGAATAAAAATTAAATTGTTTTGCAAGTAAATTAAATTATTTTTAAATTTAATTAAATTATTTTTAAATTAAACTAAATTATTTTTAAAGAAAATTAAATTATTTTTAAATTATTTAAAATTATTTTTTAAGAAAAATAAATTATTTTTAAATTAAATTAAATTATTTTTACATTAGAAGATATAAAATTATTTTTAAATTAAATTAATTTATTTTTAAATTAAATTAAATTATTTTTAAATTAAATTACATAATTTCTAAATTAATTTAAGTTATTGTTATAAAAATAAAATTAAAATATTTTTAAATAAAATTAAATTGTTTTAAAATTATTTTTTAATAAAATAAAATTATTTTTAAATTAACATTAAATTAATTTCTCTTTATATTAATTTAAATAATCATTAAATAAAATTCAAATTAGTTATTATTAAACAAAATAAAATAAAAAATAAATTAAATTTTTTTTAAATAAAATCAAATTATTTTTAAATTAAATTGAATTATGTTTAAATTAAATTTAATTATTTTTAAATTAATTAAACATTAAATTTATTTTTTTTTAAGTAAATTAAATAATAATTAAATTAATTTTACTTAAGTTTTTAATAAATAAAATAAAATAAGAAATAAATCAAATTATTATTATTTTTTTAATTAAACTAAATTTAATTATTTTTAAACAAAATTAACATTAAATTAATTTATTTTTAAATTAAATTATATAATTAATAAATTAATATTAATTGTTATTAAAAAAATAAAATAAAAAATATATAAAAAAAAAAATAAAACATTTTTAACTTAAATTATTTTTCTTTAAATTAAATTAAATTGTTTTCAAATAAAAGTAAATTATTTCTAAAATAAATTAAATTATTTATAATTTAAATTATTTTTAAATTAAATTAAATTATTATTAACTTAAATTAAATTATTTTTGAATTAAGATAAAATAAATTATTTTTAAAATAAATTTAATGAATAAGTTAAATGCAAATGTTATTTTTAAATTAAATTACATAATTTTTAAATTAATTTAAATTAGTTTTAAACATTATTATTTTTAAGTAAAATAAAATAGTTATTTTTAAATAAAATTAATTTTAAATAAAATTAAATTATTTTTAAACTAAAAGAAATTATTTTAAAATTAAATTAAATTTTTTTTAAGAAAATTAAATTGTTAAAAAAAAAATTATTTTTAAATAAAATTTAATTATTTTTTAATTAAAATGATTCTTTTTAATTAAATAAAATTTAATTATTTTTAAATAAAAAAAAAAAAAAAAATTAAAATATTTTCAAATAATTTTTTTTTTTTTTTTAATTTTATTAACTTAAATTTTGTTTAAAACAAATTAAATTATTTTCAAATTAAATTTAATTTTTTTAAAGAAAATTACATTATTTAAAAAAAAATTAATTTATTTTTAAATATAATTCAATTATTTTTTAATTAAAATAATTCTTTTTAATTAAATAAAAGTTAATTATTTTTACCATCAAATTTTTTTTTTTTTAAATTAAATAATTATTAAATTAAATTTAATTGTTATTTAATAAAATAAAAAAATAAAAAATTTAATTGTTTTTAAATTAATTTTTCTTTTTAAATTTTATTAAATTAAATTTTTTTTTAATTAATTTAAATTATTTTCAAATTATATAAAATTATTTGTAATTTATTTAAATTAAATTATTTTGAAATTAAATTTAATTTTTTTTTTACTTTAGTTAACTTATTTGTAGATTAAATTAAATTATTTTTAAATTAAATTAAATTATTTTTTAAATTGAATTATTTTTGAATCAAACTAAATTAAATTGATTTTAATCATTTTTAAAATAAAAAATTTGAAATATTTTTAATAAAAAGTAAATTATTTTTAAATTAAATTAAATCATTTTTTAAAAAAATAAAATTATTTTTAAAAAAAATAAAATTATTTTTAAATTAATTATTGTTATATTAAATAAAATTATTTTTAAAGAAAATTAAATTATTATGAAATTATTTTTGAATGAAATTAAATTATTTTTAAATTAAATTAAATTATTTTTAAAATAAATGAAATTATTTTGAAAATATTTTTTAAAATAATAAAATTATTTTTAATAAAATTAATTTATTATAAAAATATTTTTAAATTAAATAAAATTAAATTATTTTGAAATTATTTTTATATAAAATAACATAATTTTTAAATTAAATTAAGTTATTTTTAAATTAAAGTAAATTATTTTTAAATTAAATTATTTGTTAATAAAAAATTAAATTATTTTCAAATTAAATTATTGTTATATTAAATAAAATTATTTTTAAAGAAAATTAAATTATAATAAAATTATTTTTGAATGAAATTAAATTATTTTTAAATTAAATTAAAATATTATTAAAATAAATTAAATTATTTTGAAAATATTTTTAAAAATAATAAAATTATTTTTAAATTAAATTAATTTATTATAAATTTTTTTTTAAATTAAATAAAATTGGTTTTAAAGAAAATTAAATTATTTTGAAATTATTTTTATATAAAATAACATAATTTTTAAATTAAATTAAGTTATTTTTAAATTAAAGTAAATTATTTTTAAATTAAATTATTTTTTAATAAAATTAAATAATTTCTAAATTAAATAAAATTATTTTCAAATTAAATAAAATTATTTTTAAAATTATATCATTTTTAAATAGAAATAAATTATTTTAAAATTAAATTAACTTAATTTTAAATTACGTTAAATTATTTTAATTTAAATAAAATTATTTTTACGTTAAATTAAATTTATTTAAATTATTTTTAATTAAAACTAGGTAATTTTTAAATTAAATAAATTAATTCTTAAAAAAAATTAAATAATTTTTAAATTAAACCAAATAATTTAAAAAAAAATATTTTAAAATAATTTTTAAATTAAATTAAATTATTTTTAAATTAGATTAATTTCTCCTTAAATAAAATAAAATTATGTTTGAATTAAAATAAATTAAATTATTTTTAAATTAAATTAAATTATTTTAAAATAAAATTAAATTGTTTAAAATAAAATTTAAATTTTTTTTAATTTTTGACTTAAATTAAATTATTTTTAAATTAAATTGTTTTTAAATTAATTTAATTTTATATTATATTTAAAAAAAAAAATTAAATCATTTTTAAATAAGATTAAATTAGTTTTTAATAAAATTAAATTATTTTTAAAATATATTAATTTATTTTCAAATTAATTTAAATTACTTTTAAATTAAATAGATTTTTTTTTAAATTAAATTAACTTTAATTAGTTTTTAATAAAATTAACATTAAATTGATTTTTTTTAAATCAAAATTAAGTAATTATTAAATTAAATTTAATAGTTATTAAAAAAAATAAAATTAAAAATAAATTTAATTATTTTTAAATTAAATTATTTTCAAATTAAATTAATTTTAATAATTTAATTAAATATATATATATATATATATATATATATATATATATATATATATATATATATATATATATATATATATATATATATATATATTCATATATATATATATATATATATATATATATATATATATATATATATATATATATATATATTATTTCTACATTAAATTAATTAGTTTTAAAATTAATTTAAATTAAATATAATTACATTATTTCTATTTTTTTTTTAATAAAATTTAGTTATTTTTAAATTAAATTGAATTATTTTTACATTAAATTAAATTTAATTAATTTTAAATTAAATTAGCATTAAATTAATTTATTTTTAGATTAAATTAAATTATTATTGAATTAAATTCAATTGTTTTTTTAATAAATAAAAATAAAAAATAAATTAAATTATTTTTAAATTAATTTGTTATTTTAAAATTAAATTAAATTATTTTTAATTTAAATTATTTTTGATTTAAATTAAATTAATTTTTAATTATATTTAATTATTTTTAATTAAAAAAAATTAAATTATTTTTAAATAAAATTAAATTATTTTACAATTATTTTTTAATAAAATAACAATATTTTTAAATTAAATAAAATTATTTTCAAAATAAATTTAATTAATTTCATATTAAAATTAATTAGCTTTTTAAATTAAATTAAAATATATTATTTTTGAATCAAAATTAATTTGTATTGAAAGTAAATTAAATTATTTTTAATTTTAATTAAATTACTTTTAAATTAAATTAAATTATTTTTAAAGAAAAAAATTAAATTATTTTTAAATAAAATAAAATTATTTTTAAAGAAAAATAAATTATTTTTAAATTAAATTAAAATACTTTCAATTCAATTATTTTTTGTTTTTAATATTTTTAAATTAAATTAAATTATTTTTAAAGGAAATTAAATTATTTTGAAATTATTTTTAAATAATATAAAATTATTTTTAAATTAAATTAATTTATTTTTAAATTAAAATAAATTATTTTTAAATACAAGTAAATTATTTTTAAAATAAATTAAATTATTTTTAAATTAAATTATTTTTACATTAAAATAAATAAAATTATTTTTAAATTAAATTCATTTATTTTTAAATTAAATTAAATTATTTTTAAATTAAATTACATAATTTATAATTTAATTTAAATTATTAATATATTTATTAATAATTTAAATAATTAATTTAAATTTAAATTAAATTAAAATATATTATTTTTGAATCAAAATTAAATTGTTTTGAAAGTAAATTAAATTATTTTTAAATTTAATTAAATTATTTTCAAATTAAATTAAATTATTTTTAAAGAAAATTAAATTATTTATAAATTAAATTATTTTTTAAGAAAAATAAATTATTTTTAAATTAAATTAAATTATTTTTAAATTAAATTAAATTATATTCAAAGAATATTAAATTATTTTTAAATTAAATTAAATTATTGTTAAATTATATTAAATAATTTTTAAAGAAAATAAAATTATTTTGAATATTTTTTTTAAATAAAATAAAATTATTTTTAAATTAAATTATTTTCAAAATAAATTATTTTGAAAACATTTTTAAAAATAAATAGATTATTTTTAAATTAAATAAAATAATAAAATTAAATTGTTTTTTAATTAAATTAAATTATTTTTAAATTAAATTAAAATATTTTTAAATTCAATTATTTTTTTTTTAATATTTTTAAATTAAATAAAATTATTTTTAAAGGAAATTAAATTAATTTGAAATTATTTTTAAATAATATAAAATTATTTTTAAATCAAATTATTATATTTTTAAATTAAAATAAATTTATTTTAAATTGAAGTAAATTATTTTTAAATTAAATTAAATAATTTTTACATTAAAATAAATAAAAATATTTTTAAATTAAATTAATTTAATTTTAAATTAAATTAATTTATTTTTAAATTAAATTAAATTATTTGTAAATTAAATTACATAATTTCTAAATTAATTTAAATTATTGTTATAAAAATAAAATATATATAAAATATTTTTAAATTTATAAAAAATAAATTTTTAAAATATTTTTAAATAAAATTAAATTGTTTAAAAATTATGTTTTAATAAAATAAAATTATTTTTAAATTAAAATTAAATTAATATATTTTTATATTAAATTAAATAATTATTAAATAAAATTCAAATTAGTTATTATTAATTAAAATAAAATAAAAAATAAATTAAATTTTTTTTAAATAAAATTAAATTATTTTTATTTAAATTGAATTGTTTAAAATAAATTTAATAATTTTTAAATTAATTTAACAATAAATTAATTTAAAAAAAAAAAATTAAATAATAGGTAATTTAATTTTACTTAAGTTTTTAATAAATAAAATAAAATAAGAAATAAATCAAATTATTATTATTTTTTTAATTAAACTAAATTTAATTATTTTTAAATAAAATTAACATTAAATCAAGTTATTTTTAAATTAAATTAAATAATTAATAAATTAATATTAATTGTTATTAAAAAAATAAAATAAAAAATATATAAAAAAAAAAATTAAAACATTTTTAACTTAAATTATTTTTCTTTTATTAAATTAAATTGTTTTCAAATAAAAGTAAATTATTTTTAAAATAAATTAAATTATTTAAAATTTATATAATTTAAATTATTTTTAAATTAAATTAACTTATTTTTTAATTAAAATAAATTAAATTATTATTAAATTTAATTAAATTATTTCAAAATTAAATTAAATTTAATAAATAAATTAAATATATAAATTATTTAAATATAAAAATTATTTTTACATTTTAAATATAAATTATATTATTTTTGAAATAAATAAATTAAATTATTTTTAAAAAAAACTATTTTTTAATTAAATCAAATTATTTAAAATTAAATTAAATTGAATAAATAAATTAAATATAAATATTATTGTTAAATTACATTACAAAAGTTGTAAATTAATTTAAATTATTTTTAAATTCAATAAATTTAAATTATTTGTATAAACTATTTTTAAATGAAAATGATTTTAAAAGAAATTAATTTAAAACTGATTTAATTTTTTTTTAAATAAAAAAATTAAATTATTTTTAAAGTAAATTAAATCATTTTTATATTAAATAAAATTATTTTTAAAGAAAATTTAATTATTTTTAAATTAAATTATTGTTATATTAAATAAAATTATTTTTAAAGAAAATTAAATTATTATGAAATTATTTTTAAATGAAATAAAATTATTTTTAAATTAAATTAAATTATTTTTAAATTAAATTAAATTATTTTGAAAATATTTTTAAAAATAATAAAATTATTTTTAAATAAAATTATTCTTTTTAAATTAAATTAAATCATTTTTAAATTAAATTAAATTATTTTTAAATTAAATTAATTTATTTGTCATTTAATTAAATTAAATTATTTGGAATTAAATTAAATTATTTTTAAATTAAATTAAAATATTTTTAAATTAAATTAAATTATTATTAACTTAAATTAAATTATTTTTGAATTAAGATAAAGTAAATTATTTTTAAACTCAATTAAATTATTTTTAAATTAAATTATTTTTAAAATAAAATTAATGAATAAATTAAATGTAAATATTATTTTTAAATTAAATTACATAATTTTTAAATTAATTTAAATAAGTTTTAAATAGAATAGTTTTAAGTGGAATAAAATAGTTATTTTTAAATAAAATTAATTTTAAATAAAAAAAAATATTTTTAAACTAAAAGAAATTATTTTAAAATTAAATTTGATTTTTTTTACGAAACAATTTTACATTTGATTTTTTTAAATTTAATTGTTATTAAATAAAATAAAAAAAAATTAAAATTAAATTATTTTTAAATTATTTTTTTTTTAAATTTTATTAAATTAAATTTTTTTTAAATCAAATTAAATTATTTTCAAATTAAATTTAATTTTTTTTAAGAAAATTAAATTATTTAAAAAAAAAATGATTTATATTTAAATAAAATTCAATTATTTTTTAATTAAAATGATTCTTTTCAATTAAATAAAATTTAATTATTTTTAAATAAAATTAACATTAAATTTATTATTTTTTTTTAAATTAAATAAATATTAAATTAAATTTAACTGTTATTAAATAAAATTAAAAAAAAAAAAAATTATTATTTTTAAAATATTTTTTTTTTTAATTTTATTAAATTAAAATTTTTTTAAATTTAATTAAATTTATTTCAAATAAGTAAAATTGTTTGTAATTTATTTAAATTAAATTAGTTTTAAATTAAATTTAATTTTATTTTTAATTTAGTTAAATTATTTGTAGATTAAATTAAATTATTTTTAAATTAAGTTAAATTATTTTTTAAATTGAATTATTTTTTAATCAAACTAAATTAAATTGATTTTAATCATTTTTAAAATAAAAAAATTGAAATATTTTTAATAAAAATTAAATTATTTTTAAATTAAATTAAATCATTTTTAAATTAAATAAAATTATTTTTAAAGAAAATTAAATTATTTTTAAATTAGATTATTGTTATATTAAATAAAATTATTTTTAAAGAAAATTAAATTATTATGAAATTATTTTTAAATGAAATTAAATTATTTTTAAATTAAATTAAATTATTTTTAAATTAAATTAAATTATTTTGAAAATATTTTTAAAAATAATAAAATTATTTTTAAATTAAATTAATTTATTTTAAAAATATTTTTAAATTAAACAAAATTGGTTTTAAAGAAAATTAATATATTTTGAAATTATTTTTATATAAAATAACATAATTTTTTAATTAAATTAAGTTATTTTTTAATTAAAGTAAATTATTTTTAAATTAAATTAAATTATTTTTTTAACTAAATTAAATTATTTTTAATTTAAAATGAATTAAATTATTTTTAAATAAAATTAACATTAATTTTTTTTTTTTTTTAATTAAATGAATATTAAATTAAATTTAATTGTTATTAAATAAAATTAAAAAAAAAAAATTATTTATTTTTAAATTAATTTTTTTTAAATTTTATTAAATTAATTTTTTTTAAATTAAATTAAATTTTTTTTAAATTAAGTAAAATTATTTGTAATTTAGTTAAATTAAATTATTTTTGAATTAAATTTAATTATTTTTTTAACTAAATTAAATTATTTTTAATTTAAAATAAATTAAATTATTTTTAAATAAAATTAACATTAAATTTATTATTTTGTTTAAATTAAATAAATATTAAATTAAATTAAATTGTTATTAAATAAAATTTAAAAAAAAAAATGAATTATTTTTAAATTAATTTTTTTTTAAATTTTATTAAATTAATTTTTTTTTAAATTATATTAAATTTTTTTCAAATGAAGTAAAATTATTTGTAATTTATTTAAATTAAATTATTTTTAAATTAAATTTAATTTTTTTTTTAATTTAGTTAAATTATTTGTAGATTAAATTAAATTATTTTTAAATTAAATTAAATTATTTTTAAAATTGAATTATTTTTTAATCAAGCTAAATTAAATTGATTTTAATCATTTTTAAAATAAAAAAATTGAAATATTTTTAATAAAAATTAAATTATTTTTAAATTAAATTACATCATTTTTAAATTAAATAAAATTATTTTTAAAGAAAATTAAATTATTTTTAAATTAAATTAGTTTTATATTAAATAATATTATATTTAAAGAAAATTAAATTATTATGAAATTATTTTTAAATGAAATTAAATTATTTTTAAATAAAATTAAATTATTTTTAAAATTTTTTTAAAAATAATAAAATTATTTTTAAATTAAATTAATTTATTTTAAAAATATTTTTAAATTAAATAAAATTGGTTTTAAAGAAAATTAAAATAATTTGATATTATTTTTATATAAAATAACATAATTTTTAAATTAAATTATGTTATTTTTTAATTAAAGTAAATTATTTTTAAATTAAATTAAATTATTTTTTTAAGTAAATTAAATTATTTTTAATTTAAAATAAATTAAATTATTTTTAAATAAAATAAAATTATTTTTAAGGAAAATAAAATTATTTTTAAATAAAATTATTTTTTTAAAATTAAATTAAATTATTTTTAAAATAAATTAAATTATTTTAAAATTAAATTAAATTGTTTGTAATTTAATTAAATTAAATTATTTTGAAATTAAACTAAATTATTTTTAAATTAAATTATTTTTAAATTACATTTTTTTGAAAATAAACCGAATTATTTTTAAATTAAATTATTTTTAATTTAAATTATTTTTATATTAAATAAAATTATTTTTAAAGAAAATTACATCATTTTTAAATTAAATTAAATTATTTTTAAAGAAAATTAAATTATTTTTATATTAAATAAAATTATTTTTAAAGAAAATTAAATTATTATGAAATTATTTTTAAATGAAATTAAATTATTTTTAAATTAAATTAAATTATTTTTAAATTAAATTAAATTATTTTTAAAATATTTTTAAAAATAATAAAAATATTTTTAAATTAAATTAATTTATTTTAAAAATATTTTTAAATTAAATAAAATTGGTTTTAAAGAAAATTAAAATAATTTGAAATTATTTTTATATAAAATAACATAATATTTAAATTAAATTAAGTTATTTTTTAATTAAAGTAAATTATTTTTAAATTAAATTAAATTATTTTTTTAATTAAATTAAATTATTTTTAATTTAAAATAAATTAAATTATTTTTAAATAAAATTAAATTATTTTTAAGGAAAATAAAATTATTTTTAAATAAAATTATTTTTTTAAAATTAAATTAAATTATTTTTAAAATAAATTAAATTATTTTCAAATTAAATTAAATTATTAGTAATTTATGTAAATTAAATTATTTTTAAATTAAAATATTTTTAAATTGAATTAAATTATTTTCAAATTAAATTAAATTGTTTTGAAAATAAATTAATTTTGTTTTAAATTAAATTAAATCATTTTTAAATTAAATTAAATTATTTTAAAATTAAATTAAATTATTTTAAAATTAAATTAAAGTATTTTAAAATAAAATAAAATAATTTTTTAAATTAGAATTAATTTTTTTTTATTAATTAAATTAAATTGCATAAAAATATAATTATTTTAAATTAAATTGTTTTTAAAATAATTTAAATTGATTTTAAATTATTTTTAAAATAAATAAAATAAAATTATTTTTAAATAAAATTAAATAATTTTTAATTAAATTAAATTTAATTAAATTATATTAAATATAAATATTATTTTTAAATTAAATAACATCATTTGTAATTATAATTAAAATTTTTTGAAACTAAATAATTTTAAATTATTTTTAAGTAAAATAAAATTAGTTTTGAATTAAATTAAGAAAAATTAAATTATTTTTAAATAAAATTAAAATTATTTTAAAATTATTTTTTAATAAAATTAAATTATTTTTAAATTATATTTAATTTAATAATTAAATTAAATTAAATATAATTATTATTTTTAAATTAAATTACATAATATTTAAATAAATTAAATTTAAATAAATGTTAATTTAAATTAAATAAATTATATATAAATAAAATCACTAAATTATTTTTAAATAAAATTAATTTTAAATTAAATTAAATTATTTTTAAATTGAATTAAATAATTTTCAAATTAAATTAAATTATTTGTAATCTATTTAAATTAAATTATTTTTAAACTAAATTATCTTTAAGTTAAATTAAATTGATTTGAATTATTTTTAATTAAAACTAAATTATTTTTAAATTAAATAAAATTATTCTTAGACATTTAAATTATTTTTAAATTTATTTGAAATAAAAAAAATAATTTTTAGATAAAATCAAATAATTAAAATAAAAAAATTTAATATTTTAAAATAATTTTAAAATTAAATTAGATTATTTTGAAATAAAATAAAATTCTTTTTAAATAAGGTTGAATTATGTTTGAATTAAAATAAATTAAATTATTTTTAAATAAAATTTAATTATTTTTAAATAAAAATAAATTATTTTTGAATTAAATTAAATTAATTTTTTTTTAAATTAATTTAAATTAATTTTAAATTATATCAAATTATTTTTAAATTTAAAAAAAAATTATATCATTTTTAACAAAAATAAAATTATTTTTTAATAAAATAAGATTATTTTTAAATTATATTAATTTATTTTTAAATTAAATTAAATTATTTTTAAATTAAATTGATTTTTTTTTTAATTAAATTTAATTAGCTTGTAATAAAATTAACATTAAATTAATTTATTTCTAAATTAAATTAAGTAATTATTAAATTAAATTTAATAAAGTTATTAAATAAAATAAAATTAAAAATAAATTAAATTATTTTTAGATTAACTTAAATTATTTTTAAATTAAATTAAATTGTGTTCAAATTAAAATAAATTATTTTCAAATTAAATTATTTTTGATTAAAGTAAAATTAAATCATTTTTAAATTGATTTTAAGTATTTTTAAAATAAATAAAATTGAAATATTTTAAATACAATTAAATTATTTTTAATTTAAATAAAATTATTTTTAAATTAAATTAAATTATTTTCAAAGAAAATTAAATTATTTTTAATTTAAATTAAATTATTTAAAAAAAAATTAAATTATTTTTAACTAAAATTAAATTATATTTAAATTAAATTAAATTATTTTTAAATTAAATTAATTTATTTTAAAATAAAAATAAATTACATTATTTTTAAACTAAATTAAATTATCTTAAAATTAAATTAAATTTAATAAATAAATTAAATATAAATATTATTTTTGAAATAAATTACTTAATTTTTAAATTAATTAAAATTATTTTTAAATTTAATTATTTTTAAATAAAATTAAATAAATTTATTTTTAAATAAAATTAATTTTAAATAAAATTAAATTTTTTTAAATTAAAATAAATTATTTTTAAATTGAATTTAAATTTTTTTTTAAATTTAAATTATTTTTAAATTATTTTTAAATAAAATAAAATTATTTTCAAAATATGTTAAAATGTTTTAATTTAATTTGAATTACATTATTTTAAAATCAAATTGAATCATTTTTGAATTAAATAAAATTATATTATTTTTAAACTAATTTAATTTAATAATTAAATGAAATTAAATATAAATAATATTTTTAAATTAAATTAAATGATTTTTAAATTAATTTAAATTAATTATATTTAAATTATTGTTTAATAAAATTAAATTAAATTATTTTTAAATAATATTATTTTTAAATTAAATTAAATTATTTTAAAGCTAAATTAAAATATTCTTAAGTAAAATTAATTTAATATAATTTAATTTTAAATTAAATTATTTTGAAATTAAATTAAATTATTTAAAAATTATTTTTAAATTAATTCAAATTATTTTTAATTAAAATAAATTATCTTTAGAATAAATAAAATTATTTTTAAGTAGAATTAAATTATTTTTAAAATTACTTAAATTATTTTCAAATTGATTTAAAACATTTTCAAAATACAAAAAATTGAATTTTTTTTTAAGTAAATTGAACTATTTTAAAATTTTTTTTAATAAAATAAAATTAATTTTAAATTAATTTCTTTTTAAATCAAGTTAAATTATTTTTAATTTAAATCGATTTTTTTTAAATTAAAATAATTTTAATTATTTTTATATAAAATCAACATTAAATTAATTTATTTTTAAATTAAATTAAATAATTATTAAATTAAATTTATTTAAGTTATTAAATAAAATAAAAGTAAAACTAAATTAAATTATTTTTAAATTAAATTGTGATCAAATTAAAATAAATGTTTTTGAAATTATATTAAATTATTTGAAATTTATTCAAACTAAATTATTTTTAAATTAAATTAAATTATTTTGAGATTAAATTATTTCCAAATTAAATTAATTTATTTTTTAAATTAAATTATAATTAATTATTTTTAAATTAAAATAAATTAAATTATTTCTAAATTGAATTAATTTATTTGTAATTTCTTTAAATTAAATTATTTTTAAATTAAATTATTTTTAAGTTAAATTAAATTGATTTGAATTATTTTTAATTAAAACTAAATTATTTTTAAATTAAATAAAATTATTATTGAAAAAAATAAAATTATTTTTAAATAAAATAAAATTATTTTTAAATTAAATCAATTAAATAAAAAAATAAAAAAATATTTTAAAATTATTTTTAAATTAAATTAAACTATTTTTAAATAAAATAAAATCCTTTTTAAATAAAATTAAATTATATTTGAAATAAAATAAATTAAATTATTGGTAAATCAAATTAAATTATTTCAAAATAAAATAAAATTATATTTATAATGAAATTAAAACTAATTTTTTAATTAAATTAAATTAAATTATTTTTAAATTAAATTGTTTTTAAATTTTGTAATTGTTTTATTCTTTAATAAAATAAAATAATTTTTAAATTATATTAATTTATTTTTAAATTAAATTAAATTATTTTTAAATTAAATTGATTTTTTTAAAATTAAATTAAATTTAATTAGGTTTTAATAAAATTATCATTAAACTAATTTATTTTTAAATTAAATTAAGTAATTATTAAATTAAATTTAATAAAGTTATTAAATGAAATAAAATTAAAAATAAAATAAATTATTTTTAAATTAAATTATTTTTAAAGAAAATTAAATTATTTTGAAATTATTTTTAAATAAAATTAAATTATTTATAAATTAAATAAAATTATTTTTAAATTAAATAAAATTATTTTTAATTTAAATTAAATTATTTTTAAATAAAATAAAATTATTTTAAAATTATTTTTTAATAAAATTAAAATATTTCTAAATTAAATTAAATTATTTTTAAATTAAATAGAATTATTTTTAAAGAAAATTAAATTATTTTTAAATAGAAATAAATGATTTTAAAATTAAATTAACTTATTTTTAAATTAATTTAAATTATTTTAATTTAAATAAAATTATTTTTAAGTTAAATTAAATTGATTTGAATAATTTTTAATTAAAACCATATTATTTTTAAATTAAATAAAATTATTCTTTAAGAAAATTAAATTATTTTTAAATAAAATAAAATTATTTTTAAATTAAATCAAATAATTTAAAAAAAAATATATTTTAAAATATTTTTTAAATTAAATTAAATTATTTTTAAATTAGATTAATTTCTTCTTAAATAAAATTAAATTATGTTTGAATTAAAATAAATTAAATTATTTTTAAATTAAATTAAATTATTTTAAAATAAAATAAAATTATATTTAAAATAAAATTTAAAAAATTAATAAATTTTGAATTAAATTAAATTAAGTTATTTTTAAATTAAAATGTTTTCAAATTAATTTAATTTTATATTATATTTAAATTTAAAAAAAAAATTAAATCATTTTTATATAAAATAAAATAATTTTTTAATAAAATTAAAATATTTTTAAATTATATTAATTTATTTTAAAATTAATTTAAATTACTTTTAAATAAAATAGATTTTTTTTTAATTAAATTAACTTTAATTAGTTTTTAATAAAATTAACATTACATTAATTTTTTTAAACAAAATCAAGTTATTATTAAATTAAATTTAATAAAGTTGTTAAAAAAATAAAATTAAAAATAAATTAAATTATTTTTAAATTAAATAAATTTTAATAATTTAATTAAATATATATATATTTATATATATTATTTCTAAATTAAATTACATAGTTTTTAAATTAATTAATATTTTATATAATTAAATTATTTCTATTTTTTTTTAATAAAATTAAATTATTTTTAAATTAAATTGAATTATTTTTACAATAAATTAAATTTAATTAATTTTAAATTAAATTAGTATTAAATAAATTCATTTTTAGATTAAATTAAATTATTATTCAATTAAATTCGATTGCTTTTTAAATAAATTAAATTAAAAAATAAAATAAATTATTTTTAAATTAAATTGTTATTTTAAAATTAAATTAAATTATTTTTAAATTAAATTATTTTTAATTTAAATTAAAATAATTTTTAATTAAATTTAATTATTTTTTAATTAAAAAAAATTAAATTATTTTTAAATTAAATTAAATTATTTTACAATTATTTTTTAATAAAATAAAAATTATTTTAAATTCAATAAATTTATTTTCAAAATAAATTTAATTAGTTTCAAATTAAAATAATAAGTTTTTTAAATTAAATTAAAATATATTATTTTTGAATCAAAATTAAATTGTTTTGAAAGTAAATTAAATTATTTTTAAATTTAATTAAATTATTTTTAAATTAAACTAAATTATTTTTAAAGAAAAATAAATTATTTTTAAATTAAATTAAATTATTTTTAAATTAAATTATTTAGAAAACATTTTTAAAAATAATTAGATTATTTTTAAATTAAATAAAATAATAAAATTAAATTGTTTTTTAATTAAATTATTTTTAAATTAAATTAAAATATTTTTAAATTCAATTAATTTTTTTTTAATATTTTTAAATTAAATAAAATTATTTTTAAAGAAAATTCAATTATTTTGAAATTATTTTTAAATAATATAAAATTATTTTTAAATTAAATTAATTTATTTTTAAATTAAAATAAATTATTTTTAAATTAAATTTAATTATTTTTAAATTAAATTATTTCAATATTTAATTTAATTTAAAAATTTAAATAAATATAAATATTATTTTTAAAATAAATTACATAATTTCTAAATTAATTAAAATTATTGTTATAAAAATAAAATTAAAATATTTTTAAATAAAATTAAATTAATTTAAAATTATTTTTTAATAAAATAAAATTATTTTTAAATTAAATTAACATTAAATTAATTTATTTTTATATTAAATTAAATAATTATTAAATAAAATTCAAATTAGTTATTATTAAATAAAATAAAATAAAAAATAAATTAATTATTTTTTAAATAAAATTAAATTATTTTTAAATTAAATTGAATTATGTTTAAATTAAATTTAATTATTTTTAAATTAATTTAACATAAAATTAATTTTTTTTTAAATTAAAATAAATAATAATTAAAATAAATTTACTTAAGTTTTTAATAAATAAAATAAGAAATAAATCAAATTATTATTTTTTTTTAAATAAACTAAATTTAATTAATTTTAAATAAAATTAACATTAAAATAATTTATTTTTAAATTAAATTAAATAAATAATAAATTAATATTAATTGTTATTAAAAAAAATAAAATAAAAAATATATAAAAAAAAAATTAAAACATTTTTAACTTACATTATTTTTCTTTAAATTAAATTAAATTGTTTTCAAATAAAAGAACATTATTTTTTAAATAAATTAAGTTATTTATAATTTATATAATTTAAATTATTTTTAAATTAAATTAACTTATTTTTGAATTAAAATAAATTAAATTATTATTAAATTTAATTAAATTATTTCAAAATTAAATTAAATTTAATAAATAAATTAAATATAAAAATTATTTTCAAATTAAATTATATTATTTTTGAAATAAAATAAATTAAATTATTTTTAAATTAAACTATTTTTTAATTAAATCAAATTATTTAAAATTAAATTAAATTTAATAAATAAATTAAATATAAATATTATTGTTAAATTACATTACAAAAGTTGTAAATTAATTTAAATTATTTTTAAATTCAATACATTTAAATTATTTGTAAATAAAATGAAATAAAATTTAATTGTTTTTAATTAAAATTAACATTAAATTTATTATTTTTTTTTAAATTAAATTATTATTAAATTAAATTTGATTGCTATTAAATAAAATAAAAATAATAAAAATTAAATTATTTTTAAATTAATTTTTTTTTTAAATTTTATAAAATTAATTTTTTTTTAAATTAAATTATTTTAAAATTAAATTTAATTTTTTTTAAGAAAATTAAATTATTAAAAAAAAATTAATTTATTTTTAAATAAAATTCAATTATTTTTTAATTAAAATGATTCTTTTTAATTAAATAAAATTTAATTATTTTTAAATAAAATTAACATTAAATTTATTATTTTTTTTTAAATTAAATAATTATTAAATTAAATTTAAATGTTTTAAAAAAAAATTAAAAAAAAAAAAATTTATTATTTTTAAATTAATTTTTTTTGAAATTTTATTAAATTAATTTTTTTAAAAAATTAAATTAAATTATTTTCAAATTAAATAAAATTATTTGTAATTTATTTAAATTAAATTACTTTTAAATTAATTTTTTATTTTTTTTATTTTAATTAAATTATTTTTAAATTAAATTAAATTATCTTTTAAATTGAATTATTTTTGAATCAAACTAAATTAAATTGATTTTAATCATTTTTAAAATAAAAAAATGAAATATTTTTAATTAAAATTAAATTATTTTTTAATTAAATTAAATTATTGTTATATTAAATACAATTATTTTTAAAGAAAATTAAATTATTATGAAATTATTTTTAAATGAAATTAAATTATTTTTAAATTAAATTAAATTATTTTTAAAGTAAATTAATTTATTTTAAAAATATTTGTAAATTAAATAAAATTGGTTTTAAAGAAAATTGAATTATTTTGAAATTATTTTTATATAAAATAACATAATTTTTAAATTAAATTAATTTTTTTTTAAATTAAAGTAAATTATTTTTAAATTAAATTAATTTTTTTTTTAATTAAATTAAATTATTTTTAAATTAAAATAAATTAAATTATTTTAAAATTAAATTAATTTATTTAAAAAAAAAATTTAAATAAAATAAAATTATTTTTAAGGAAAATTAAATTATTTTTAAATAAAATTATTTTTTTAAAATTAAATTAAATTATTTTTAAAATAAATTAAATTATTTTTAAATTAAATTAATATATTTGTAATTTAATTAAATTAAATTATTTTGAAATTAAACTAAATTATTTTTAATTAAATTATTTTTAAATTATTTTTAAATTAAATTATTTTTAAATTAAACTGAATTATTTTTAAATTAAATTAAATTTTTTTTAGATATTTTAAATTAAATTATATTTTTTTGAAATTAAAATAAATTATTTTTAAATTAAAGTATTTTTAAATTGAATTAATTATTTTCAAATTAAGTTAAATTTTATTGAAAGTAAATTAAATAATTTTTAAATTAAATTAAATTATTTTTAAATTAAATTAAATTATTTTTAAATTATCTTCAAATTAAATTAAATTATTTTGAAATTAAATTAAATTACTTTAAAATTATTTTAAAATTATTTTTAAATTAAATTAAATTATTTTTAAATTGATATAAATAATTTTTAAATTAAATTAAATTATTTTTAAATTGCATTGCATTATTTTAAATTAAATTAAATAATTTTCAAATTGAAGTAAATGATTTGCAAATAAAATAAAATTATTTGTAATTTATTTAAATTAAATTATTTTTAAATTAAAGTAAATTATTTTTAAATTAAATTAAATTATTTTTTAATTAAATTAAATTATTTTTAAATTAAAATAAATTATTTTTAAATTAAATTATTTTCAAATTGAATTAAATTCTTTTCAAATTAAGTTAAATTTTTTTGAAAGTAAATTAAATAATTTTTAAATTAAATTAAATTAAATTATTTTAAAATTAAATTATTTTTAAAATATCTTCAAATTAAATTAAATTATTTTGAAATTAAATTAAATTACTTTAAAATTATTTTTAAATTAAATTAAATTATTTTAAAATTGAAATAAATTATTTTTAAATTAAATTAAATTATTTTTAGAATAAATTAAATTATTTTTAAATTGCATTGCATTATTTTTAAATTAAATTAAATAATTTTCAAATTGAAGTTAATGATTTTCAAATAAAATAAAATTATTTGTAATTTATTTAAATAAAATTATTTTTAATTAAAATTATCTTTAGATAAAAATTAAATTATTTTCAAATTAAATTAAATTATTTTTTAAATTAAATTAAAATAAATTATTTTTGAATCAAAAGAAATTAAATTATTTTTAAATTAATTTTTTTTTTAATTAAATTAAATTATTTTTAAATTAAATTCCATTATTTTTAAATTAAATTAAATTATTTTTAAATTAAATTAAATTATTTTTAAATTAAATTCCATAATTTCTAAATTAATTTAAATTATTGTTATAAAAATAAAATTAAAATATTTTTAAATAAAATTAAATTGTTTTAAAATTATTTTTTAATAAAATAAAATTATTTTTAAATTAACAATAAATTAATTTATTTTTATTTTAAATTAAATAATTATTAAATAAAATAAAAAATAAATTAATTTTTTTTTATATAAAAATGCATTATTTAAAAAAAAAAAATGGATTATGTTTAAATTAAATTTAATTATTTTTAAATTAATTTAACATTAAAATTTTTTTTTTAAATTAAATTAATTTTACTTAAGTTTTTAATAAATAAAATAATATAAGAAATTAATCAAATTATTATTATTTTTTTAATTGAACTAAATTTAATTATTTTTAAATAAAATTTACATTGAAATAATTTATTTTTAAATTAATTAAATAATCAATATATTAATATTAATTGTTATTAAAAAAATAAAATAAAAAATATATAAAAAAAAAATTAAAACATTTTTAACTTAAATTATTTTTCTTTAAATTAAATTAAATTGTTTTCAAATAAAAGTAAATTATTTTTAAAATAAATTAAGTTATTTATAATTTATATAATTTAAATTATTTTTAAATTAAATTTACTAATTTTTGAATTAAAATAAATTAAATTATTATTAAATTTAATTAAATTATTTCAAAATCAAATTAAATTTAATAAATAAATTAAATATTAACATTATTTTTAAATTAAATTATTTTATTTTTGAAATAAAATAAATTAAATTATTTTTAAATTAAACTTATTTTTTAATTAAATCAAATTATTTAAAATTAGATTAAATTTAATAAATAAATTAAATATAAATATTATTGTTAAATTACATTACAAAAGTTGTAAATTAATATAAATTATTTTTAAATTCAATAAATTTAAATTATTTGTAAATAAAATAAAGTTAAATTATTTTAAAATAAAATTAATTTTAAATTAAATTTTCTTAAATTAAATTAAATTATTTTCAAATTTAATTAAATTATTTTCAAATTAAAATTAATTAGTTTTTTAAATTAAATTAATATAAACTAATTTTAAATCAAATTAAAATTATTTATTTTTAAATGAAAATGATTTTAAAGGAAATTAATTTAAAACTGATTTAATTTGTTTTTAAATAAAAAAATTAAATTATTTTTAAAGAAAATTAAATTATTTTAAAATTATTTTTAAATAAAATTATTCTTTTTAAATTAAATTAAATCATTTTTAAATTAAATTAAATTATTTTTAAATTAAATTAAATTATTTGTCATTTAATTAAATTAAATTATTTGGAATTAAATTAAATTTTTTTAAGAAAATTAAATTGTTAAAAAAATAATTAATTTATTTTTAAATAAAATTTAATTTAAATGATTCTTTTTAATTAAATAAAATTTAATTATTTTTAAATAAAATTAACATTAAATTTATTATTATTTTTTAAATTAAATAATTATGAAATTAAATTTAATTGTTATTAAATAAAATTAAAAAAAAAATTAAATTATTTTGAAATTATTTTTTTTTAAATCAAATTAAATTATTTTCAAATTGAATTTAATTTTTTTTAAGAAAATTAAATTATTTAAAAAAAATATATTTATTTTTAAATAAAATTCAATTATTTTTTAATTAAAATGATTCTTTCTAATTAAATAAAATTTAATTATTTTTAAATAAAATTAACATTAAATTTTTGTTTTTTTTTTAATTAAATAATTATTAAATTAAATTTAATTGTTATTAAATAAAATTAAAAAAAAAATTTAATTATTTTTAAATTAATTTTTTTTTTTTTAAATTTTATTATATTAACGTTTTTTTAAATTAAATTAAATTATTTTCAAATTAAATAAAATTATTTGTAATTTATTTAAATTAAATTATTTTTAAATTAAATTTAGTTTTTTTTAATTTGGTTAAATTATTTGTAGATTCAATTAAATAATTTTTAAATTAAATTAAATTATTTTTTAAATTAAATTATTTTTGAATCAAACTAAATTAAACTGATTTTAATCATTTTTAAAATAAAAAAATTGAATTATTTTTAATAAAAATTAAATTATTTTTAAATTAAATTAAATCATTTTTAAATTAAATAAAAATATTTTTAAAGAAAATTAAATTATTTTTAAATTAAATTATTGTTATATTAAATAAAATTATTTTTAAAGAAAATTAAATAATTATGAAATTATTTTTAAATGAAATTAAATTAATTTTAAATTAAATTAAATTATTTATTTTAAATTAAATTAAATTAAATTATTTTGAAAATATTTTTAAAAATAATAAAATTATTTTTAAATTAAATTAATTTATTTTAAAAATATTTTTAAATTAAATAAAATTGGTTTTAAAGAAAATTAAATTATTTTGAAATTATATTTATATAAAATAACATTATTTTAAAATTAAATTAAGTTATTTTTAAAATAAAATAATTTATTTTTAAATTAAATTAAATTATTTTTTAATAAAATTAAATAATTTCTAAATTAAATTAAATTATTTTTAAATTAAATAAAATTATTTTTAAAAAAAATTAATTCATTTTTAAATAGAAATAAATTATTTTAAAATTAAATTAACTTATTTTTAAATTATTTTAAATTATTTTAGTTTAAATAAAATTATTTTTAAGTTATATTAAATTGATTTGAATTATTTTTAATTAAAACTAGATTATTTTTAAATTAAATAAAATTATTCTTAAAGAAAATTAAATTATTTTTAAATAAAATAAAATAATTTTTTAATTAAATAAATCAAATAATTAAAAAAAAAATTATTTTAAAATAATTTTTAAATTAAATTAAATTATTTTTAAATTAGATTAATTTCTTCTTAAAAAGAATTAAATTGTGTTTGAATTAAAATAAATTAAATTATTGTTAAATTAAATTAAATTATTTTAAAATAAAATTAAATTATGTTTAAAATAAAATTTAAAAAATTATTAATTTTTGAAATAAATTAAATTAAATTATTTTTAAATTAATTTGTTTTTAAATTAATTTAATTTTATATTATATTTAAAAAAAAAAATTAAATCATTTTTAAATAAAATTAAATTATTTTTTAATAAAATTAAATTATTTTTAATTTATATTAATTTTTTTTAAAATTAATTTAATTTACTTTTAAATTAAATAGATTTTTTTTTAATTAAATTAACTTTAATTAGTTTTTAATAAAATTAACATTAAATTAATTTTTTTTAAAATCAAAATTAAGTAATTATTAAATTAAATTTAATAGTTTTTAAAAAAAATAAAATTAAAAATAAATTAAATTATTTTTAAATTAAATTAATTTTAATAATTTAATTAAATATATATATTATTTCAAAATTAAATTAATTAGTTTTTCAATTAATTTAAATTAAATATAATTACATTATTTCTATTTTTTTTTAATTAAATTAAGTTATTTTTAAATTAAATTGAATTATTTTTACATTAGATTAAATTTATTTAATTTTAAATTAAATTAGCATTAAATTATTTTATTTTTAGATAATAAATTAAAATAAAAAATATATTAATTTATTATTAAATTAAATTGTTATTTTAAAATTAAATTAAAGTATTTTTAAATTAAATTATTTTTAATTTAAATTAAATTAATTTTTAATTAAATTTAATTATTTTTTAATTAAAAAAAATTAAATTATTTTTAAATAAAATTAAATTATTTTACAATAATTTTTAATAAAATAAAAATATTTTTAAATTAAATAAAATTATTTTAAAAATAAATTGAATTAGTTTAATATTAAAATTAATTAGTATTTTAAATTAAATTAAAATTTATTATTTTTGAATCAAAATTAAATTGTTTTGAAAGTAAATTAAATTATTTTTAAATTTAACTAAATTATTTTCAAATAAAATTAAGTTATTTTCAAAGAAAATTAAATTATTTCTAAATTAAATAAAATTATTTTTTAAGAAAAATAAATTATTTTTAAATTAAATTAAATTATTGTTAAATTATATTAAATAATTTTTAAAGGAATTAAAATTATTTTGAATTTTTTTTTTAAATAAAATAAAATAATTTTTAAATTAAATTATTTTTAAATTAAACTATTTTTAAATTAAATTAAATTATTTTTCAAGAATATTCAATTATTTTTAAATTAAATTAAATTATTGTTAAATTATATTAAATAATTTTTAAAGAAAATAAAACTATTTTGAATTTTTTTTTAAATAAAATAAAATTATTTTTAAATTAAATTATTTTGGAAACATTTTTAAAAATAATTAGATTATTTTTAAATTAAATAAAATAATAAAATTAAATTGTTTTTTAATTAAATTAAATTATTTTTAAATTAAATTACAATATTTTTAAATTTAATTATTATTTTTTTAATATTTTTAAATAAAATAAAATTATTTCTAAAGGAAATTAAATTGTTTTTAAATTATTTTTAAATAATATAAAATTATTTTTAATTTAAATTAATTTATTTTTAAATTAAATTAAATTTTTTTTACATTAAAAGATATGAAATTATTTTTAAATTAAATTAATTTATTTTTAAATTAAATTAAATTTTTTTTAAATTAAATTACATAATTTCTAAATTAATTTAAATTATTTTTATAAAAATAAAATTAAAATATTTTTAAATAAAATTAAATTGTTTTAAAATTATTTTTTAATAAAATAAAATTATTTTTAAATTGACATTAAATTAATTTATTTTTATATTAAATTAAATAATTATTAAATAAAATTCAAATTAGTTATTATTAAATAAAATAAAATAAAAAATAAATTTAATTTTTTTTAAATAAAATCAAATTATTTTTAAATTAAATTGAATTATGTTTGAATTAAATTTAATTATTTTTAAATTAATTTAACCTTAAATTAATTTTTTTTTAAATAAATTAAATAAAAATTAAATTAATTTTACTTAAGTTTTTAATAAATAAAATAAAATAAGAAATAAATCAAATTATTATTATTTTTTTAATTAAACTAAATTTAATTATTTTTAAATGAAATTAACATTAAATTAATTTATTTTTAAATTAAATTTAATAATTAATAAATTAATATTAATTATTAAAAAAAATAAAATAAAAAATTTATAAAAAAAAAATTAAAACATTTTTAACTTAAATTATTTTTCTTTAAATTAAATTAAATTGTTTTGAAATAAAAGTAAATTATTTCTAAAATAAATTAAATTATTTATAATTTATATAATTTAAATTATTTTTAAATTAAATTAACTTATTTTTGAATTAAAATAAATTAAATTATTATTAAATTTAATTAAATTATTTCAAAATTAAATTAAATTTAATAAATAAATTAAGCATAAAAATTATTTTTAAATTAAATTATATTATTTTTGAAATAAAATAAATTAAATTATTTTGAAATTAAACTATTTTTTAATTAAATCAAATTATTTAAAATTAAATTAAATTTAATAAATAAATTAAATATAAATATTATTGTTAAATTACATTACAAAAGTTGTAAACTAATTTAAATTATTTTTAAATTCAATAAATTTAAATTATTTGTAAATAAAATGAAATGAAATTATTTTAAAATAAAATTAATTTAAAATTAAATTATTTTAAATTAAATTAAATTATTTTCAAATTTAATTAAATTATTTTCAAATAAAAATAAATTAGTTTTTTAAATTAAATTAATATAAACTAATTTTGAATCAAATTAAAATAAATTATTTTTAAATAAAAATGATTTTAAAAGAAATTAATTTAAAACTGATTTAATTTTTTTTTAAATAAAAAAATTCAATTATTTTTAAAGAAAATTATATTATTTTAAAATTATTTTTAAATAAAATTATTCTTTTTAAATTAAATTAAATCATTTTTAAATTAAATTAAATTATTTTTAAATAAAATTAAATTATTTGTCATTTAATTAAATTAAATTATTTGGAATTAAATTAAATTATTTTGAAATTAAATTAAATTATTTTTAAATTAAATTAAATTATTATTAACTTAAATTAAATTATTTTTGAATTAAGATAAAATAAATTATTTTTAAACTGAATTAAATATTCGGTTCAGTTCATTTATTTTTAAAATAAATTTATTGAATAAATTAAATGCATATGTTATTTTTAAATTAAATTACATAATTTTTAAAATAATTTAAATTAGTTTTAAATAAAATTATATTTAAGTAAAATAAAATAGTTATTTTTAAATAAAATTTATTTTAAATAAAATTTAATTATTTTTAAACTAAAAGAAATTATTATAAAATTAAATGAAATTTTTTTAAAGAAAATTAAATTGTTAAAAAAAAAAAAATTATTTTTAAATAAAATTTAATTATTTTTTAATTAAAATGATCCTTTTTAATTAAATAAAATTTATTTATTTTTAAATAAAATTAACATTAAATTTTTTTTAAATTAAATAATTATGAAATTAAATTTAATTGTTATTAAATAAAATATAAAAAAATAAAAATTATATTATTTTTAAATTATTTTTTTTTTTTTTTAATTTTATTAAATAAATTTTTTTTTAAATCAAATTAAATTATTTTCAAATTAAATAAAATTATTTGTAATTTATTTAAATTAAATTATTTTGAAATTAAATTTATTTTTTTTTTAATTTTAGTTAACTTAGTTGTAGATTAATTTAAATTATTTTTAAATTAAATTAAATTATTTTTTAAATTGAATTATTTTTGAATCAAACTAAATTAAATTGATTTTAATCATTTTTAAAATAAAAAAATTGAAATATATTTAATAAAAATTAAATCATTTTTAAATTAAATTAAATAATTTTTAAAGAAAATTAAATTATTTTTAAATTAAATTATTGTTATATTAAATAAAATAATTTTTAAAGAAAATTAAATTATTATGAAATTATTTTTGAATGAAATTACATTATTTTTAAATTAAATTAAATTACTTTTAAATTAAATTAAATTATTTTGAAAATATTTTAAAAAATAATAAAATTATTTTTAAATTAAATTAATTTATTATAAAAATATTTTTAAATTAAATAAAATTGGTTTTAAAGAAAATTAAATTATTTTGAAATTATTTTTATATAAAATAACATAATTTTAAATTTTAAATAACATAATTTTAAAATTAAATTAAGTTATTTTTAAATTAAAGTAAATTGTTTTTAAATTAAATTATTTTTTAATAAAATTAAATAATTTCTAAATTAAATAAAATTATTTTTACATTATTAAAATTATTTTTAAAGAAAATTATATCATTTTTAAATAGAAATAAATTATTTTAAAAATAAATTAACTTATTTTTAAATTAATTTAAATTATTTTAATATAAATAAAATTATTTTTACGTTAAATTAAATTTATTTGAATTATTTTTAATTAAAACTAGATTATTTTTAAATTAAATAAAATTGTTCTTAAAGAAAATTAAATAATTTTTAAATTAAATCAAATAATTAAAAAAAAAAATATTTTAAAATAATTTTTAAATTAAATTAAATTATTTTTAAATTAGATTAATTTCTTCTTAAATAAAATTAAATTATGTTTGAATTAAAATAAATTAAATTATTTTTAAATTAAATTAAATTATTTTAAAATAAAATTAAATTGTTTAAAATAAAATTTAAAAATTTTTTAATTTTTGAATTAAATTAAATTAAATTATTTTTAAATTAATTTAATTTTATATTATATTAAAAAAAAAATTAAATCATTTTTAAATAAAATTAAATTATTTTTTAATAAAATTAAATTATTTTTAAATTTTATTAATTTATTTTAGAATTAATTTAAATAACTTTTAAATTAAATAGATTTTTTTTTTAATTAAATTAACTTCAATTAGTTTTTAATAAAAATAACATTAAATTGATTTTTTTAAAATCAAAATTAAGTAATTATTAAATTAAATTTAATAGTTATTAAAAAAAATAAAATTAAAATTAAATTAAAATATTTTTAAATTAAATTAATTTTAATAATTTAATTAAATATATATATAAATATATATATATATATATATATATATATATATATATATATATATATATATATATATATATTATTTCTAAATAAAATTACATAGTTTTTAAATTAATTAAAATTAAATATAATTAAATTATTTCTATTTTTTTTTAATAAAATTAAGTTATTTTTAAATTAAATTGAATTATTTTTACATTAAATTAAATTTAATTAATTTTAAATTAAATTAGTATTAAATTAATTTATTTTTAGATTAAATTAAATTATTATTAAATTAAATTCAATTGTTTTTTTAAATAAATTAAATTAAAAATTAAATTAAATTATTTTTAAATTAAATTGTTATTTTAAAATTAAATTAAATTATTTTTAAATTAAATTATTTTTAATTTAAATTAAATTAATTTTTAATTAAATTTAATTATTTTTTAATTAAAAAAAATTAAATTATTTTTAAATAAAATTAAATTATTTTACAATTATTTTTTAATAAAATTAAAATATTTTTAAATTAAATAAAATTATTTTCAAAATAAATTCAATTAGTTTCATATTAAAATTAAAAAGTTTTTTAAGTTAAATTAAAATATATTATATTTGAATAAAAATTAAATTGTTTTGCAAGTAAATTAAATTATTTTTAAATTTAATTAAATTATTTTTAAATTAAACTAAATTATTTTTAAAGAAAATTAAATTATTTTTAAATTATTTAAAATTATTTTTTAAGAAAAATAAATTATTTTTAATTTAAATTAAATTATTTTTAAATTAAATTGAATTATGTTTAAATTAAATTTAATTATTTTTAAATTAATTTAACATCAAATTAATTTTTTTTAAATTAAAATAAATAATAATATAATTAATTTTACTTAAGTTTTTAATAAATAAAATAAAATAAGAAATGAATCTAATTATTATTTTTTTTAATTAAACTAAATTTAATTATTTTTAAATAAAATTAACATTAAATTAATTTATTTTTAAATTAAATTAAATAATTAATAAATTAATATTAATTGTTATTAAAAAAAATAAAATAAAAAATTTATAAAAAAAAAATTAAAACATTTTTAACTTAAATTATTTTTTTTAAAATTAAATTAAATTGTTTTCAAATAAAAGTAAATTATTTTTAAAATAAATTAAGTTATTTATAATTTATATAATTTAAATTATTTTTAAATTAAATTAACTTATTTTTGAATTAAAATAAATTAAATTATTATTAAATTTAATTAAATTATTTCAAAATTAAATTAAATTTAATAAATAAATTAAATATAAAAATTAAATTATATTATTTTTGAAATAAAATAAATTAAATTATTTTTTATTTAAACTATTTTTTAATTAAATCAAATTACTTAAATTTAAATTAAATTTAATATATAAATAAATATAAATATTATTGTTAAATTACATTACAAAAGTTGTAAATTAATTTAAATTACTTTTAAATTCAATAAATTTAAATTATTTGTAAATAAAATGAAAGTAAATTATTTTAAAATAAAATTAATTTTAAATTAAATTATTTTAAATTAAATTAAATTATTTTCAAATTTAATTAAATTATTTTCGAATTAAAATTAATTAGTTTTTTAAATTAAATTAATATAAACTAATTTTAAATCAAATTAAAATAAATTATTTTTAAATGAAAATGATTTTAAAAGAAATTAATTAATAAAACTGATTTAATTTTTTTTAAATAAAAAAATTCAATTATTTTTAAAGAAAATTAAATTATTTTAAAATTATTTTTAAATAAAATTATTCTTTTTAAATTAAATTAAATCATTTTTAAATTAAATTAAATTATTTTTAAATTAAATTATTTGTAATTTAAGTAAATTAAATTATTTGGAATTAATTTAAATTAGTTTTAAATTAAATTAAATTATTTTTAAATTAAATTAAATTATTATTAACTTAAATTAAATTATTTTTGAATTAAGATAAAATAAATTATATTTAAATTAAATTAAATTATTTTTAAAATAAATTTAATAAATAAATTAAATGTAAATATTATTTTTAAATTAAATTACATAAATTTTAAATTAATTTAAATTATTTTTAAATAAAATTATTTTTAAGAAATAAAATAGTTATTTTAAAATAAAATGAATTTTAAATAAAATTAAATTATTTTTAAACTAAAAGAAAATATTTTAAAATTAAAGAAAATTAAATTGTTAAAAAAAAAATTATTTATATTTTAAATAAAATTTAATTATTTTTTTATTAAAATAATTCTTTTTAATTAAATAAAATTTAATTATTTTTAATTAAAATTAACATTAAATTTAGTATTTTTTTTTAATTAAATAATTATTAAATTAAATTTAATTGCTATTAAATAAAATAAAAAAAATAAAAATTAAATTATTTTTAAATTAATTTTTTTTTTAATTTTATTTAATTATTTTTTTTTTTAAATTAAATTATTTTTAAATTAAATTTAATTTTTTTTAAGAAAATTAAATTATTTAAAAAAAAATTAATTTATTTTTAAATTAAATTCAATTATTTTTTATTAAAATGATTCTTTTAAATTAAATAAAATTTAATTATTTTTAAATAAAATTAACATTAAATTTATTATTTTTTTTAAATTAAATAGTTATTAAATTAAATTTAATTGTTATTAAATAAAAAAAAAAAAAAATTAATTATTTTTAAATTAATTTTTTTTTTAAATTTTATTAAATTAATTTTTTTTAAAAATTAAATTAAATTATTTTCAAATTAAATAAAATTATTTGCAATTTATTTAAATTAAATTATTTTTAAATTAAATTTAATTTTTTTTTTAATTTAATTAAATTATTTGTAGATTAAATTAAATTATTTTTAAATTAAATTAAATTATCTTTTAAGTTGAATAATTTTTGAATCAAACTAAATTAAATTGATTTTAATCATTTTTAAAATTAAAAAAAATGAAATATTTTTAATTAAAATTAAATTATTTTTAAATTAAATTAAGACATTTTTAAATTATATAAAATTATTTTTAAAGAAAATTAAATTATTTTTAAATTAAATTAAATTATTGTTATATTAAATATTTTAAAGAAATATAAATTATTATGAAATTATTTTTAAATGAAATTAAATTATTTTTAAATTAAATTGATTTCTTTTTAAAATAAATTAAATTATTTTAAAAATATTTTTAAACTCAATTAAATTATTTTTAAATTAAATTAATTTATTTTAAAAATATTTTTAAATTAAATAAAATTGATTGTAAAGAAAATTGAATTATTTTGAAATTATTTTTATATAAAATAACATAATAAATAATTTTTTATTAAAGTAAATTATTTTTAAATTAAATTAAATTATTTTTTAATTAAATTAAATTATTTTTAAATTAAAATAAATTTATTTTTAAATTAAATTCTTTTCAAATTGAATTAAATTCTTTTCAAATTAAGTTAAATTTTTTCAAAGTAAATTAAATAATTTTTAAATTAAATTGAATTATTTTTAAATTAAATTAAATTATTTTTAAAATATCTTCAAATTAAATTAAATTATTTTGAAATTAAATTAAATTACTTTCAAATTATTTTTAAATTAAATTAAATTATTTTTAAATTGAAATAAATTATTTTTAAATTAAATTAAATAATTTTTAAATTGAAGTAAATGATTTTCAAATAAAATAAAATTATTTGTAATTTATTTAAATAAAATTATTTTTAATTAAAATTATGTTTAGATTAAAATTAAATTATTTTCAAATTAAATTAAATTATTTTTTAAATTAAATTAAAATTAATTATTTTTGAATCAAAAGAAATTAAATTATTTTTAAATTTATTTTTTTTAAATTAAATTAAATTATTTTTAAATTAAATTCCATTATTTTTAAATTAAATTAAATTATTTTTAAATTAAAATAAATAAAATTATTTGTAAATTAATTTAATTAATTTTAAAAATATTTTAAAATTAAATAAAATTATTTTTAAATTAAATTAAATAATTGTTAAATTAAATTAAATTGTTTTTTTATATAAATTAAAATAAAAAATAAATTAAATTATTTTTAAATTAAATTGTTACTTTTAAATTAAATTATATTATTTTTAAATTAAATTATTTTTAATTTAAATTAAATTAATTTTAAATTAAATTTAATTATTTTTTAATTAAAAAAAAAATTAATTTTTAATTCAAATTAAATTATTTTAAAATTATTTTTTAATAAAATTAAATTTTTTTAAAATTAAATTAAATTATTTTCAAAATAAATTTAATTATTTTCATATTAAAACTATTTTTTTAAATTAAATTAAAATATGTTATTTTTGAATCAAAATTAAATTGTTTTGAAAGTAAATTAAATTATTTTTAAATTAAATTAACTTAAATAATTTTCAAATTAAAGTAAATTATTTTCAAATTAAATTAAATTATTGGTAATTTATTTAAATTAAATTATTTTTAAATTCAATTATTTTTAAATTGAATTAAATTATTTTCAAATTAAATTAAATTGTTTTGAAAATAAATTAAATTATTTTTAATTTAAATTAAACAATTTTTAAATTAAATTAAATTATTTTAAAATTAAATTAAAGTATTTTAAAACAAAATAAAATAATTTTTTAAATTAAATTAAATTTTTTTTTAATTAAATTAATTTATAAGAATATAATTAATTTAAATTAAATTGTTTTTAAAATAAATTAAATTATTGTTATATTAAATACAATTATTTTTAAAGAAATATAAATTATTATGAAATTATTTTTAAATGAAATTAAATTATTTTTAAATTAAATTAATTTCTTTTTAAAATAAATTTAATTATTTTAAAAATATTTTTAAACTCAATTAAATTATTTTTAAATTAAATTAATTTATTTTAAAAATATTTTTAAATTAAATAAAATTGATTTTAAAGAAAATTGAATTATTTTGAAATTATTTTTATATAAAATAACATAATTTTTAAATTAAACTAAATTATTTTTAAATTAAAGTAAATTATTTTTAAATTAAATTAAATTATTTTTTAATTAAATTAAATTATTTTTAAATTAAAATAAATTTATTTTTAAATTAAATTCTTTTCAAATTGAATTAAATTCTTTTCAAATTAAGTTAAATTTTTTCAAAGTAAATTAAATAATTTTTAAATTAAATTGAATTATTTTTAAATTAAATTAAATTATTTTTAAAATATCTTCAAATTAAATTAAATTATTTTGAAATTAAATTAAATTACTTTAAAATTATTTTTAAATTAAATTAAATTATTTTTAAATTAAAATAAATTATTTTTAAATTAAATTAAATAATTTTCAAATTGAAGTAAATGATTTTCAAATAAAATAAAATTATTTGTAATTTATTTAAATAAAATTATTTTTAATTAAAATTATGTTTAGATTAAAATTAAATTATTTTCAAATTAAATTAAATTATTTTTTAAATTAAATTAAAATTAATTATTTTTGAATCAAAAGAAATTAAATTATTTTAAAATTTATTTTTTTTTAAATTAAATTAAATTATTTTTAAATTAAATTCCATTATTTTTAAATTAAATTAAATTATTTTTAAATTAAAATAAATAAAATTATTTGTAAATTAATTTAATTTATTTTAAAAATATTTTAAAATTAAATAAAATTATTTTTAAATTAAATTAAATAATTATTAAATTAAATTAAATTGTTTTTTTATATAAATTAAAATAAAAAATAAATTAAATTATTTTTAAATTAAATTGTTACTTTAAAATTAAATTATATTATTTTTAAATTAAATTATTTTTAATTTAAATTAAATTAATTTTAAATTAAATTTAATTATTTTTTAATTAAAAAAAAAAATTATTTTTAATTCAAATTAAATTATTTTAAAATTATTTTTTAATAAAATTAAATTTTTTTTAAAATAATAAAATAATTTTCAAAATAAATTTAATTATTTTCATATTAAAACTAATTTTTTAAATTAAATTAAAATATATTATTTTTGAATCAAAATTAAATTGTTTTGAAAGTAAATTAAATTATTTTTTAATTAAATTAACTTAAATAATTTTAAAATTAAAGTAAATTATTTTCAAATTAAATTAAATTATTGGTAATTTATTTAAATTAAATTATTTTTAAATTCAATTATTTTTAAATTGAATTAAATTATTTTCAAATTAAATTAAATTGTTTTGAAAATAAATTGAATTATTTTTAATTTAAATTAAACAATTTTTAGATTAAATTAAATTATTTTAAAATTAAATTAAAGTATTTTAAAACAAAATAAAATAATTTTTTAAATTAAATTAATTTTTTTTTTAATTAAATTAATTTATAAAAATATAATTAATTTAAATTAAATTGTTTTTAAAATAATTTAAATTGATTTTAAATTATTTTTAAAATAAATAAAATTATTTTTAAATAAAATTAAATAATTTTTAATTAAATTAGATTTAATTAAATTATATTAAATATAAAAATTATTTTTAAATTAAATTACATAATTTTTAAATAAATTAATTTTAAATAAATGTTAATTTAAATTAAATAAATTATATTTAAATAAAATGACTAAATTATTTTTAAATAAAATTATTTTAAATTAAATTAAATTATTTTCAAGTTAAATCAAAATTATTTGTAATCTATTTAAATTAAATTATTTTTAAACTAAATTATGTTTAAGTTAAATTAAATTAATTTGAATTATTTTTAATTAAAACTAAATTATTTTTTAATTAAATAAAATTATTCTGAAAGAAATTTAAATTATTTTGAAATTTATTTCAAATAAATAAAAATAATTTTTAAATAAAATCAAATAATTAAAAAAAAAAAAATTATATTTTAAAATAATTTTTAAATTAAATTAGATTATTTTTTAAATAAAATTAAATTCTTTTTAAATAAAGTTAAATTATGTTTGAATTAAAATAAATTAAATTATTTTTAAATAACAATAAATTATTTTAAAATAAAATTAAATTATATTTAAAATAAAATTAAAATTAATTATTTTTGAATTAAATTAAATTAAATTATTTTTAAATTAAATAATTTTTAAATTAATTTAAATTAATTTAAAATTATATCAAATTATTTTTAAATTAAAAAAAAATTATATCATTTTTAAATAAAATAAAATTATTTTTTAATAAAATAAAATTATTTTTATATTATAATAATTTATTTTTAAAATAAATTAAATTATTTTTAAATCAAATTGATTTTTTTTAAATTAAATTTAATTAGATTGTAATAAAATGAACTTAAATTAATTTATTTCTAAATTAAATTAAGTAATTATTAAATTAAATTTAATAATGTTATTAAATAAAATAAAATTAAAAATAAATTAAATTATTTTTAGATTAACTTAAATTATTTTTAAATTAAATTAAAATAAATTGTATTCAAATTAAAATAAATTGTTTTCAAATTAAATTAAATTATTTTTGAATTAAATTATTTTTGATTAAAGTAAAATTAAATCATTTTTAAATTGATTTTAATCATTTTTAAAATAAAAAAATTGAAATATTTTTAATAAAAAGTAAATAATTTTTAAATTAAATTAAATCATTTTTAAATTAAATAAAATTATTTTTAAAGAAAATTAAATTATTTTTAAATTAATTATTGTTATATTAAATAAAATTATTTTTAAAGAAAATTAAATTATTATGAAATTATTTTTGAATGAAATTAAATTATTTTTAAATAAAATTAAATTATTTTTAAAATAAATTAAATTATTTTGAAAATATTTTTAATAATAATAAAATTATTTTTAATTAATTTAATTTATTATAAAAATATTTTTAAATTAAATAAAATTGGTTCTAAAGAAAATTAAATTATTTTGAAATTATTTTTATATAAAATAACATAATTTTTAAATTAAATTAAGTTATTTTTAAATTAAAGTAAATTATTTTTAAAATTAATTTAAAGAAAATTATATCATTTTTAAATAGAAATAAATTATTTTAAAATTAAATTAACTTAATTTTAAATTAATTTAAATTATTTTAATTGAATAATTATATTGAATAAAATTATTTTTACGTTAAATTAAATTTATTTGAATTATTTTTAATTAAAACTAGATTATTAATATATATAATATATATATATGATATATATATATATATGATATATAATTAAATAAAATTATTCTTAAAGAAAATTGAATAATTTTTAAATTAAATCAAATAATTTAAAAAAAAATATTTTAAAATAATTTTTAAATTAAATTAAATTAATATTAAGATTGATTAATTTCTCCTTAAATAAAATTAAATTATGTTTGAATTAAAATAAATTAAATTATTTTTAAATTAAATTAAATTATTTTAAAATAAAATTAAATTGTTTAAAATAAAATTTAAAATTTTTTTAATTTTTGAATTAAATTAAAATAAATTATTTTTGAATTAAATTGGTTTTAAATTAATTTAATTTTATATTATATTTAAAAAAAAAATTAAATCATTTTTAAATAAAATTAAATTACTTTTTAATAAAATTAAATTATTTTTAAATTAAATTAATTTATTTTAAAATTAATTTAAATTACTTTTAAATTGAATAGATTTTTTTTTAATTAAATTAACTTTAATTAGTTTTTTATAAAATTAACATTAAATTGATTTTTTTTACATCAAAATTAAGTAATTATTAAATTAAATTTAATAGTAATTAAAAAAAATAAAAATAAATTAAATTATTTTTAAATTAAATTAATTTTAATAATTTAATTAAATATATATATATATATATATATATATATATATATATATATATATATATATATATATATATATATATATATATATATATATATATATATATATATATATATATATGTATATATATATATATATATATATATATATATATATATATATATATATATATATATATATATATGTATATATATATATATATATTATTTCTAAATTAAATTAATTAGTTTTTAAATTAATTTAAATTAAATATAATTACATTATTTCTATTTTTTTTAATAAAATTAAGTTATTTTTAAATTAAATTGAATTATTTTTACATTAAATTAAATTTAATTAATTTTAAATTAAATTAGCATTAAATTAATTTATTTTTAGATTAAATTAAATTATTATTGAATTAAATTCAATTGTTCTTTTAAATTAATAGAAATAAAAAATAAATTAAATTATTTTTAAATTAAATTGTTATTTTAAAATTAAATTAAATTAAATTATTTTTAAATTAAATTATTTTTAATTTAAATTAAATTAATTTTTAATTATATTTAATTATTTTTAATTAGAAAAAAATCAATTATTTTTAAATAAAATTAAATTATTTTACAATTATTTTTTAATAAAATAACAATATTTTTAAATTAAATAAAATTATTTTCAAAATAAATTTAATTAGTTTCATATTAAAATTAATTAGTTTTTTAAATTAAATTAAAATACATTATTTTTGAATCAAAATTAAATTGTTTTGAAAGTAAATTAAATTATTTTAAATTTAATTAAATTATTTTTAAATTAAATTAAATTATTTTTAAAGAATATTAAATTATTTTTAAATAAAATAAAATTATTTTTTAAGAAAAATAAATTATTTTTAAATTAAATTAAATTATTTTTAAATTAAATTAAATTATTTTTCAAGAATCTTAAATTATTTTTAAATTAAATTAAATTTGTTCAATTATATTAAATAATTTTTAAAGAAAATAAAATTATTTGAATTTTTTTTTAAATAAAATAAAATTATTTTTAAATTAAATTATTTTGAAAACATTTTTAAAAATAATTAGATTATTTTTAAATTAAATAAAATAATAAAATTAAATTGATTTTTAATTAAATTAAATTATTTTTAAATTAAATTAAAATACTTTTAAATTCAATTATTTTTTGTTTTTAATATTTTTAAATTAAATAAAATCATTTTTAAATTAAATTAAATTATTTTTAAATTAAATTAAATTATTTGTCATTTTAAATTAAATTATTTGGAATTAAATTAAATTATTTTTAAATTAAATTATTTGGAATTAAATTAAATTATTTTTAAATTAAATTAAATTATTTTTAAATTAAATTAAATTATTTTTAAATTAAATTTAATTGTTATTAACTTAAATTAAATTATTTTTGAATTAAGATAAAATAAATTATTTTTAAATTATTTTTTTTTTTTTTTAATTTTATTAAATTAATTTTTTTTTAAATCAAATTAAATTATTTTCAAATTTAATTTAATTTTTTTTAAGAAATTTAAATTATTTAAAAAAAAATTAATTTATTTTAAAATAAAATTCAATTATTTTTTAATTAAAATGATTCTTTTGAATTAAATAAAATTTAATTATTTTTAAATAAAATTAAAATTAAATTTTTTTTTTTTAAATTAAACAATTATTAAATTAAATTTAATTGTTATTAAATAAAATAAAAAAAAAAAAAAATTTAATTATTTTTAAATTAATTTTTCTTTTTAAATTTTATTAAATTAAATTTTTTTAAAATTAATTTAAATTATTTTCAAATTAAATAAAATTATTTGTAATTTATTTAAATTAAATTATTTTGAAATTAAATTAAATTTTTTTTTAATTTTAGTTAACTTATTTGTAGATTGAATTAAATTATTTTTAAATTAAATTAAATTGTTTTTTAAATTGAATTATTTTTTAATCACTTTTTTGAACAAAATTAAATTGATTTTAATCATTTTTAAAATAAAAAAATTGAAATATTTTTAATAAAAATTAAATTATTTTTAAATTAAATTAAATCATTTTTAAATTAGATAAAATTATTTTTAAAGAAAATTAAATTATTTTTAAATTAAATTATTGTTATATTAAATAAAATTATTTTTAAAGAAAATTAAATTATAATAAAATTATTTTTGAATGAAATTAAATTATTTTTAAATTAAATTAAAAAATTTTTAAAATAAATTAAATTATTTTGAAAATATTTTTAAAAATAATAAAATTATTTTTAAATTAAATTATTTTTTAATCAAATTAAATAATTTCTAAATTAAATAAAATTATTTTTAAATTAAATAAAATTATTTTTAAAATTATATCATTTTTAAATAGAAATAAATTATTTTAAAATTAAATTAACTTAATTTTAAATTAATTTAAATTATTTTAATTTAAATAAAATTATTTTTACGTTAAATTAAATTTATTTGAATTATTTTTAATTAAAACTAGGTAATTTTTAAATTAAATAAAATTATTCTTAAAAAAAATTAAATACTTTTTAAATTAAATCAAATAATTTAAAAAAAAATATTTTAAAATAATTTTTAAATTAAATTAAATTATTTTTAAATTAGATTAATTTCTCCTTAAATAAAATTAAATTATGTTTGAATTAAAATAAATTAAATTATTTTTAAATTAAATTAAATTATTTTAAAATAAAATTAAATTGTTTAAAATAAAATTTAAAATTTTTTTAATTTTTGAATTAAATTAAATTATTTTTAAATTAAATTTTTTTTAAATTAATTTAATTTTATATTATATTTAAAAAAAAAAAAAAAATTAAATCATTTTTAAATAAAATTAAATTAGTTTTTAATAAAATTAAATTATTTTTAAAATATATTAATTTATTTTCAAATTAATTTAAATTACTTTTAAATTAAATAGATTTTTTTTTTAAATTAAATTAACTTTAATTAGTTTTTAATAAAATTAACATTAAATTGATTTTTTTTAAATCAAAATTAAGTAATTTTTAAAATAAATTTAATAGTTATTAAAAAAAATAAAATTAAAAATAAATTAAATTAAATTATTTTCAAATTAAATTAATTTTAATAATTTAATTAAATATATTATATATATTATATATATATATATATATATATATATATATATATATATATATATATATATATATATATATATATATATATATATATATATATATATATATATATTATTTCTAAATTAAATTAATTAGTTTTTAAATTAATTTGAATTAAATATCACATTATTTCTATTTTTTTTTAATAAAATTAAGTTATTTTTAAATTAAATTGAATTATTTTTACATTAAATTAAATTTAATTAATTTTAAATTAAATTAGCATTAAATTAATTTATTTTTAGATTAAATTAAATTATTATTGAATTAAATTCAATTGTTTTTTTTAAGAAATAAAAATAAAAAATAAATTAAATTATTTTTAACGTAAATTGTTATTTTAAAATTAAATTAAATTATTTTTAATTTAAATTATTTTTGATTTAAATTAAATTAATTTTCAATTATATTTAATTATCTTTAATTTAAAAAAATTAAATTATTTTTAAATAAAATTAAATTATTTTACAATTATTTTTTAATAAAATAACAATATTTTCAAATTAAATAAAATTATTTTCAAAATAAATTTAATTAGTTTCATATTAAAATTAATTAGTTTTTTAAATTAAATTAAAATATATTATTTTTGAATCAAAATTAATTTGTTTTGAAAGTAAATTAAATTATTTTTTAATTTAATTAAATTATTTTTAAATTAAATTAAATTATTTTTAAAGAAAATTAAATTATTTTTAAATTAAATAATATTATTTTTAAAGAAAAATAAATTATTTTTAAATTAAATTAAAATACTTTTAAATTCAATTATTTTTTGTTTTTAATATTTTTAAATTAAATTAAATTATTTTTAAAGGAAATTAAATTATTTTGAAATTATTTTTAAATAATATAAAATTATTTTTAAATTAAATTAATTTATTTTTAAATTAAAATAAATTATTTTTAAATTGAAGTAAATTATTTTTAAAATAAATTAAATTATTTTTAAATTAAATTATTTTTACATTAAAATAAATAAAATTATTTTTAAATTAAATTAATTTATTTTTAAATTAAATTAAATTATTTTTAAATTAAATTACATAATTTTTAATTTAATTTAAATTATTAATATATTTATTAATAATTTAAATAATTAATTTAAATTTAAATTAAATTAAAATATATCATTTTTGAATCAAAATTAAATTGTTTTGAAAGTAAATTAAATTATTTTTAAATTTAATTAAATTATTTTTAAATTAAATTCAATTATTTTTAAAGAAAATTAAATTATTTTTAAATTAAATTAAATTATTTTTTTAAGCAAAATAAATTATTTTTAAATTAAATTAAATTATTTTTAAATTAAATTAAATTATATTTAAAGAATATTAAATTATTTTTAAATTAAATTAAATTATTGTTAAATTATATTAAATAATTTTTAAAGAAAAAATTATTTTGAATTTTTTTTTTTAAATAAAATAAAATTATTTTTAAATTAAATTATTTTGAAAACATTTTTAAAAATAATTAGATTATTTTTAAATTAAATAAAATAATAAAATTAAATTGTTTTTTAATTAAATTAAATTATTTTTAAATTAAATTAAAATATTTTTAAATTCAATTATTTTTTTTTTTAATATTTTTAAATTAAATAAAATTATTTTTAAAGGAAATTAAATTAATTTGAAATTATTTTTAAATAATATAAAATTATTTTTAAATTAAGCTATTTTATTTTTAAATTAAAATAAATTATTTTTAAATTGAAGTAAATTATTTTTAAAATAAAATAAATTATTTTTAAATTAAATTAAATAATTTTTACATTAAAATAAATAAAATTATTTTTAAATTAAATTAATTTATTTTTAAAATAAATTAATTTATTTTTAAGTTAAAATAAATTATTTTTAAATTAAATTACATAATTTCTAAATTTATTTAAATTATTGTTGTAAAAATAAAATTAAACTATTTTTAAATAAATTTAAATTGTTTAAAAATTATTTTTTAATAAAATAAAATTATTTTTAAATTAAAATTAAATTAATATAATTTTATATTAAATTAAATAATTATTAAATAAAATTCAAATTAGTTATTATTAAATAAAATAAAATAAAAAATAAATTAAATTTTTTTTAAATAAAATTAAATTATTTTTAATTAAATTGAATTGTTTAAATTAAATTTAATAATTTTTAAATTAATTTAACATTAAATTAATTTTTAAAAAAAAATTAAATAATAGGTAATTTAATTTTACTTAAGTTTTTAATAAATAAAATAAAATAAGAAATAAATCAAATTATTATTATTTTTTTAATTAAACTAAATTTAATTATTTTTAAATAAAATTAACAATAAATCAATTTATTTTTAAATTAAATTAAATAATTAATAAATTAATATTAATTGTTATTAAAAAAAATAAAATAAAAAATATATAAAAAAAAAATTAAAACATTTTTAACTTATATTTTTCTTATTCTTTTTCTTTTATTAAATTAAATTGTTTTCCAATAAAAGTAAATTATTTTTAAAATAAATTAAATTATTTAAAATTTATATAATTTAAATTATTTTTAAATTAAATTAACTTATTTTTGAATTAAAATAAATTAAATTATTATTAAATTCAATTAAATTATTTCAAAATTAAATTAAATTTAATAAATAAATTAAATATATAAATTATTTAAATATAAAAATTATTTTTACATTTTAAATATAAATTATATTATTTTTGAAATAAAATAAATTTAATTATTTTTAAATTTAACTATTTTTTAATTAAATCAAATTATTTAAAATTAAATTAAATTTAATAAATAAATTAAATATAAATATTATTGTTAAATTACATTACAAAAGTTGTAAATTAATTTAAATTATTTTTAAATTCAATAAATTTAAATTATTTGTATAAATTATTTTTAAATGAAAATGATTTTAAAAGAAATTAATTTAAAACTGCCTTAATTTTTTTTTGAATAAAAAAATTAAATTATTTTTAAAGTAAATTAAATAATTTTTAAATTAAATAAAATTATTTTTAAAGAAAATTAAATTATTTTTAAATTAAATTATTGTTATATTAAATAAAATTATTTTTAAAGAAAATTAAATTATAATGAAATTATTTTTGAATGAAATTAAATTATTTTTAAATTAAATTAAAATATTTTTAAAATAAATTAAATTATTTTGAAAATATTTTTAAAAATAATAAAATTATTTTTAAATTAAATTAATTTATTATTAAATTTTTTTTAAATTAAATAAAATTGGTTTTAAAGAAAATTAAATTATTATGAAATTATTTTTATATAAAATAACATAATTTTTAAATTAAATTAAGTTATTTTTAAATTAAAGTAAATTATTTTTAAATTAAATTATTTTTTAATAAAATTAAATAATTTCTAAATTAAATAAAATTATTTTTAAATTAAATAAAATTATTTTTAAAATTATATCATTTTTAAATAGAAATAAATTATTTTAAAATTAAATTAACTTAATTTTAAATTAATTTAAATTATTTTAATTTAAATAAAATTATTTTTACGTTAAATTAAATTTATTTCAATTATTTTTAATTAAAACTAGGTAATTTTTAAATGAAATAAAATTATTCTTAAAAAAAATTAAATAATTTTTAAATTATAATACATAATTTAAAAAAAATATATTTTAAAATAATTTTTAAATTAAATTAAATTATTTTTAAATTAGATTAATTTCTCCTTAAATAAAATTAAATTATGTTTGAATTAAAATAAATTAAATTATTTTTAAATTAAATTAAATTATTTTAAAATAAAATTAAATTGTTTAAAATAAAATTTTTTAATTTTTTAATTTTTGAATTAAATTAAATTATTTTTAAATTAATTTGTTTTTAAATTAATTTAATTTTATATTATATTAAAAAAAAAAAAAAAATTAAATCATTTTTAAATAAAATTAAATTAGTTTTTAATAAAATTAAATTATTTTTAAAATATATTAATTTATTTTCAAATTAATTTAAATTACTTTTAAATTAAATAGATTTTTTTTTAAATTAAATTAACTTTAATTAGTTTTTAATAAAATTAAACTTAAATTGATTTTTTTTAAATCAAAATTAAGTAATTATTAAATTAAATTTAATAGTTATTAAAAAAAATAAAATTAAAAATAAATTAAATTATTTTTAAATTAAATTATTTTCAAATTAAATTAATTTTAATAATTTAATTAAATATATATATATATATATATATATATATATATATATATATATATATATATATATATATTATTTCTAAATTAAATTAATTAGTTTTTAAATTAATTTAAATTAAATATAATTACATTATTTCTATTTTTTTTTTAATAAAATTAAGTTATTTTTAAATTAAATTGAAATATTTTTACATTAAATTAAATTTAATTAATTTTAAATTAAATTAGCATTAAATTAATTTATTTTTAGATTAAATTAAATTATTATTGAATTAAATTCAATTGTTTTTTTAATAAATAAAAATAAAAAATAAATTAAATAATTTTTAAATTAAATTATTTAAAAATTAAATTAAATTATTTTTAATTTAAATTATTTTTGATTTAAATTAAATTAATTTTTAATTATATTTAATTATTTTTAATTAAAAAAAATTAAATTATTTTTAATCAAAATTAAATTATTTTACAATTATTTTTTAATAAAATAACAATATTTTTAAATTAAATAAAATTATTTTCAAAATAAATTTAATTAGTTTCATATTAAAATTAATTAGTTTTTTAAATTAAATTAAAATATATTATTTTTGAATCAAAATTAATTTGTTTTGAAAGTAAATTAAATTATTTTTAAATTTAATTAAATTAGTTTTAAATTAAATTAAATTATTTTTAAAGAAAATTAAATTAATTTTAAATTAAATAAAATTATTTTTAAAGAAAAATAAATTATTTTTAAATTAAATTAAAATACTTTTAAATTCAATTATTTTTTGTTTTTAATATTTTTAAATTAAATTAAATTATTTTTAAAGGAAATTAAATTATTTTGAAATTATTTTTTAATAATATAAAATTATTTTTAAATTAAATTAATTTATTTTTAAATTAAAATAAATTATTTTTAAATTGAAGTAAATTATTTTTAAAATAAATTAAATTATTTTTAAATTAAATTATTTTTACATTAAAATAAATAAAATTATTTTTAAATTAAATTAATTTATTTTTAAATTAAATTAAATTATTTTTAAATTAAATTACATAATTTCTAATTTAATTTAAATTATTAATATATTTATTAATAATTTAAATAATTAATTTAAATTTAAATTAAATTAAAATATATTATTTTTGAATCAAAATTAAATTGTTTTGAAAGTAAATTAAATTATTTTTAAATTTAATTAAATTATTTTTAAATTAAATTAAACTAGTACATGTGGATCGTATTTTTCGGAATGGAATAGTTTTTGTGGATGGAACAGTTGAAAAGAATGGAATAGTTGCTAAAGGTGGAATAATTGATGAGGGTGAAATTGTATAATGAATTTTGACATTTGTATATGAAAGAGTAATCAGAATTGCGAGCTGCGCGATTATTGTAGAAAGCGCATCAGCTAAGGTTGTATGAGTTGCAAGTTGTACAACTCCTACTCCACAGAATATTAACTAATAATTCATCCGTCTCAAATGATTTTAATGCTGTCAGGTTTGTAAAATAATATAATCAAACACTTTTGAGGTGTACTTAATCATATAATGTTACCAATTGTCTGAAATCAAAGTGACTTTAATTTAAGGAGTGATATTAAGGAGTGAGAAATGAAAAGTTCCCAACGTTCATAAAAAGGTTACTATATCTAACGATGTGATATTAGTTACTAAGGTGTACAACATGGACGATAAAAAATCAGCTGTGGAGTAAAAAGTTACTGAAAATCTCACTAAAACTTTCATAACCTTTGAATTGATTAAGTGACATTGATGTTGTCAACTTTGACGTTCAACATAACCAACATATTGTTTTAATCAAGTTGGTATGTATCTTGTGTTTTTGAGTTACCAACATACTCAAACATAATCTCACCAACTATTTGTTAAAGTTACATTGTTGTCTTTTTTTTCGTCAAAATTGCAAGCCTTAGTTACTAACTTCACTTCATCATATATAGTAACCTCCTTTTATGAAGGTTGGCAACTCTTGATTTCCAATATTACTCCTCCAATTATAGTAAGTTTGCTTTTAGACAATTAGCAACACTTAGCAAAATTATGTTACTAAAAGTTTCACCAAAAAAAATAATAACCAATAAATTACTCAACTGACGTTAATGTCAACTTTGATTTAATTTTCATGTATTTCTTTATTTAAAAAATCCAGTATCAAGGTTATCGGCCATGAAAATACCAAAATGGTCAAATTGTTTCAATAGAAATATCTATGATCTTAATAGATCTGAAAAAGTTTTTATTATATCTATTGCAGTTTTCGAGTTGTTGCTATTTGAATCCATTAGTATCAGTTCCGGTTTGACTTCGAGGGATGCGTATGTGGTCTGGATTTCTATGGCGGGAAACCTAATCTACGGGGGTTAAACCAACGGTCCTTTTTCACATTGACCTATATTGAATCCAGAGTTCGCGCTGCCGCGCGTATGTTGTCTTGATTTATCTGTCCGCTTCGCGGCGGGCAACTTAATCTATCCGGGGTTAAACCAACGGTCCTTGCAACACTGTCCTATATTGGATCGACAGGTCGCGCTGCCGCGCGTATGTTGTCTTGATTTATCTGTCCGCTTCGCGGCGGGAAACCTAATCTACAGGGGTTAAACCTTCGGTCCTTTTTCACGTTGACCTATATTGAATCGAGATCTCGCGCTGCCGCGCGTCTTGGTCTTCATCAGATAAATCAAGACCACACACTGTATGTGGTCTTGATTTATCTGATCTGATGGGGTGAATCAAAACCAGATTAGTCAAGACCAGATATATCAAGACCACATACGCGCTGCCGCGGGTATGTGGTCTTGGTCAGAAAAAATAAATTCTGTGTCAAGGCTATCGGCCACGAGAATACCAAATTTCAATAGAAAGATCTATAAGCTACGCCGAACTGAAAGAATTTTGAATACAACTGTCCAAGTTTTCAAACTATAGTTATTTGAATGTCTTACCTCGTGTGCGACTTTGAGTTTGATGGGCCAGATAAAATATTTTGCAAAACTAACTGAGGGATATCATAGACTGACTATTTCTCTACAAATGAGTGAAATTTTATTATTCCACGTTGTGTGAAACTTACTAAAATAATTTTCCTCTTCTCTGAATTTCGTTTTTGATTTTTTTCATTTATAAAAAAAATTATCGGCCAAACGGTTCGCTTTGGAAAGATGAAAATGACACAACATTTAGATGAAAATGTGCTCTATAAAATAGCGCTAAATGCATGTTTCTTAGACTCCGGAAAATTGGACAAAAAATATATTTGCAAGTTTTCAATGAATATTTCTTTATTAAAACAATTATGTGCCCAGGCTATCGGCCACGAAGATACCAAAAAGTCAATTTCAATAGAAATACGTATAATCTATATAGATCTGAAAGAAATTTCAATATATCTCTTGCAGTTTACACTTTATAGTTATTTGAATTTATTAATTTCTGTTATGTTCGAGTTTGAGAGGCGGCGGCCGCCGCCAGATAAAATATTTTGCAAAACTAACTAAGAGATATCATAGACTGTATAATTCTCTACAAATGTGTGAAATTTTATCGTTCCACGTTGTGTAAAACTTACAAAAATAATTTTTCAACAAATCCAAACATGTCAAACAGGAATTGCGATCAAAACCGAACGCGAAAATTTCAAAATATTCAAAAATTGCGAAAAAATATATTAATCCTTGAAGGATTTCAATGAAACTTATGCTGAATGTGGATATCCACCAGAGGTATGAGTTGACAAAATTAGAACGCTCCCACTCCAATTGGGACGTCGTGAAGAATGATTTTCTCGTAAACAATTTTATGGAAATATCTCGTCAACGCCTCAAGATGGAAAATTATAACCGGGATATCCGTATGTAAGACGTCGGTGTCTACAAAAAAGTATTCTTTACAAATTTTGCAAAAACCTTCGGTTTAGTTGTAGAAGCAAAAAATATAAAATCCCAAAATTTATCGAAGGGGTACCCCTTCTCTGAATTTCGTTTTTCAATTTACATGGGTTTAAATGGGCTCTTCCGCCAAAGCGGTTCGCTTTGGAAAAATAAAAATGACACAACTTTTAGATGAAAATCTGCTCTATAAAATAGCGCTAAATGCATGTTTCTTAGACTCCGGAAAATTGGACAAAATAATATATTTGCAAGAATTTCTTTATTAAAAAAATCCTGTGTCAAATCTATCGACCACAAATATGTCAATTTCAATAGAAACATGTACACTCTATATAAAACTTATGCAAACTACATAAAACGTTATGCGTTTGTTAAAAGAAAGTGCGCTCTATAGATCTGTGTTAAAATTATTTCATCCAAACCCAAGGAAATGAGGCATATGATTTTTCGAAGACGAAGCAGAAAAGTATACGACATTTTTAAGTTCATGCAGCACATTTCAATAGGCCTGAATGAGCACTATTCGATTTTAAAAAGAAAAACCGGATAAATTTAGAGATGGCTTTTTCTTCAGCCGTCAAGTGGTAGAACTGATCGTTTTTCAACAATAACTCTTTGGTTATACATGCTAGGAAGTCGCGGAATACACTTTTAGATTCCAAAAAATTAAATGTGCAATTTTTAACTATTCTTGTAGGAAAGTCGTAATTCTCACCATTTGGAAAATGGATTTTAAATCACCAGATGACCTAAAAACTTACATCGTCCCCCTTGTAAAATTAGCCGAATTTTCAGATTGTCCAATCAGAAATTTGTAAAACAATAGTTTTCTTTTATGAAATCAGTAAAAACTCTAATCAAATATGGCCGAGCTTACTTTTACTCAAGTAAGAGTGTGAATTTGCAAGAATATTCAATTGTTTCTAATGTAGAATTTTCCAACTTTAACAAATCTGAGAAATAAAATTTTCCCGGACACCATTCACCACGGAAAATGGAAGGAAAATTCTGTGGGGCGGAGTTAACTATGCAACCGTTGCTAGCCATCCCGAATCCTGGCAAATGAATTGCATTTAAAAAAAATCCTGGTAAAACGGTTTGCAAAGGAATGATAAAATTTGCTCCGCTGGTAGAGGAAAGTTTACTCTATCGATTCATGCTAGAAGAATTTATTAGAAATGTAGGGAAATGAAAAACGCAAATGTTTGAAAATCAAGTAAACAGTTGGAGGGAGATTTCAAACGTCGGCCACGTCTGGACCGTCAGCCGCAGAAAATTCATGCAGCATATTTTAATAGAACTTGATGAGTTGTATTCGAATTTGAATCGAAAATGCCGATAAATATTGAAAGTCTGTTCCTTCCGCAGTGAAATGGTAATACTGAAAGTTTTTCGCCAATAACTCTGTTGCTATACATCCGAGGAAGACGCGTGTTGTACCGTTGGAATCTAAATTCAATTTAAAAGCTCCAATTATTCTCAAAAAAAACTCGTAAATATTGCGGTTTATGAAATAAATTTTTAAATTAAAATGTGAAGGGAAGCAACTGTTTCTGATGTAACATGGTCTGAATTTTAAGAATCTGCTAAAATAAAAGTGTAAAATCTTTGCTTTCTTGTAGAAATTTGTGAAAAATTGCGAATTTTGACGTTGCTATGTGTTGCTAATCAAGAGCCAGAGTCGCCGAAATCAGCAATTTAGAGATTTCAAGATATCTCTTTGAATTTGATTTGTATTTCAACCTAACAATGAGCGAAAAATCAGAATTTTGATTTAAATTCTTTTTTTAAATTTTATCTTCTCATAATTACACGAATAATCATAAGCGGATAAACTTCAACAATGACATTTCCACATAACCTGAGCGAAAATAGTGTCAGAATGATCAGCTGTAAGTGTAAATTGGCGATTCAGCGGCAAGCAATGGTCGTAGTATTTTTGGCCTGGAGTGCGAATCCGTTGATGGATTAGAGAAATCCAAAGGCCATACTGTTGGCCTTTTCACCCGGCATGCACTTGTTGGACTGGAAATGTAAATTTTCTTTTTCGCGTTTCCGTTTGAAGAGGTGAAAAAAAAGTGACTTCGCGAATTGGGGCCTGCGGAACGTCCCCGGAGGTGTAATGCGCCGAGACTGGTGTCGTTCGAAAGTAGACACGTGGGGCTATAAGCCCTGAAAAGAGCAATACAATTCTAAAAGATTTCACCGAATATTGAAGGTTTCAATTTGCTCAATTTTGAAAAATTCGTTTCGAGTTTGTACGGGCGTCGAGACCCCCAAATGCGATCGAGCGATGCGTCGTTCCTATCGCCTTATAGACCTTTTCGTTCTATATTCAGAAACCACCACCGCGAGGCCCTGCTATTTAATTTAGCGAATCCCAGGGGATTCTCGCGTACATCTGCAAAATATGGTTTTTCGGGCCTCCCGGCGCCATCCGGCACGCAATCGCAATTAAACTCCAAAACAAACTTAAAGACACTATTCCGAATCGATTGGTGCCGGTCCGGTCCCGATCCGACTGTTGGGTATTCCAGGAGAGGGATCCCCGCAAATTAGGTGAAAAAAACAGCGCGTTTTTCCAATTTTTGTGTTAAAATTGACCCAGAGCGGGAATAGGATGCCGCAGGTCCCAGAATCTTCTACCGCCCGTTGCGGGTAAACATCTCCCATCGAACGAACTGGTTTGGAGACACGGCGCTCTTCAAGCAAGAGTACGGCGTCCACAGATGTGATGAAAAAAACTGTTTTTTTTCGCTTACATTTTCTGCCGCACCGGGTGAACCGACGGTCGCGTACTTTTCCGCATGACGTCAAAAAAACGTGAAATCGACGCGGCAAGAGGAAGCAGTAAAAAAATCGAGCCGCGGACCAAAATTGCTCCTCAAAAGTGCTAGAAACGATCTCCTGTTTTTGGCACCTGGAGGACGCCGTGTGGTACTTGCGAGCGGCAGACAGACACGGGTCGAAGGCCCGTTCAGTTTTACAACAGAAAATGACAATTTCCCGTTTGGACGCGCAAGAGGAACGGAGTTTTTACGGAAAAAGTGAAAAATTTAAAACGCACCTACAGCCGCCCCCTGCGGGGGCGGAACTTGGTAAGGCTCGTCAAAAAAAACCTAATTTTTTGTTCAATTTATTGGAAAAAATTCAAGACGTAAACCGCATTTTTTGACAATTTTTCTTAATTTTCAAAAAATCTTGACTTTTGACCCCCTTCGAGTTCAGTGACGGTACCTTACTCGATTAGTATATTTCAACTAGTACATATTAATCGTTGTTTGTATGTGAAATAGTGATGAAAATGGAATAGTTGATGAGGGTGGAATAGTTGTTGTATGATGGAATAGTAGAAGAGGGTGAAATAGTTGAAGAGGATGGAATAATGTAGAGAATTTAGAGGTGCACGCCACTGGTGACGATCATGGAACGATATGGTGTTTTTATCTGGCAATTGGTCTGCCGCTTGGCGGTATGCAACTCTGTATGGAAAATTTTAAGGTGCACGCCACTGGCGTTTTCATCGTTACCTGATACACGTTACTATGGTTATTTGTAAATATACTGCCAGACTGTGCTAATGCAAGCGCTTTAGAAGTGTTGCCTAGCAATAGAGATTTTGAAAAAATATGCCATTCAAAACCAGCTTTGTTTTTAAATTTCACATAATACTATGCAAATGAATGGAGGCGGTAGAGTCTTTTAATATTTCAATAAAAAATGTATTGTGCTACATTGCCTTGAACTTTTTAATCTTGATTTATCTGATTAAGACCTCATACTACGCGCGGCGCTGCCGCGCGTGGTATGTAATTTTGATTTATCTGATCAAGACCAAATACTACGCGCGGCGCTGCCGCGCGTGGTATGTGATCTTGATTTATCTGATCAAGATTACATACTACGCGCGGCGCTGCCGCGTAGTATGTAGTCCTGATTTATCTGATCAACACAACATACTACGCGCGGCAGCGCCGCGCGTAGTTAAATTCCATTAAATTTGTCCTACATTGGACCGAGAGTTCGCGCTCCCGCGCGTATGTTGTCTTGATTTATCTTCCCGCTTCGCGGCGGACAACCTAATCTAACCAAGGTGAAACCAACGGTCCTTGCCGCTTTGTCCTATATTGAATCGAGAGTTCGCGCTGCCGCGCGTATGTTGTCTTGATTTATCTTCCCGCTTCGCGGCGGACAACCTAATCTAACCAAGGTAAAACCACCGGTCGTTGCCACTTTGTCCTACATTGGACCGAGAGTTCGCGCTGCCGCGCGTATGTTGTCTTGATTTATCTTCCCGCTTCGCGGCGGACAACCTAATCTAACCAAGGTGAAACCACCGGTCGTTGCCGCTTTGTCTTACATTGAATCGAGAGTTCGCGCTGCCGCGCGTATGTTGTCTTGATTTATCTTCCCGCTTCGCGGCGGACAACCTAATCTAACCAAGGTGAAACCACCGGTCGTTGCCACTTTGTCTTACATTGAATCGAGAGCTCGCACTGCCGCGCGTATGTTGTCTTGATTTATCTTCCTGCTTCGCGGCGGACAACCTAATCTATTTATCTTCCCGCTTCGCGGCGGACAACCTAATCTAACCAAGGTGAAACCAACGGTCCTTGCCGCTTTGTCCTATATTGAATCGAGAGTTCGCGCTGCCGCGCGTATGTTGTCTTGATTTATCTTCCCGCTTCGCGGCGGACAACCTAATCTAACCAAGGTAAAACCACCGGTCGTTGCCACTTTGTCCTACATTGGACCGAGAGTTCGCGCTGCCGCGCGTATGTTGTCTTGATTTATCTTCCCGCTTCGCGGCGGACAACCTAATCTAACCAAGGTGAAACCACCGGTCGTTGCCACTTTGTCTTACATTGAATCGAGAGTTCGCGCTACCGCGCGTATGTTGTCTTGATTTATCTTCCCGCTTCGCGGCGGACAACCTAATCTAACCAAGGTGAAACCACCGGTCGTTGCCGCTTTGTCTTACATTGAATCGAGAGTTCGCGCTGCCGCGCGTATGTTGTCTTGCTTTATCTTCCCGCTTCGCGGCGGACAACCTAATCTAACCAAGGTGAAACCACCGGTCGTTGCCGCTTTGTCTTACATTGAATCGAGAGTTCGCGCTGCCGCGCGTATGTTGTCTTGATTTATCTTCCCGCTTCGCGGCGGACAACCTAATCTAACCAAGGTGAAACCACCGGTCGTTGCCACTTTGTCTTACATTGAATCGAGAGTTCGCGCTGCCGCGCGTATGTTGTCTTGATTTATCTTCCCGCTTCGCGGCGGACAACCTAATCTAACCAAGGTGAAACCACCGGTCGTTGCCGCTTTGTCTTACATTGAACCGAGAGTTCGCGCTGCCGCGCGTATGTTGTCTTGATTTATCTTCCCGCTTCGCGGCGGACAACCTAATCTAACCAAGGTAAAACCACCGGTCGTTGCCACTTTGTCCTACATTGGACCGAGACTTCGCGCTGCCGCGCGTATGTTGTCTTGATTCATCTTCCCGCTTCGCGGCGGACAACCTAATCTAACCAAAGTGAAACCACCGGTCCTTGCCACTTTGTCCTATATTGAATCGAGAGTTCGCGCTGCCGCGCGTATATTGTCTTAATTTATCTTCCCGCTTCGCGGCGGACAACCTAATCTAACCAAGGTAAAACCACCGGTCGTTGCCACTTTGTCCTATATTGGACCGAGAGTTCGCGCTGCCGCGCTTATGTTGTCTTGATTTATCTTCCCGCTTCGCGGCGGACAATCTAATCTAACCAAGGTAAAACCACCGGTCGTTGCCACTTTGTCCCACATTGGATCGAGAGTTCGCGCTGCCGCGCGTATGTTGTCTTGATTTATCTTCCCGCTTCGCGGCGGACAACCTAATCTAACCAAGGTAAAACCACCGGTCGTTGCCGCTTTGTCCTACATTGGACCGAGAGTTCGCGCTGCCGCACGTATGTTGTCTTGATTTATCTTCCCGCTTCGCGGCGGACAACCTAATCTAACCAAGGTGAAACCAACGGTCCTTGCCACTTTGTCCTACATTGGACCAAGAGTTCGCGCTGCCGCGCGTATGTTGTCTTGATTTATCTTCCCGCTTCGCGGCGGACAACCTAATCTAACCAAGGTGAAACCAACGGTCCTTGCCGCTTTGTCCTATATTAAATCGAGAGTTCGCGCTGCCGCGCGTATGTTGTCTTGATTTATCTTCCCGCTTCGCGGCGGACAACCTAATCTAACCAAGGTAAAACCACCGGTCGTTGCCACTTTGTCCTACATTGGACCGAGAGTTCGCGCTGCCGCGCGTATGTTGTCTTGATTTATCTTCCCGCTTCGCGGCGGACAACCTAATCTAACCAAGGTGAAACCAACGGTCCTTGCCGCTTTGTCCTATATTGAATCGAGAGTTCGCGCTGCCGCGCGTATGTTGTCTTGATTTATCTTCCCGCTTCGCGGCGGACAACCTAATCTAACCAAGGTAAAACCACCGGTCGTTGCCACTTTGTCCTACATTGGACCGAGAGTTCGCGCTGCCGCGCGTATGTTGTCTTGATTTATCTTCCCGCTTCGCGGCGGACAACCTAATCTAACCAAGGTGAAACCAACGGTCCTTGCCTGTTTGTCCTATATTGAATCGAGAATTCGCGCTGCCGCGCGTTTGTTGTCTTGATTTATCTTCCCGCTTCGCGGCGGACAACCTAATCTAACCAAGGTAAAACCACCGGTCGTTGCCACATTGTCCTACATTGGACCGAGAGTTCGCGCTGCCGCGCGTATCTTGTCTTGATTTATCTTGCCGCTTCGCGGCGGACAACCTAATCTAACCAAGGTAAAACCACCGGTCGTTGCCACATTGTCCTACATTGGACCGAGAGTTCGCGCTGCCGCGCGTATGTTGTCTTGATTTATCTTCCCGCTTCGCGGCGGACAACCTAATCTAACCAAGGTAAAACCACCGGTCGTTGCCACATTGTCCTACATTGGACCGAGAGTTCGCGCTGCCGCGCGTATGTTGTCTTGATTTATCTTCCCGCTTCGCGGCGGACAACCTAATCTAACCAAGGTGAAACCACCGGTCGTTGCCGCTTTGTCTTACATTGAATCGAGAGTTCGCGCTGCCGCGCGTATGTTGTCTTGATTTATCTTCTTGCTTCGCGGCGGACAACCTAATCTAACCAAGGTGAAACCACCGGTCGTTGCCGCTTTGTCTTACATTGGACCGAGAGTTCGCGCTGCCGCGCGTATGTTGTCTTGATTTATCTTCCCGCTTCGCGGCGGACAACCTAATCTAACCAAGGTGAAACCACCGGTCGTTGCCACTTTGTCTTACATTGAATCGAGAGTTCGCGCTGCCGCGCGTATGTTGTCTTGATTTATCTTCCCGCTTCGCGGCGGACAACCTATTCTAACCAAGGTGAAACCACCGGTCGTTGCCGCTTTGTCTTACATTGAACCGAGAGTTCGCGCTGCCGCGCGTATGTTGTCTTGATTTATCTTCCCGCTTCGCGGCGGACAACCTAATCTAACCAAGGTAAAACCACCGGTCGTTGCCACTTTGTCCTACATTGGACCGAGACTTCGCGCTGCCGCGCGTATGTTGTCTTGATTTATCTTCCCGCTTCGCGGCGGACAACCTAATCTAACCAAAGTGAAACCACCGGTCCTTGCCACTTTGTCCTATATTGAATCGAGAGTTCGCGCTGCCGCGCGTGTATTGTCTAAATTTATCTTCCCGCTTCGCGGCGGACAACCTAAACTAACCAAGGTAAAACCACCGGTCGTTGCCACTTTATCCTACATTGGACCGAGAGTTCGCGCTGCCGCGCGTATGTTGTCTTGATTTATCTTCCCGCTTCGCGGCGGACAACCTAATCTAACCAAGTTGAAACCACCGGTCGTTGCCGCTTTGTCTTACATTGAATCGAGAGTTCGCGCTGCCGCGCGTATGTTGTCTTGATTTATCTTCCCGCTTCGCGGCGGACAACCTAATCTAACCAAGGTGAAACCATCGGTCGTTGCCACTTTGTCTTACATTGAATCGAGAGTTCGCGCTGCCGCGCGTATGCTGTCTTGATTTATCTTCCCGCTTCGCGGCGGACAACCTAATCTAACCAAGGTGAAACCACCGGTCGTTGCCGCTTTGTCTTGCATTGAATCGAGAGTTCGCGCTGCCGCGCGTATGTTGTCTTGATTTATCTTCCCGCTTCGCGGCGGACAACCTAATCTAACCAAGGTGAAATCACCGGTCGTTGCCGCTTTGCCTTACATTGAATCGAGAGTTCGCGCTGCCGCGCGTATGTTGTCTTGATTTATCTTCCCGCTTCGCGGCGGACAACCTAATCTAACCAAGGTGAAACCACCGGTCGTTGCCACTTTGTCTTACATTGAATCGAGAGTTCGCGCTGCCGCGCGTATGTTGTCTTGATTTATCTTCCCGCTTCGCGGCGGACAACCTAATCTAACCAAGGTGAAACCACCGGTCGTTGCCGCTTTGTCTTACATTGAATCGAGAGTTCGCGCTGCCGCGCGTATGTTGTCTTGATTTATCTTCCCGCTTCGCGGCGGACAACCTAATCTAACCAAGGTGAAACCACCGGTCGTTGCCGCTTTGTCTTACATTGAATCGAGAGTTCGCGCTGCCGCGCGTATGTTGTCTTGATTTATCTTCCCGCTTCGCGGCGGACAACCTAATCTAACCAAGGTGAAACCACCGGTCGTTGCCACTTTGTCTTACATTTAATCGAGAGTTCGCGCTGCCGCGCGTATGTTGTCTTGATTTATCTTCCCGCTTCGCGGCGGACAACCTAATCTAACCAAGGTGAAACCACCGGTCGTTGCCGCTTTGTCTTACATTGAATCGAGAGTTCGCGCTGCCGCGCGTATGTTGTCTTGATTTATCTTCCCGCTTCGCGGCGGACAACCTAATCTAACCAAGGTGAAACCACCGGTCGTTGCCGCTTTGTCTTACATTGAATCGAGAGTTCGCGCTGCCGCGCGTATGTTGTCTTGATTTATCTTCCCGCTTCGCGGCGGACAACCTAATCTAACCAAGGTGAAACCACCGGTCGTTGCCACTTTGTCTTACATTGAATCGAGAGTTCGCGCTGCCGCGCGTATGTTGTCTTGATTTATCTTCCCGCTTCGCGGCGGACAACCTAATCTAACCAAGGTGAAACCACCGGTCGTTGCCGCTTTGTCTTACATTGAATCGAGAGTTCGCGCTGCCGCGCGTATGTTGTCTTGATTTATCTTCCCGCTTCGCGGCGGACAACCTAATCTAACCAAGGTAAAACCACCGGTCGTTGCCACTTTGTCCTACATTGGACCGAGACTTCGCGCTGCCGCACGTATGTTGTATTGATTTATCTTCCCGCTTCGCGGCGGACAACCTAATCTAACCAAAGTGAAACCACCGGTCCTTGCCACTTTGTCCTATATTGAATCGAGAGTTCGCGCTGCCGCGCGTATATTGTCTTAATTTATCTTCCCGCTTCGCGGCGGACAACCTAATCTAACCAAGGTAAAACCACCGGTCGTTGCCACTTTGTCCTATATTGGACCGAGAGTTCGCGCTGCCGCGCGTATGTTGTCTTGATTTATCTTCCCGCTTCGCGGCGGACAATCTAATCTAACCAAGGTAAAACCACCGGTCGTTGCCACTTTGTCCCACATTGGATCGAGAGTTCGCGCTGCCGCGCGTATGTTGTCTTGATTTATCTTCCCGCTTCGCGGCGGACAACCTAATCTAACCAAGCTAAAACCACCGGTCGTTGCCGCTTTGTCTTACATTAGACCGAGAGTTCGCGCTGCCGCGCGTATGTTGTCTTGATTTATCTTCCCGCTTCGCGGCGGACAACCTTATCTAACCAAGGTGAAACCAACGGTCCTTGCCACTTTGTCCTACATCGGACCAAGAGTTCGCGCTGCCGCGCGTATGTTGTCTTGATTTATCTTCCCGCTTCGCGGCGGACAACCTAATCTAACCAAGGTAAAACCAACGGTCCTTGCCGCTTTGTCCTATATTGAATCGAGAGTTCGCGCTGCCGCGCGTATGTTGTCTTGATTTATCTTCCCGCTTCGCGGCGGACAACCTAATCTAACCAAGGTAAAACCACCGGTCGTTGCCACTTTGTCCTACATTGGACCGAGAGTTCGCGCTGCCGCGCGTATGTTGTCTTGATTTATCTTTCCGCTTCGCGGCGGACAACCTAATCTAACCAAAGTGAAACCAACGGTCCTTGCCGCTTTGTCCAATATTGAATCGAGAGTTCGCGCTGCCGCGCGTATGTTGTCTTGATTTATCTTCCCGCTTCGCGGCGGACAACCTAATCTAACCAAGGTGAAACCAACGGTCCTTGCCGCTTTGTCCTATATTGAATCGAGAATTCGCGCTGCCGCGCGTATGTTGTCTTGATTTATCTTCCCGCTTCGCGGCGGACAACCTAATCTAAACAAGGTAAAACCACCGGTCGTTGCCACATTGTCCTACATTGGACCGAGAGTTCGCGCTGCCGCGCGTATGTTGTCTTGATTTATCTTCCCGCTTCGCGGCGGACAACCTAATCTAACCAAGGTAAAACCAACGGTCCTTGCCACTTTGTCCTACATTGGACCGAGAGTTCGCGCTGCCGCGCGTATCTTGTCTTGATTTATCTTCCCGCTTCGCGGCGGACAACCTAATCTAACCAAGGTAAAAGTAACGGTCCTTGCCACTTTGTCCTACATTGGACCGAGAGTTCGCGCTGCCGCGCGTATGTTGTCTTGATTTATCTTCCCGCTTCGCGGCGGACAACCTAATCTAACCAAGGTAAAACCAACGGTCGTTGCCGCTTTGTTCTACATTGGACCGAGAGTTCGCGCTGCCGCGCGTATGTTGTCTTGATTTATCTTCCCGCTTCGCGGCGGACAATCTAATCTAACCAAGGTAAAACCACCGGTCGTTGCCACTTTGTCCCACATTGGATCGAGAGTTCGCGCTGCCGCGCGTATGTTGTCTTGATTTATCTTCCCGCTTCGCGGCGGACAACCTAATCTAACCAAGGTAAAACCACCGGTCGTTGCCGCTTTGTCCTACATTAGACCGAGAGTTCGCGCTGCCGCGCGTATGTTGTCTTGATTTATCTTCCCGCTTCGCGGCGGACAACCTAATCTAACCAAGGTAAAACCACCGGTCGTTGCCACTTTGTCCTACATTGGACCGAGAGTTCGCGCTGCCGCGCGTATGTTGTCTTGATTTATCTTCCCGCTTCGCGGCGGACAACCTAATCTAACCAAAGTGAAACCAACGGTCCTTGCCGCTTTGTCCAATATTGAATCGAGAGTTCGCGCTGCCGCGCGTATGTTGTCTTGATTTATCTTCCCGCTTCGCGGCGGACAACCTAATCTAACCAAGGTGAAACCAACGGTCCTTGCCGCTTTGTCCTATATTGAATCGAGAATTCGCGCTGCCGCGCGTATGTTGTCTTGATTTATCTTCCCGCTTCGCGGCGGACAACCTAATCTAACCAAAGTAAAACCACCGGTCGTTGCCACTTTGTCCTACATTGGACCGAGACTTCGCGCTGCCGCGCGTATCTTGTCTTGATTTATCTTCTTGCTTCGCGGCGGACAACCTAATCTAACCAAGGTAAAAGTAACGGTCCTTGCCACTTTGTCCTACATTGGACCGAGAGTTCGCGCTGCCGCGCGTATCTTGTCTTGATTTATCTTCCCGCTTCGCGACGGACAACCTAATCTAACCAAGGTAAAAGTAACGGTCCTTGCCACTTTGTCCTACATTGGACCGAGAGTTCGCGCTGCCGCGCGTATGTTGTCTTGATTTATCTTCCCGCTTCGCGGCGGACAACCTAATCTAACCAAGGTGAAACCACCGGTCGTTGCCGCTTTGTCTTACATTGAATCGAGAGTTCGCGCTGCCGCGCGTATGTTGTCTTGATTTATCTTCCCGCTTCGCGGCGGACAACCTAATCTAACCAAGGTAAAACCACCGGTCGTTGCCACTTTGTCCTACATTGGACCGAGACTTCGCGCTGCCGCGCGTATGTTGTCTTGATTTATCTTCCCGCTTCGCGGCGGACAACCTAATCTAACCAAAGTGAAACCACCGGTCCTTGCCACTTTGTCCTATATTGAATCGAGAGTTCGCGCTGCCGCGCGTATATTGTCTTAATTTATCTTCCCGCTTCGCGGCGGACAACCTAATCTAACCAAGGTAAAACCACCGGTCGTTGCCACTTTGTCCCACATTGGATCGAGAGTTCGCGCTGCCGCGCGTATGTTGTCTTGATTTATCTTCCCGCTTCGCGGCGGACAACCTAATCTAACCAAGGTAAAACCACCGGTCGTTGCCGCTTTGTCCTACATTAGACCGAGAGTTCGCGCTGCCGCGCGTATGTTGTCTTGATTTATCTTCCCGCTTCGCGGCGGACAACCTAATCTAACCAAGGTGAAACCAACGGTCCTTGCCACTTTGTCCTACATTGGACCATGAGTTCGCGCTGCCGCGCGTATGTTGTCTTGATTTATCTTCCCGCTTCGCGGCGGACAACCTAATCTAACCAAGGTAAAACCAACGGTCCTTGCCGCTTTGTCCTATATTGAATCGAGAGTTCGCGCTGCCGCGCGTATGTTGTCTTGATTTATCTTCCCGCTTCGCGGCGGACAACCTAATCTAACCAAGGTAAAACCACCGGTCGTTGCCACTTTGTCCTACATTGGACCGAGAGTTCGCGCCGCCGCGCGTATGTTGTCTTGATTTATCTTCCCGCTTCGCGGCGGACAACCTAATCTAACCAAAGTGAAACCAACGGTCCTTGCCGATTTGTCCAATATTGAATCGAGAGTTCGCGCTGCCGCGCGTATGTTGTCTTGATTTATCTTCCCGCTTCGCGGCGGACAACCTAATCTAACCAAGGTGAAACCAACGGTCCTTGCCGCTTTGTCCTATATTGAATCGAGAATTCGCGCTGCCGCGCGTATGTTGTCTTGATTTATCTTCCCGCTTCGCGGCGGACAACCTAATCTAACCAAGGTAAAACCACCGGTCGTTGCCACATTGTCCTACATTGGACCGAGAGTTCGCGCTGCCGCGCGTATGTTGTCTTGATTTATCTTCCCGCTTCGCGGCGGACAACCTAATCTAACCAAGGTAAAACCAACGGTCCTTGCCACTTTGTCCTACATTGGACCGAGAGTTCGCGCTGCCGCGCGTATCTTGTCTTGATTTATCTTCCCGCTTCGCGGCGGACAACCTAATCTAACCAAGGTAAAAGTAACGGTCCTTGCCACTTTGTCCTACATTGGACCGAGAGTTCGCGCTGCCGCGCGTATGTTGTCTTGATTTATCTTCCCGCTTCGCGGCGGACAACCTAATCTAACCAAGGTAAAACCACCGGTCGTTGCCACTTTGTCCTACATTGGACCGAGACTTCGCGCTGCCGCGCGTATCTTGTCTTGATTTATCTTCTTGCTTCGCGGCGGACAACCTAATCTAACCAAGGTAAAAGTAACGGTCCTTGCCACTTTGTCCTACATTGGACCGAGAGTTCGCGCTGCCGCGCGTATCTTGTCTTAATTTATCTTCCCGCTTCGCGGCGGACAACCTAATCTAACCAAGGTAAAAGTAACGGTCCTTGCCACTTTGTCCTACATTGGACCGAGAGTTCGCGCTGCCGCGCGTATGTTGTCTTGATTTATCTTCCCGCTTTGCGGCGGACAACCTAATCTAACCAAGGTGAAACCACCGGTCGTTGCCGCTTTGTCTTACATTGAATCGAGAGTTCGCGCTGCCGCGCGTATGTTGTCTTGATTTATCTTCCCGCTTCGCGGCGGACAACCTAATCTAACCAAGGTAAAACCACCGGTCGTTGCCACTTTGTCCTACATTGGACCGAGACTTCGCGCTGCCGCGCGTATGTTGTCTTGATTTATCTTCCCGCTTCGCGGCGGACAACCTAATCTAACCAAGGTAAAACCACCGGTCGTTGCCACTTTGTCCACCATTGGATCGAGAGTTCGCGCTGCCGCGCGTATGTTGTCTTGATTTATCTTCCCGCTTCGCGGCGGACAACCTAATCTAACCAAGGTAAAACCAACGGTCCTTGCCGCTTTGTCCTATATTGAATCGAGAGTTCGCGCTGCCGCGCGTATGTTGTCTTGATTTATCTTCCCGCTTCGCGGCGGACAACCTAATCTAACCAAGGTAAAACCACCGGTCGTTGCCACTTTGTCCTACATTGGACCGAGAGTTCGCGCTGCCGCGCGTATGTTGTCTTGATTTATCTTCCCGCTTCGCGGCGGACAACCTAATCTAACCAAAGTGAAACCAACGGTCCTTGCCGCTTTGTCCAGTATTGAATCGAGAGGTCGCGCTGCCGCGCGTATGTTGTCTTGATTTATCTTCCCGCTTCGCGGCGGACAACCTAATCTAACCAAGGTGAAATCAACGGTCCTTGCCGCTTTGTCCTATATTGAATCGAGAATTCGCGCTGCCGCGCGTATGTTGTCTTGATTTATCTTCCCGCTTCGCGGCGGACAACCTAATCTAACCAAGGTAAAACCACCGGTCGTTGCCACATTGTCCTACATTGGACCGAGAGTTCGCGCTGCCGCGCGTATGTTGTCTTGATTTATCTTCCCGCTTCGCGGCGGACAACCTAATCTAACCAAGGTAAAACCAACGGTCCTTGCCACTTTGTCCTACATTGGACCGAGAGTTCGCGCTGCCGCGCGTATCTTGTCTTGATTTATCTTCCCGCTTCGCGGCGGACAACCTAATCTAACCAAGGTAAAAGTAACGGTCCTTGCCACTTTGTCCTACATTGGACCGAGAGTTCGCGCTGCCGCGCGTATGTTGTCTTGATTTATCTTCCCGCTTCGCGGCGGACAACCTAATCTATCCAAGGTAAAACCAACGGTCGTTGCCACTTTGTTCTACATTGGACCGAGAGTTCGCGCTGCCGCGCGTATGTTGTCTTGATTTATCTTCCCGCTTCGCGGCGGACAACCTAATCTAACCAAGGTGAAACCAACGGTCCTTGCCACTTTGTCCTATATTGAATCAAGAGTTCGCGCTGCCGCGCGTATGTTGTCTTGATTTATCTTGCCGCTTCGCGGCGTGTGTAAAAAATTACGTGTCCAGGCTATCGGCCACGAAGATACCAAAACGTCAATTTCAATAGATAATTGTATAATCTGTATAGATCTGTAAGAAATTTCAATATATCTCTTGTAATTTTCATTTTATAGCTATTTGAATTTATTAATTTCTGTTATGTTCTAGTTTGAGGGGCGGCGGCCGCCGCCAGATAAAATATTTTGCAAAACTAACTGAGGGATATGATAGACTGACTAATTCTCTACAAACGTGTAAAATTTTATTTCGATTTTAATGAAACTTATACTGAATGTGGGTATCCACCAAAGGTGTGAGTTGGCAAAATTTGAACGCTCCCACTCCAATGGGGACAGCGTGAAGAATTTAGCGGCCGCTAAAGGGCCGCCTCCGGCGGCCCCCTTAATCCTAGAGAGTCGGTGCATGAGATTATTGTAGCCAAAAAATAGACAAACAATCCCACGTACGGCAATTATCGATGCGACTTCCGGATCGCGTCACTTGGGCGTCCAAAGATTTCTGCAAACGACGAAATTTCTGCAAAAAAATGTTAGTTTTTTGGCTGTTGCGCAAAAATTAAGCAAAAATGTCGAAAAGTGAGGTGACGGTCGGACGTGTCGCAACGTCCCGGACACGCCGGTGACGGTGTCAGATCCGTGCGCCGAAAACTGTCCGAGTTTTCGGCGAATTTGTAGAAAATTTTCAAAAACCGGTACAACCGCCCCCGGAGACGTTAGATTGTCAAAATTATTTTTATAGTAAAATTTAATCTTTTTCAAATAATTTGTGTAAAATTTCAACATTTTTAACATTTTTTTTAAATTTCTAATTAATTTTCAAAAAAATGTTGTTTTCTGTACCCCTTTTTAGTTCATTGACGGCTCGTTACTCAATTAGTATAATGGGCGAACAATTATTTTTAAAGAAAATTAAATTATTTTTAAATTAAATTAAATTATTTTTTATGAAAAATAAATTATTTTTAAATTAAATTAAATTATTTTTAAATTAAATTAAATTATATTTAAAGAATATTAAATTATTTTTAAATTAAATTAAATTATTGTTAAATTATATTAAATAATTTTTAAAGAAAATAAAATCATTTTGAATTTTTTTTTTAAATAAAATAAAATTATTTTTAAATTAAATTATTTTGAAAACATTTTTAAAAGTAATTAGATTATTTTTAACTTAAATAAAATAATAAAATTAAATTGTTTTTTAATTAAATTAAATTATTTTTAAATTAAATTAAAATATTTTTAAATTCAATTATTTTCTTTTTTAATATTTTTAAATTAAATAAAATTATTTTTAAAAGAAATTAAATTAATTTGAAATTATTTTTAAATAATATAAAATTATTTTTAAATTAAATTATTTTATTTTTAAATTAAAATAAATTATTTTTAAATTGAAGTAAATTATTTTTAAAATAAATTAAATTATTTAATTTTTACATCAAAATAAATAAAATTATTTTTAAATTAAATTGATTTATTTATAAATTAAATTAATTTATTTTTAAATTAAATTAAATTATTTTTAAATTAAATTACATAATTTCTAAATTAATTTAAATTATTGTTATAAAAATAAAATTAAAATATTTTTAAATAAAATTAAATTGTTTAAAAATTATTTTTTAATAAAATAAAATTATTTTTAAATTAAAATTAAAATAATATATTTTTGTATTAAATTAAATAATTATTAAATAAAATTCAATTTAGTTATTATTAAATAAAATAAAAACAAAATAAATTAATTTTTTTTTAAATAAAATAAAATTATTTTTAATTAAATTGAATTGTTTAAATTAAATTTAATAATTTTTAAATTAATTTAACATTAAATTAATTTTTTTTTTTTAAAATTAAATAATAGGTAATTTCATTTTACTTAAGTTTTTAATAAATAAAATAAAATAAGAAATAAATCAAATTATTATTATTTTTTTAATTAAACTAAATTTAATTATTTTTAAATAAAATCAACAATAAATCAATTTATTTTTAAATTAAATTAAATAATTAATAAATTAATATTAATTGTTATTAAAAAAAATAAAATAAAAAATATATAAAAAAATAATTAAAACATTTTTAACTTAAATTATTTTTCTTTTATTAAATTAAATTGTTTTCAAATAAAAGTAAATTATTTTTAAAATAAATTAAATTATTTAAAATTTATATAATTTAAATTATTTTTAAATTAAATTAACTTATTTTTGAATTAAAATAAATTAAATTATTATTAAATTTAATTAAATTATTTCAAAATTAAATTAAATTTAATAAATATATTAAATATATAAATTATTTAAATATAAAAATTATTTTTACATTTTAAATATAAATTATATTATTTTTGAAATAAAATAAATTTAATTATTTTTAAATTAAACTATTTTTTAATTAAATCAAATTATTTAAAATTAAATTAAATTTAATAAATAAATTAAATATAAATATTATTGTTAAATAACATTACAAAAGTTGTAAATTAATTTAAATTAATTTTAAATTCAATAAATTTAAATTATTTGTATAAATTATTTTTAAATGAAAATGATTTTAAAAGAAATTAATTTAAAACTGATTTAATTTTTTTTTAAATAAAAAAATTAAATTATTTTTAAAGTAAATTAAATCATTTTTATATTAAATAAAATTATTTTTAAAGAAAATTAAATTATTATGAAATTATTTTTAAATGAAATAAAATTATTTTTAAATTAAATTAAATTATTTTTAAATTAAATTAAATTATTTTGAAAATATTTTTAAAAATAATAAAATTATTTTTAAATAAAATTATTCTTTTTAAATTAAATTAAATCATTTTTAAATTAAATTAAATTATTTTTAAATTAAATAAATTTATTTGTCATTTAATTAAATTAAATTATTTGGAATTAAATTAAATTATTTTTAAATTAAATTAATTTATTATTAACTTTAATTAAATTATTTTTGAATTAAGATAAAATATTATTTTTAAATGAAATTAAATTATTTTTAAATTAAATTAAATTATTTTTAAAATATTTTTAAAAATAATAAAATTATTTTTAATTTAAATTAATTTATTTTAAAAATATTTTTAAATTAAATAAAATTGGTTTTAAAGAAAATTAAAATAATTTGAAATTATTTTTATATAAAATAACATAATTTTTAAATTAAATTAAGTTATTTTTTTATTAAAGTAAATTCTTTTTAAATTAAATTAAATTATTTTTTTAATTAAATTAAATTATTTTTAATTTAAAATAAATTAAATTATTTTTAAATAAAATTAAATTATTTTAAGGAAAATTAAATTATTTTTAAATAAAATTATTTTTTTTTAAATTAAATTAAATTATTTTGAAATTAAACTAAATTATTTTTAAATTAAATTTTTTTGAAAATAAACCGAATTATTTTTAAATTAAATTAGTTTTAATTTAAATTATTTTTATATAGAATAAAATTATTTTTAAAGAAAATTACATCATTTTTCAATTAAATAAAAGTATTTTTAAAGAAAATTAAATTATTTTTAAATTAAATTATTTTTAAATTAAATTAATTTATTTGTCATTTAATTAAATTAAATTATTTGGAATTAAATTAAATTATTTTCAAATTAAATTAATTTATTATTAACTTTAATTAAATTATTTTTGAATTAAGATAAATTAAATTATTTTTAAATTAAATTATTTTTAAAATAAAATTAATGAATAAATTAAATGTAAATATTATTTTTAAATTAAATTACATAATTTTTAAATTAATTTAAATAAGTTTTAAATAAAATTATTTTTAAGTGGAATAAAATAGTTATTTTTAAATAAAATTAATTTTAAATAAAAAAAATTATTTTTAAACTAAAAGAAATTATTTTAAAATTAAATTTGATTTTTTTTAAGAAACAAATTGTTAAAAAAAAATTTAATTATTTTTAAATAAAATTTAATTATTTTTTAATTAAAATGATTCCTTTTAATTAAATAAAATTTAATTATTTTTAAATAAAATTAACATTAAATTTATTATTTTTTTTTAAATTAAATAATTATTAAATTAAATTTAATTGTTATTAAATAAAATAAAAAATAAATAAAATTAAATTATTTTTGAATTATTTTTTTTTTTAAATTTTATTAAATTAAATTTTTATTAAATCAAATTAAATTATTTTCAAATTAAATTAAATTTTTTTTAAGAAAAATAAATTATTTAAAAAAAAATAATTTATATTTAAATAAAATTCAATTATTTTTTAATTAAAATGATTCTTTTTAATTAAATAAAATTTAGTTATTTTTAAATAAAATTAACATTAAATTTATTATTTTTTTTTAAATTAAATAAATATTAAATTAAATTTAATTGTTATTAAATAAAATTAAAAAAAAAAAAAAATTATTATTTTTAAATTAATTTTTTTTTTAATTTTATTAAATTTAATTTTTTTTAAATTGAATTAAATTTATTTCAAATTAAGTAAAATTATTTGTAATTTATTTAAATTAAATTAGTTTTAAATTAAATTTAATTTTTTTTTTTAATTTAGTTAAATTATTTGTAGATTAAATTAAATTATTTTTAAATTAAATTTAATTTTTTTTTAAATTGAATTATTTTTTAATCAAACTAAATTAAATTGATTTTAATCATTTTTAAAATAAAAAAATTGAAATATTTTTAATAAAAATTAAATTATTTTTAAATTAAATTAAATCATTTTTAAATTAAATAAAATTATTTTTAAAGAAAATTAAATTATTTTGAAAATATTTTTAAAAATAATAAAATTATTTTTAAATAAAATTATTCTTTTTAAATTAAATTAAATCATTTTTAAATTAAATTAAATTATTTTTAAATTAAATAAATTTATTTGTCATTTAATTAAATTAAATTATTTGGAATTAAATTAAATTATTTTTAAATTAAATTAATTTATTATTAACTTTAATTAAATTATTTTTGAATTAAGATAAAATATTATTTTTAAATGAAATTAAATTATTTTTAAATTAAATTAAATTATTTTTAAATTAAATTAAATTATTTTTAAAATATTTTTAAAAATAATAAAATTATTTTTAATTTAAATTAATTTATTTTAAAAATATTTTTAAATTAAATAAAATTGGTTTTAAAGAAAATTAAAATAATTTGAAATTATTTTTATATAAAATAACATAATTTTTAAATTAAATTAAGTTATTTTTTTATTAAAGTAAATTCTTTTTAAATTAAATTAAATTATTTTTTTAATTAAATTAAATTATTTTTAATTTAAAATAAATTAAATTATTTTTAAATAAAATTAAATTATTTTAAGGAAAATTAAATTATTTTTAAATAAAATTATTTTTTTTTAAATTAAATTAAATTATTTTGAAATTAAACTAAATTATTTTTAAATTAAATTTTTTTGAAAATAAACCGAATTATTTTTAAATTAAATTAGTTTTAATTTAAATTATTTTTATATAGAATAAAATTATTTTTAAAGAAAATTACATCATTTTTCAATTAAATAAAATTATTTTTAAAGAAAATTAAATTATTTTTAAATTAAATTATTTTTAAATTAAATTAATTTATTTGTCATTTAATTAAATTAAATTATTTGGAATTAAATTAAATTATTTTCAAATTAAATTAATTTATTATTAACTTTAATTAAATTATTTTTGAATTAAGATAAAATAAATTATTTTTAAACTAAATTAAATTATTTTTAAATTAAATTATTTTTAAAATAAAATTAATGAATAAATTAAATGTAAATATTATTTTTAAATTAAATTACATAATTTTTAAATTAATTTAAATAAGTTTTAAATAAAATTATTTTTAAGTGGAATAAAATAGTTATTTTTAAATAAAATTAATTTTAAATAAATAAAATTATTTTTAAACTAAAAGAAATTATTTTAAAATTAAATTTGATTTTTTTTAAGAAACAAATTGTTAAAAAAAAATTTAATTATTTTTAAATAAAATTTAATTATTTTTTAATTAAAATGATTCCTTTTAATTAAATAAAATTTAATTATTTTTAAATAAAATTAACATTAAATTTATTATTTTTTTTTAAATTAAATAATTATTAAATTAAATTTAATTGTTATTAAATAAAATAAAAAAAAATTAAAATTAAATTATTTTTGAATTATTTTTTTTTTAAATTTTATTAAATTAAATTTTTATTAAATCAAATTAAATTATTTTCAAATTAAATTTAATTTTTTTTAAGAAAAATAAATTATTTAAAAAAAAATAATTTATATTTAAATAAAATTCAATTATTTTTTAATTAAAATGATTCTTTTTAATTAAATAAAATTTAGTTATTTTTAAATAAAATTAACATTAAATTTATTATTTTTTTTTAAATTAAATAAATATTAAATTAAATTTAATTGTTATTAAATAAAATTAAAAAAAAAATAAATTATTATTTTTAAATTAATTTTTTTTTTTAATTTTATTAAATTTAATTTTTTTTAAATTGAATTAAATTTATTTCAAATTAAGTAAAATTATTTGTAATTTATTTAAATTAAATTAGTTTTAAATTAAATTTAATTTTTTTTTTAATTTAGTTAAATTATTTGTAGATTAAATTAAATTATTTTTAAATTAAATTAATTTTTTTTTTAAATTGAATTATTTTTTAATCAAACTAAATTAAATTGATTTTAATCATTTTTAAAATAAAAAAATTGAAATATTTTTAATAAAAATTAAATTATTTTTAAATTAAATTAAATCATTTTTAAATTAAATAAAATTATTTTTAAAGAAAATTAAATTATTTTTAAATTAAATTATTGTTATATTAAATAAAATTATTTTTAAAGAAAATTAAATTATTATGAAATTATTTTTAAATGAAATTAAAATATTTTTAAATTAAATTATTTTTAAATTAAATTAAATTATTTTGAAAATATTTTTAAAAAAAATAAAATTATTTTTAAATTAAATTAATTTATTTTAAAAATATTTTTAAATTAAATAAAATTGGTTTTAAAGAAAATTAAAATAATTTGAAATTATTTTTATATAAAATAACATAATTTTTAAATTAAATTAAGTTATTTTTTAATTAAAGTAAATTATTTTTAAATTAAATTAAATTTTTTTTTTAATTAAATTAAATTATTTTTAATTTAAAATAAATTAAATTATTTTTAAATAAAATTAAATTATTTTAAGGAAAATTAAATTATTTTTAAATAAAATTATTTTTTTTAAATTAAATTAAATTATTTTAAAATTAAATTAAATTGTTTGTAATTTTATTAAATTAAATTATCTTGAAATTAAACTAAATTATTTTTAAATTAAATTATTTTTAAATTAAATTTTTTTGAAAATAAATTAATTTATTTTAAAAATATTTTTAAATTAAATAAAATTGGTTTTAAAGAAAATTAAAATAATTTGAAATTATTTTTATATAAAATAACATAATTTTTAAATTAAATTAAGTTATTTTTTAATTAAAGTAAATTATTTTTAAATTAAATTAAATTATTTTTTTAATTAAATTAAATTATTTGTAATTTAAAATAAATTAAATTATTTTTAAATAAAATTAAATTATTTTAAGGAAAATTAAATTATTTTTAAATAAAATTATTTTTTTTTAATTAAATTAAATTATTTTTAAAATAAATAAAATTATTTTAAAATTAAATTAAATTGTTTGTAATTTAATTAAATTAAATTATTTTGAAATTAAACTAAATTATTTTTAAATTAAATTATTTTTAAATTAAATTTTTTTGAAAATAAACCGAATTATTTTTAAATTAAACTATTTTTAATTTAAATTATTTTTATATTAAATAAAAATATTTTTAAAGAAAATTACATCATTTTTAAATTAAATAAAATTATTTTTAAAGAAAATTAAATTATTTTTAAATTAAATTATTTTTATATTAAATAAAATTATTTTTAAAGAAAATTAAATTATTATGAAATTATTTTTAAATGAAATTAAATTATTTTTAAATTAAATTAAATTATTTTTAAATTAAATTAAATTATTTTTAAAATATTTTTAAAAATAATAAAAATATTTTTAAATTAAATTAATTTATTTTAAAAATATTTTTAAATTAAATAAAATTGGTTTTAAAGAAAATTAAAATAATTTGAAATTATTTTTATATAAAATAACATAATTTTTAAATTAAATTAAGTTATTTTTTAATTAAAGTAAATTATTTTTAAATCAAATTAAATTATTTTTTTAATTTAATTAAATTATTTTTAATTTAAAATAAATTAAAATATTTTCAAATGAAATTAAATTATTTTTAAGGAAAATTAAATTATTTTTTTTAAATTAAATTAAATTATTTTTAAAATAAATTAAATTATTTTTAAATTAAATTAAATTGTTTGTAATTTAATTAAATTAAATTATTTTGAAATTAAACTAAATTATTTTTAAATTAAATTTTTTTGAAAATAAACCGAATTATTTTTAAATTAAATTATTTTTAATTTAAATTAAATTAATTTTAAATTAAATTAAATTATTTTTTAATTAAAAAAAATTAAATTATTTTTAATTAAAATGAAATTATTTTAAAATTATTTTTTAATAAAATTAAATTTTTTTTAAATTAAATTAAATTATTTTCAAAATAAATTTAATTATTTTCATATTAAAATTAATTAGTTTTTTTAATTAAATTAAAATACGTTATTTTTGAATCAAAATTAATTTGTTTTGAAAGTAAATTAAATTATTTTTAAAATAAATTAAATTAAATAATTTTCAAATTAAAGTAAATTATTTTCAAATTAAATCTAATTATTAGTAATTTATGTAAATTAAATTATTTTTAAATTAAATTATTTTTAAATTGAATTAAATTATTTTCAAATTAAATTAAATTGTTTTGAAAATAAATTAATTTTTTTTAAATTAAATTATATCATTTTTAAATTAAATTAAATTATTTTAAAATTAAATTAAAGTATTTTAAAATAAAATAAAATAATTTTTTAAATTTGATTAAATTTTTTTTTTTTAATTAAATTAAATTACATAAAAATATAATTATTTTAAATTAAATTGTTTTTAAAATATTTTAAATTGATTTTAAATTATTTTTAAAATAAATAAAATAAAATTATTTTTAAATAAAATTAAATAATTTTTAATTAAATTAAATTTAATTAAATTATATTAAATATAAATATTATTTTTAAATTAAATAACATCATTTTTAATTATAATTTAAATTTTTTGAAACTAAATAATTTTAAATTATTTTTAAGTAAAATAAAATTAGTTTTGAATTAAATTAAGAAAAATTAAATTATTTTTAAGTAAAATTAAAATTATTTTAAAATTATTTTTTAATAAAATTAAATAATTTTTAAATTATATTTAATTTAATAATTAAATTAAATTAATTATAATTATTATTTTTAAATTAAATTACATAATATTTAAATAAATTAATTTTAAATAAATGTTATTTAAATTAAATAAATTATATTTAAATAAAATCACTAAATTATTTTTAAATAAAATTAATTTTAAATTAAATTAAATTATTTTTAAATTGAATTAAATAATTTCAAATTAAATTAAATTATTTGTAATCTATTTAAATTAAATTATTTTTAAACTAAATTATCTTTAAGTTTTTCTAAAAATTAAATTGATTTGAATTATTTTTAATTAAAACTAAATTATTTTTAAATTAAATAAAATTATTCTTAGACATTTAAATTATTTTTAAATTTATTTGAAATAAAAAAAATAATTTTTAGATAAAATCAAATAATTAAAATAAAAAAATTTAATATTTTAAAATAATTTTAAAATTAAATTAGATTATTTTTAAATAAAATAAAATTCTTTTTAAATAAGGTTAAATTATCTTTGAATTAAAATAAATTAAATTATTTTTAAATAAAATTAAATTATTTTTAAATAAAAATAAATTATTTTTGAATTAAATTAAATTAAATTTTTTTTAAATTAATTTAAATTAATTTTAAATTATATCAAATTATTTTTAAATTTAAAAAAAAATTATATCATTTTTAACAAAAATAAAATTATTTTTTAATAAAATAAAATTACTTTTAAATTAAATTAAATTATATATATATATATATATATATATATATATATATATATATATATATATATATATATATATATATATATATATATATATATATATATATATATATATATATATATAATTAAAATAAATTAAATTATTTTTAAATTGAATTAATTTATTTGTAATTTCTTTAAATTAAATTATTTTTAAATTAAATTATTTTTAAGTTAAATTAAATTGATTTGAATTATTTTTAATTAAAACTAAATTATTTTTAAATTAAATAAAATTATTATTGAAAAAAATAAAATTATTTTTAAATAAAATAAAATTATTTTTAAATTAAATCAATTAAATAAAAAAATAAAAAAATATTTTAAAATTATTTTTAAATTAAATTAAATTTTTTTTAAATAAAATAAAATTCTTTTTAAATAAAATGAAATTATAATTGAAATAAAATAAATTAAATTATTGGTAAATCAAATTAAATTATTTCAAAATAAAATAAAATTATATTTATAATAAAATTAAAATTAATTTTTTAATTAAATTAAATTAAATTATTTTTAAATTAAATTGTTTTTAAATTTTGTAATTGTTTTATTCTTTAATAAAATAAAATAATTTTTAAATTATATTAATTTATTTTTAAGTTAAATTAAGTAATTATTAAAATAAATTTAATAAAGTTATTAAATGAAATAAAATTAAAAATAAAATAAATTATTTTTAAATTAAATTATTTTTAAAGAAAATTAAATTATTTTGAAATTATTTTTAAATAAAATAAAATTATTTATAAATTAAATAAAATTATTTTTAAATTAAATTAAATTATTTTTAATTTAAATTAAATTATTTTTAAATAAAATAAAATTATTTTAAAATTATTTTTTAATAAAATTAAAATATTTCTAAATTAAATTAAATTATTTTTAAATTAAATAAAATTATTTTTAAAGAAAATTAAATCATTTTTAAATAGAAATAAATGATTTTAAAATTAAATTAACTTATTTTTAAATTAATTTAAATTATTTTAATTTAAATAAAATTATTTTTAAGTTAAATTAAATTGATTTGAATAATTTTTAATTAAAACTAGATTATTTTTAAATTAAATAAAATTATTCTTTAAGAAAATTAAATTATTTTTAAATAAAATAACATTATTTTTAATTAAATAAAATAATTTAAAAAAATATATATTTTAAAATAATTTTTAAATTAAATTAAATTATTTTTAAATTAGATTAATTTCTTCTTAAATAAAATTAAATTATGTTTGAATTAAAATAAATTAAATTATTTTTAAATTAAATTAAATTATTTTAAAATAAAATAAAATTATATTTAAAATAAAATTTAAAAAATTAATAAATTTTGAATTAAATTAAATTAAGTTATTTTTAAATTAAAATGTTTTCAAATTAATTTAATTTTATATTATATTTAAATTAAAAAAAAAATTAAATCATTTTTATATAAAATAAAATTATTTTTTAATAAAATTAAATTATTTTTAAATTATATTAATTTATTTTAAAATTAATTTAAATTACTTTTAAGTTAAATAGATTTTTTTTTAATTAAATTAACTTTAATTAGTTTTTAATAAAATAAACATTACATTAATTTTTTTTAAACAAAATCAAGTTATTATTAAATTAAATTTAATAAAGTTGTTAAAAAAATTAAATTAAAAATAAATTAAATTATTTTTAAATTAAATAAATTTTAATAATTTATTTATATATATATATAATATATATATATATATATATATATATATATATATATATATATATATATATATATATATATATATATATATATATATATATATATATATATATATTATTTCTAAATTAAATTACATAGTTTTTAAATTAATTAAAATTTTATATAATTAAATTATTTCTATTTTTTTTTTAATAAAATTAAATTATTTTTAAATTAAATTGAATTATTTTTACAATAAATTAAATTTAATTAATTTTAAATTAAATTAGTATTAAATAAATTCATTTTTAGATTAAATTAAATTGATCGATTGCTTTTTAAATAAATTAAATTAAAAAATAAATTAAATTATTTTTAAATTAAATTATTATTTTAAAATTAAATTAAATTATTTTTAAATTAAATTATTTTTAATTTAAATTAAAATAATTTTTAATTAAATTTAATTATTTTTTAATTAAAAAAAAAAAAATTATTTCTAAATTAAATTAGATTATTTTACAATTATTTTTTAACAAAATAATAATTATTTTGAATTAAATAAAATTATTTTCAAAATAAATTTAATTAGTTTCAAATTAAAATTAATAAGTTTTTTAAATTAAATTAAAATATATTATTTTTGAATCAAAATTAAATTGTTTTGAAAGTAAATTAAATTATTTTTAAATTTAATTAAATTATTTTTAAATTAAACTAAATTATTTTTAAAGAAAATTAAATTATTTTTAAATTATATAAAATTATTTTTTAAGAAAAATAAATTATTTTTAAATTAAATTAAATTATTTTTAAATTAAATTATTTTGAAAACATTTTTAAAAATAATTAGATTATTTTTAAATTAAATAAAATAATAAAATTAAATGGTTTTTTAATTAAATTAAATTATTTTTAAATTAAATTAAAATATTTTTAAATTCAATTAATTTTTTTTTAATATTTTTAAATTAAATAAAATTATTTTTAAAGAAAATTCAATTATTTTGAAATTATTTTTAAATAATATAAAATTATTTTTAAATTAAATTAATTTATTTTTAAATTAAAATAAATTATTTTTAAATTAAATTTAATTATTTTTAAATTAAATTAAATTATTTCAATATTTAATTAAATTTAAAAATTTAAATAAATATAAATATTATTTTTAAAATAAATTACATAATTTATAAATTAATTAAAATTATTGTTATAAAAATAAAATTAAAATATTTTTAAACAAAATTAAATTAATTTAAAATTATTTTTTAATAAAATAAAATTATTTTTAAATTACATTAACATTAAATTAATTTATTTTTATATTAAATTAAATAATTATTAAATAAAATTCAAATTGGTTATTATTAAATAAAATAAAATAAATAAATTATTTTTTAAATAAAATTAAATTATTTTTAAATTTAATTGAATTATGTTTAAATTAAATTTAATTATTTTTAAATTAATTTAACATTAAATTAATTTTTTTTAAAATTAAAATAAACAATAATTAAAATAAATTTACTTAAGTTTTTAATATATAAAATAAGAAATAAATCAAATTATTTTTTTTTTTCAAATAAACTAAATTTAATTATCTTTAAATAAAATTAACATTAAAATAATTTATTTTTAAATTAAATTAAATAATTAATAAATTAATATTAATTGTTATTAAAAAAAATAAAATAAAAAATATATAAAAAAAAATTAAAACATTTTTAACTTACATTATTTATCTTTAAATTAAATTAAATTGTTCTCAAATAAAAGTACATTATTTTTTAAATAAATTAAGTTATTTATAATTTATATAATTTAAATTATTTTTAAATTAAATTAACTTATTTTTGAATTAAAATAAATTAAATTACTATTAAATTTAATTAAATTATTTCAAAATTAAATTAAATTTAATAAATAAATTAAATTTAAAAATTATTTTTAAATTAAATTATATTATTTTTGAAATAAAATAAATTAAATTATTTTTAAATTAAACTATTTTTTAATTAAATCAAATTATTTAAAATTAAATTAAATTTAATAAATAAATTAAATATAAATATTATTGTTAAAATGCATTACAAAAGTTGTAAATTAATTTAAATTATTTTTAAATTCAATAAATTTAAATTATTTGTAAATAAAATGAAATTAAATTATTTTAAAATAAAATTTAAATTAAATTATTTTAAATTAAATTAAATTATTTTCAAATTTAATTAAACTATTTTCAAATTAAAATTAATTAGTTTTTTAAATTAAATTTATATAAACTAATTTTGAATCAAATTAAAATAAATTATTTTGAAATGAAAATGATTTTGAAAGAAATTAATTTAAAACTGATTTAATTTTTTTTAAATAAAAAAATTCAATTATTTTTAAAGGAAATTAAATTATTTTAAAATTATTTTTGAATAAAATTATTCTTTTTAAATTAAATTAAATCATTTTTGAATTAAATTAAATTATTTTTAAATGAAATTATTTGTAATTTAATTAAATTAAATTATTTGGAATTAAATTAAATTAGTTTTAAATTAAATTAAATTATTTTTAAATTAAATTAAATTATTATTAACTTAAATTAAATTATTTTTGAATTAAGATAAAATAAAATATATTTAAATTAAATTAAATTATTTTTAAAATAAATTTAATAAATAAATTAAATGTAAATATTATTTTTAAATTAAATTACATAATTTTTAAATTAATTTAAATTATTTTTAAATTAAATTATTTTTAAGTGAAATAAAATAGTTATTTTAAAATAAAATTAATTTTAAATAAAATTAAATTATTTTTAAACTAAAAGAAAATATTTTAAAATTAAAGAAAATTAAATTGTTAAAAAAAAATTAATTTATATTTTAAATAAAATTTAATTATTTTTTAATTAAAATAATTCTTTTTAATTAAAAAAATTTAATTATTTTTAAATAAAATTAACATTAAATTTTTTTTTTTTTTTAAATTAAATAATTATTAAATTAAATTTAATTGTTATTAAATAAAATTTAAAAAAAAAAAAATTATTTTTAAATTAATTTTTTTTTTAAATTTTATTAAATTAATTTTTTTTTTAAATTAAATTAAATTATTTTCAAATTAAATAAAATTATTTGTAATTTATTTAAATTAAATTATTTTTAAATTAAATTTAATTTTTTTTTTAATTTAATTAAATTATTTGTAGATTAAAATAAATTATTTTTAAATTAAATTAAATTATCTTTTAAGTTGAATTATTTTTGAATCAAACTAAATTAAATTGATTTTAATCATTTTTAAAATAAAAAAAATGAAATATTTTTAATTAAAATTAAATTATTTTTAAATTAAATTAGGACATTTTTAAATTAAAAAAAATTATTTTTAAAGAAAATTAAATTATTTTTAAATTAAATTAACATATTGTTATATTAAATACAATTATTTTTAAAGAAAATTAAATTATTATTAAATTATTTTTAAATGAAATTAAATTATTTTTAAATTTAAATTATTTTGAAATTTATTTCAAATAAATAAAAATAATTTTTAAATAAAATAAAATAATTAAAAAAAAAAATTATATTTTAAAATAATTTTTAAATTAAATTAGATTATTTTTTAAATAAAATTAAATTCTTTTTAAATAAAGTTAAATTATGTTTGAATTAAAATAAATTAAATTATTTTTAAATAACATTAAATTATTTTAAAATAAAATTAAATTATATTTAAAATAAAATTAAAATTAATTATTTTTGAATTAAATTAAATTAAATTATTTTTAAATTAAATAATTTTTAAATTAATTTAAATTAATTTTAAATTATATCAAATTATTTTTAAATTAAAAAAAAATTATATCATTTTTAAATAAAATAAAATTATTTTTTAATAAAATAAAATTATTTTTATATTATAATAATTTATTTTTAAAATAAATTAAATTATTTTTAAATTAAATTGATTTTTTTTAAATTAAATTTAATTAGATTGTAATAAAATGAACATTAAATTAATTTATTTCTAAATTAAATTAAGTAATTATTAAAATAAATTTAATAATGTTATTAAATAAAATAAAATTAAAAATAAATTAAATTATTTTTAGATTAACTTAAATTATTTTTAAATTAAATTAAAATAAATTGTATTCAAATTAAAATAAATTGTTTTCAAATTAAATTAAATTATTTTTGAATTAAATTATTTTTGATTAAAGTAAAATTAAATCATTTTTAAATTGATTTTAATAATTTTTAAAATAAATAAAATTGAATTATTTTAAATAAAATTGAATTATTTTAAATAAAATTAAATTATTTTTAATTTAAATTAAATTATTTTTAAATTAAATTAAATTATTTTCAAAGAAAATTAAATAAATTATTTTTAAATTAAACTAAATTATTTAAAAAAAAAATAAATTATTTATAACTAAAATTAAATTATTTTTAAATTAAATTAAATTATTTTTAAATTAAATTAAATTATTTTTAAATTAAATTAAATTATTTTTAAATTAAATTAAATTATTTTTAAAAGAAAATAAATTAAAATATTTTTAAACTAAATTAAATTATTTTAAAATTAAATTAAATTTAATAAATAAATTAAATATAAATATTATTTTTAAAATAAATTACTTAATTTTTAAATTAATTAAAATTATTTTTAAATTAAATTATTTTTAAATAAAATAAAATAAATTTATTTTTAAATAAAATGAATTTTAAATAAAATTAAATTATTTTTAAATTAAAATAAATTATTTTTAAATTGAATTATTTTTTTTTTTAAAATAAAATTATTTTTAAATTATTTTTCAATCAAATTAAATTATTTTCAAATTACATTTAATTTTTTTTAAGAAAATTAAATTATTTAAAAAAAAATTAATTTATTTTTAAATATAATTCAATTATTTTTTAATTAAAATGATTTTTTTTAATTAAATAAAATTTAATTATTTTTACCATTAAATTTTTTTTTTTTAAATTAAATAATTATTAAATTAAATTTAATTGTTATTTAATAAAATAAAAAAATATAAAATTTAATTGTTTTTAAATTAATTTTTCTTTTTAAATTTTATTAAATTAAATTTTTTTTTAATTAATTTAAATTATTTTCAAATTAAATAAAATTATTTGTAATTTATTTAAATTAAATTATTTTGAAATTAAATTTAATTTTTTTTTTACTTTAGGTAACTTATTTGTAGATTAAAGTAAATTATTTTTAAATTAAATTAAATTATTTTTTAAATTGAATTATTTTTGAATCAAACAAAATTAAATTGATTTTAAACATTTTTAAAATAAAAAAATTGAAATATTTTTAATAAAAAGTAAATTATTTTTAAATTAAATTAAATCATTTTTAAATTAAATAAAACTATTTTTAAAGAAAATTAAATTATTTTTAAATTTAATTGTTATATTAAATAAAATTATTTTTAAAGAAAATTAAATTATTATGAAATTATTTTTGAATGAAATTAAATTATTTTTAAATTAAATTAAATTATTTTTAAAATAAATTTAATTATTTTGAAAATATTTAAAGAAAAAATAAAATTATTTTTAAATTAAATTAATTTATTATAAAAATTTTTTTAAATTAAATAAAATTGGTTTTAAAGAAAATTAAATTATTTTGAAATTTGAAATTATTTTTATATAAAATAACAATTTTTAAATTAAATTAAGTTATTTTTAAATTAAAGTAAATTATTTTTAAATTAAATTATTTGTTAATAAAAATAAATAATCTCTAAATTAAATAAAATTATTTTTAAATTAAATAAAATTATTTTTAAAGAAAATTATATCATTTTTAAATAGAAATAAATTATTTTAAAATTAAATTAACTTAATTTTAAATTAATTTAAATTATTTTAATTTAAATAAAATTATTTTTACGTTAAATTAAATTTATTTGAATTATTTTTAATTAAAACTAGATTATTTTTAAATTAAATAAAATTATTCTTTTTAAATTTTATTAAATTAAATTTTTTTTTAATTAATTTAAATTATTTTCAAATTAAATAAAATTATTTGTAATTTATTTAAATTAAATTATTTTGAAATTAAATTTATTTTTTTTTTTACTTTAGTTAACTTATTTGTAGATTAAAGTAAATTATTTTTAAATTAAATTAAATTATTTTTTAAATTGAATTATTTTTGAATCAAACTAAATTAAATTGATTTTAAACATTTTTAAAATAAAAAAATTGAAATATTTTTAATAAAAAGTAAATTATTTTTAAATTAAATTAAATCATTTTTAAATTAAATAAAACTATTTTTAAAGAAAATTAAATTATTTTTAAATTTAATTATTGTTATATTAAATAAAATTATTTTTAAAGAAAATTAAATTATTATGAAATTATTTTTGAATGAAATTAAATTATTTTTAAATTAAATTAAATTATTTTTAAAATAAATTTAATTATTTTAAAAATATTTTAAAAAAAAAAAAAATTATTTTTAAATTAAATTAATTTATTATAAAAATTTTTTTAAATTAAATAAAATTGGTTTTAAAGAAAATTAAATTATTTTGAAATTATTTTTATATAAAATAACAATTTTTAAATTAAATTAAGTTATTTTGAAATTAAAGTAAATTATTTTTAAATTAAATTATTTGTTAATAAAAATAAATAATCTCTAAATTAAATAAAATTATTTTTAAATTAAATAAAATTATTTTTAAAGAAAATTATATCATTTTTAAATAGAAATAAATTATTTTAAAATTAAATTAACTTAATTTTAAATTAATTTAAATTATTTTAATTTAAATAAAATTATTTTTACGTTAAATTAAATTTATTTGAATTATTTTTAATTAAAACTAGATTATTTTTAAATTAAATAAAATTATTCTTAAAGAAAATTAAATAATTTTTAAATTAAATCAAATAATTTAAAAAAAAAATATTTTAAAATAGTTTTTAAATTAAATTAAATTATTTTTAAATTAGATTAATTAGAATTAGATTAATTAAATTAAATTATGTTTGAATTAAAATAAATTAAATTATTTTTAAATCTAATTAAGTTATTTTAAAATTAAATTAAATTGTTTAAAATAAAATTTTAAAATTTTTTAATTTTTGAATTAAATTAAATTATTTTTAAATTAAATTGTTTTTAAATTTATTTAGTTTTATATTATATTTAAAAAAAAAAAAATTAAATCATTTTTAAATAAAATAAAATTAGTTTTTAATAAAATTAAATTATTTTTAAAATATATTAATTTATTTTAAAATTAATTTAAATTACTTTTAAATTAAATAGATTTTTTTTTAAATTAAATTAAATTTAATTAGTTTTTAATAAAATTAACATTAAATTGATAATTTTAAATCAAAATTAAGTAATTATTAAATTAAATTTAATAGTTATTAAAAAAAATAAAATTAAAAATAAATTAAATTATTTTTAAATTAAATTATTTTCAAATTAAATTAATTTTAATAATTTAATTAAATATATATATATATATATATATATATATATATATATATATATATATATATATATATATATATATATATATATATATATATATATATATATTATTTCTAAATTAAATTAATTAGTTTTTAAATTAATTTAAATTAAATATAATTACATTATTTCTATTTTTTTTTAATAAAATTAAGTTATTTTTAAATTAAATTGAACTATTTTTACATTAAATTAAATTTAATAAATTTTAAATTAAATTAGCATTAAATTAATTTATTTTTAGATTAAATTAAATTATTATTGAATTAAATTCAATTGTTTTTTTTAATAAATAAAAATAAAAAATAAATTAAATTATTTTTAAATTAAATTGTTATTTTAAAATTAAATTAAATTATTTTTAATTTAAATTATTTTTGATTTAAATTAAATTAATTTTTAATTATATTTAATTATTTTTAATTAAAAAAAATTAAATTATTTTTAAATAAAATTAAATTATTTTACAATTATTTTTTAATAAAATAACAATAGTTTTAAATTAAATAAAATTATTTTCAAAATAAATTTAATTAGTTTCATATTAAAATTAATTAGTTTTTTAAATTAAATTAAAATATATTATTTTTGAATCAAAATTAATTTGTTTTGAAAGTAAATTAAATTATTTTTAAATTTAATTAAATTATTTTTAAATTAAATTAAATTATTTTTAAAGAAAATTAAATTATTTTTAAATTAAATAAAATTATTTTTAAAGAAAAATAAATTATTTTTAAATTAAATTAAAATTCTTTTAAATTCAATTATTGTTTGTTTATAATATTTTTAAATTAAATTAAATTATGTTTAAAGGAAATTAAATTATTTTTAAATAATATAAAATTATTTTTAAATTAAATTAATTTATTTTTAAATTAAAATAAATTATTTTTAAATTGAAGTAAATTATTTTTAAAATAAATTAAATTATTTTTAAAATAAATTAATTTATTTTTAAATTAAATTAAATTATTTTTAAATTTTTAAATTATTTTTAAATTAAATTAATTTATTTTTAAATTAAATTAAATTATTTTTAAATTAAATTACATAATTTCTAATTTAATTTAAATTATTAATATATTTATTAATAATTTAAATAATTAATTTAAATTTAAATTAAATTAAAATATATTATTTTTGAATCAAAATTAAATTGTTTTGAAAGTAAATTAAATTATTTTTAAATTTAATTAAATTATTTTTAAATTAAATTAAATTATTGTTAAAGAAAATTAAATTATTTTTAAATTAAATTAAATTATTTTTTAAGAAAAATAAATTATTTTTAAATTAAATTAAATTATTTTTAAATTAAATTAAATTATATTTAAAGAATATTAAATTATTTTTAAATTAAATTAAATTATTTTTAAATTATATTAAATAATTTTTAAAGAAAATAAAATTATTTTGGATTTTTTTTTTAAATAAAATAAAATTATTTTTAAATTAAATTATTTTGAAAACATTTTTAAAAATAATTAGGTTATTTTTAACTTAAATAAAATAATAAAATTAAATTGTTTTTTAATTAAATTAAATTATTTTTAAATTAAATTGAAATATTTTTAAATTCAATTATTTTTTTTTTAATATTTTTAAATTAAATAAAATTATTTTCAAAGGAAATTAAATTAATTTGAAATTATTTTTAAATAATATAAAATTATTTTTAAATTAAATTATTTTATTTTTAAATTAAAATAAATTATTTTTAAATTGAAGTAAATTATTTTTAAAATAAATTAAATCATTTTTAAATTAAATTAAATAATTTTTACATTAAAATAAATAAAATTATTTTTAAATTAAATTAATTTATTTTTAAATTAAATTAATTTATTTTTAAATTAAATTAAATTATTTTTAAATTAAATTACATAAGTTCTAAATTAATTTAAATTATTGTTATAAAAATAAAATTAAAATATTTTTAAATAAAATTAAATTGTTTAAAAATTATTTTTTAATAAAATAAAATTATTTTTAAATTAAAATTAAATTAATATATTTTCATATTAAATTAAATAATTATTAAATAAAATTCAAATTAGTTATTCTTAGATAAAATAAAAAAAAAAAAAATTAAATTTTTTTTAAATAAAATTAAATTATTTTTAATTAAATTGAATTGTTAAAATTAAATTTAATAATTTTTAAATTAATTTAACATTAAATTAATTTAAAAAAAAAAATTAGTAATTGGTAATTTAATTTTACTTAAGTTTTTAATAAATAAAATAAAATAAGAAATAAATCAAATTATTATTATTTTTTTAATTAAACTAAATTTAATTATTTTTAAAAAAAATTAACAATAAATCAATTTATTTTTAAATTAAATTAAATAATTAATAAATTAATATTAATTGTTATTAAAAAAAATAAAATAAAAAATATATAAAAAAAAATTAAAACATTTTTAACTTAAATTATTTTTCTTTTATTAAATTAAATTGTTTTCAAATAAAAATAAATTATTTTTAAAATAAATTAAATTATTTAAAATTTATATAATTTAAATTATTTTTAAATTAAATTAACTTATTTTTGAATTAAAATAAATTAAATTATTATTAAATTTAGTCAAATTATTTCAAAATTAAATTAAATTTAATAAATAAATTAAATATATAAATTATTTTAATATAAAAATTATTTTTACATTTTAAATATAAATTATATTATTTTTGAAATAAAATAAATTTAATTATTTTTAAATTAAACTATTTTTTAATTAAATCAAATTATTTAAAATTAAATTAAATTTAATAATTAAATTAAATATAAATATTATTGTTAAATTACATTACAAAAGTTGTAAATTAATTTAAATTATTTTTAAATTCAATAAATTTAAATTATTTGTATAAATTATTTTTAAATGAAAATGATTTTAAAAGAAATTAATTTAAAACTGATTTATTTTTTTTTTAAATAAAAAAATTAAATTATTTTTAAAGTAAATTAAATCATTTTTATATTAAATAAAATTATTTTTAAAGAAAATTAAATTATTTTTAAATTAAATTATTGTTATATTAAATAAAATTATTTTTAAAGAAAATTAAATTCTTATGAAATTATTTTTAAATGAAATAAAATTATTTTTTAATTAAATCAAATTATTTTTAAATTAAATTAAATTATTTTGAAAATATTTTTAAAAATAATAAAATTATTTTTAAATAAAATTATTGTTTTTAAATTAAATAAAATCATTTTTAAATTAAATTAAATTATTTTTAAATTAAATTAATTTATTTGTCATTTAATTAAATTAAATTATTTGGAATTAAATTAAATTATTTTTAAATTAAATTAAATTATTATTAACTTAAATTAAATTATTTTTGAATTAAGATAAAATAAAATATTTTTAAACTAAATTAAATTATTTTTAAATTAAATTATTTTTAAAATAAAATTAATGAATAAATTAAATGTAAATATTATATTTAAATTAAATTACATAATTTTTAAATTAATTTAAATAAGTTTTAAATAAAATTATTTTTAAGTGGAATAAAATAGTTATTTTTAAATAAAATTAATTTTAAATAAAAAAAATTATTTTTAAACTAAAAGAAATTATTTTAAAATTAAATTTGATTTTTTTTAAGTAACAAATTGTTAAAAAAAAATTTATTGATTTTTAAATAAAATTTAATTATTATTTAATTAAAATGATAAATTAACATAAAATTAATTAAAATAAAATTAACATTAAATTTATTATTTTTTTTTAAATTAAATAATTATTAAATTAAATTTAATTGTTATTAAATAAAATAAAAAAAAATTAAAATTTAATTATTTTTGAATTATTTTTTTTTTTAAATTTTATTAAATTAATTTTTTTTTAAATCAAATTAAATTATTTTCAAATTAAATTTAATTTTTTTTAAGAAAATTAAATTATTTAAAAAAAAATAATTTATATTTAAATAAAATTCAATTATTTTTTAATTAAAATGATTCTTTTTAATTAAATAAAATTTAATTATTTTTAAATAAAATTAACATTAAATTTATTATTTTTTTTTAAATTAAATAAATATTAAATTAAATTTAATTGTTATTAAATAAAATTTAAAAAAAAAAAATTATTTTTAAATTAATTTTTTTTTTAAATTTTATTAAATTAATTTTTTTTTAAATTGAATTAAATTTATTTCAAATTAAGTAAAATTATTTGTAATTTATTTAAATTAAATTAGTTTTAAATTAAATTTAATTTTTTTTTTAATTTAGTTAAATTATTTGTAGATTAAATTAAATTATTTTTAATTTAAATTAAATTATTTTTTAAATTGAATTATTTTTTAATCAAACTGAATTAAATTGATTTTAATCATTTTTAAAATAAAAAAATTGAAATATTTTTAATAAAAATTAAATTATTTTTAAATTAAATTAAATTATTTTTAAATTATTTTAAAATTATTTTTAAATTAAATGATCTATACACGCGTGTCGGTCTCACAGTCCGAAGGGTTCTTAGACTGCTTATTCCGAGAAAAGTAGACACGCCTGAGTGCTGCTTGAGCCTTCTCAAAACTTTGTACTTTTTATGGCAGTGACGTAGAGACCATTGTTATTGTCATATTGTTATTGTCCATTTGATAAATTTCGTGAACCGCGAGTATTCGGTTTTTTCCATCGTAATGTCCACATTTGTGTGTTATTTCATGTCCTAGCTATTTATACATAAATAAGCATTATGTGTTTATTCTGTTTGGTTTGAATATATATTTTTACTTTTTTTATTTTTTATTTATTTTGTTATTATTATATTTTATTATTGTTATTTTTTTTTACTATGTAATAGAATATATAATCTGCTGTCACATAGATTCATTTCAAACTGAATTTGTATTTAAAATTTAGTGTTAAATTCAAATTATAACAAGTCTGTGTCACAGACCAAAGCGTGTATTTTGTGTCATAAAAAAACGCGTGTATTGGAAGTTTAAATTAAATTAATTTAGATTGAATTAAATTAATTTAAATTAAATTAAATTAATTTTAAATAATTTTTTTTTATTTTTAAATCATATTAAATTAATTTTAAATCAATTTAATTATTTTTTAATTAAAAAAAAAAAAATTATTTTTAGTTATATTTAAATTATATTGAAATTAAATTAAATTATTTTTTTATCAAATTAAATTATTTTTCAATTAAATTAAATTATTTTTAAAATAAATTTATTTTTTTAAAATTATTTTAATAATAAATTAACATAAAATTATAAAATTAAATTTAATTAAGTTTATTATTATCAATTAAAATAAAATAAAATATAACTTAAATTATTTTTGCATTAAATTGAATTATTTTTAAATTAAACTAAAATATTTTTAAATTAAATTGTTTCTACATTAAATTATTTTTAAATTTATTTATATTAAATTTTTTCCAAATTAAAGTCTAGCTATTTTTAAAATAAATAAAATTATTTGTAATTTATTTAAATTAAATTATTTGTAATTCAATTAAATTAAATTGGTTTTAAATTTTAAAAAATTTTCAAAATAAATCAAATTATTTCAAATTAAATTTAATTATTTAAAAATGTTTTTAAATTAAATTAAATGAGATTTATATTAATTTAAATTATTTTTAAATTAAATTTAATTATTTTTTAATTAAAAATTTAAGTTATTTTTTAATTAAAAAAAATTAAATTATTTTAAATTAAAATAAATTATTTTTAAATTATTTTTAAATAAACTTAAATTATTTATTTATTTTTATAATTTATTTTTATAATAAATTAACAATAAATTATTGACTTAAATTTAATTAAGTTATTATTAAATATAATGTAAATTAAATTATTTTTACCTTAAATTAAATTATTTTTAAATTAAATTACTTTTAATTTGAATAAAATTATTTTTAAATTTATTTGAATTAAATTATTTCCCAATTAAAGTAAACTATTTTTAAAATAAATTAAATTATTTAGAATTTATTTAAATTAAATTATTTATAATTTAATTAAATTAAATTATTTGTAATTTAATTAAATTAAATTATTTGTAATTTAATTAAATTAAATTATTTGTAATTAAAATAAATTGTTTTTAAATTAAATTAAAATTTTTTAAATCAAATTAAATTATTTTCAAAATAAATTAAAATATTTTCAAAAAAATTAAAATAAATTATTTTTGAATAAAATTATAATAAATTAATTTTAAATGAAGTTGTTTTTAAATTAGTTTAATTTTAAACTGATTTAAATTATTTTTAAACAAAATAAAATTCTTTTTAAAGAAAATTAAATTATTTTTAAATAAAATTGTTCTTTTTAAATTAAATTAAATTATTTTTAAATTATTTTTAAATTAAATTAAATTATTTCTTAATTAAACTAAATTATTTTTAAATAGATTTTTTTAAATTAAATTAAATTCAATTATTTTTAAATAAAATTACCATTAAAGTAATTTATTTTTAAATTAAATTAAATAATTATTAAATAAAATTTAATTAAAATATTTAATAAAGTAAAATTTAAAAAAATTAAATTACTTTTGAATTAAATTAAATTATTTTTAGACGAAATTAAATTATTTTCAAATAAAATAAAATTATTTTGAAAAAAAATAAAATAATATTATTTAAATTTTTTTTTTTTAATTAGATTAAATTTATTTTAAATTGATTTTAATTATTTTTAAATTATATAAAATTAAATTAATTTTCAATAAAATTAAATTATTTTTAAATAGAATTAAATTATTTTAAATTATTTTTAAATTAAATTAAATTATTTTTGAATTAAAATAAATTATTTTAAAATAAAACTAAATAATTTTTAACTTAATTTAAGTCATTTTTAAATTAAATAAAAATTAATAATTTTTAAATAAAATAAAATTATTTAATAAAAATTAATTTTAAATAAAATTAAATTATTTATAAATTAAATTTAATTATTTTTGATTTAAAATAAATTACGTTATTTATAATTAAATTATATTTTTTTTAGGAAACAAATTCTTTTTAAAATTATTTTTAAATTAAAAGAAATTATTTTTAAATTTAATTTAAATATTTTTAATTAATTTAAATTAATTTGTTTTTAAATAAAAATGGAAATATTTTTGAATTAAGTTAAATTAAATTATTTTTAAATTATATTTCATTTAAAAATTAAATTATTTTTAAATTAAATTACATAATTTTTAATTTAATTTAAATTAATTTTAAATTAAATTAATTTGAATTATTTTTAAACAAAATAAAATAAAATTAGTTTTAAATAAAATTAATTTTAAATTATATTAAATTGTTTTTAAATAAAAAAACATTATTTTTAAATAAAATAAATTATTTTTAAATTAAATTAAATTATTTTAAAATTAAATTAAATTATGTTTAAATTAAATTGATCTTTTTTTCATTAAATTAAATTTAATTATTTTTAGATAAAATTAACAGGAAAATAATTTATTTTTAAATTAAATTAAATAATTATTAAATTTAATTTAATTATTTTATTAAGCAAATAAAAAAAAAATATATTTTTAAATTAAATTATTTTAAAAATAAATTATTTTAAATATAAATATTATTTTTGTATCAAAATTACATAATTTTTAAATTAATTTAAATTGTTTTTAAACTAAACAAAATTATTTTAAAATTAAAATAAATTAAATTATTTTTTAATTAAATTAATTTTTTTTAAGAAAATTAAATTATTTTTAAATTTATTCTAATTAAATAAAATTATTTTCAAAATAAATTAAAATGTTTTAAATTAATTTAAATTAAATAATTTTTAAATTAAATTGAAATATCTTTGAATTAAATTACATTAAATTATTTTTAAGTCATATTTAATTCACATAAAATTAAATTAAATTAAATATAAATAAATATTATCTTTAAATTAAATTACATAATTTTTGAGTTAATTTAAATTAAATTATTTCTAAATAAAATAAAATTAAATTATTAATAAATTACATTAAATTTAATAATTAAATTAAATATAAATATTTTTTTCATATTGTTACATAATTTTTAATTTTATTAAATTATTTTTCAAATAAATAAATTAAAATTGTTTTTAAATTAAATTAAATAAAATTAGTTTCAAATAAAATTAATTTTAAATTATATTAAATTATTTTTAAATTAAAAAAAATTAAAATATTTTTAAATTAAATTATTTTTAAATTAATTTTTTTTTAAATTAAATTAAATTTAATTATTTTTCAATAAAATTGACCTTAAATTGATTTATTTTAAAATTTAATTAAATAATTATTAAATTGAATATATTAAATTAAATTTAATTAAGTTATAAAAAAAAAATAAAATAAAAAATAAATTTAATTATTTTTAAATTAAATTATTTTTTTTTTATAAATTAAATTGTTTTTAAATTAATTTAAAATTGTATTAATTAAATTTAAATTGATTTTAAATAATTAAATTATTTTTAAATAAATTTAATTTTTTTTTAAATTAAATTAAAATAAATTAAATATAAATACTATTTTTAAATTAAATTACATAATTTTTAATTTAACTTAAAGTAATTTTAAATTAAATAAATTTAAATTATTTAAAAAAAAAATTATTTTTATATAAAATTAATTTTAAAATATATTAAATGATTTTTAAATTAAAAAAAATTAAATAGTTTTTAAATAAAATTAAATTATTTTTTACTTATTTTCTTATAAACATAAATTATTTTTAAATTAAACAAAATAATATTTAAAGAAAATTTAAATTATTTTTTAATAGTATTAATTTATTTTTAAATTAAATTATATTAAATTAAATTATTTATAATTAAAATAAATTATATTATTTTTAAATTAAAATAAATTATTTTAAAATTGAATTAAATTTAATTAATAAATTAAATATAAATATTATTTTTAAATTAAATTACATAATTTTTAAATAAATTTAAATTATTTTTAAATAAAATAAAACACAATTGCTTTTGAATAAAATTAATTTTAAATTATATTTAATTATTTTTGAATTAAAAAAAATTAAAATATTTTTTAATAAAATTAAATTGTTTTTTAATAAAATTTTATTAATTTTTTTTAATTAATTTATTTTAAAATAAAATTAAATTATTTTTAAAATAATTTTTTTTTAATTAAATTAAATTAGATTATTTTTAAATAAAATTAACATTAAATTAATTTATTTTTAAATTAATTTAAATATTTATTAAATTAATTTTAATAAAATAAAAAATTAATTAAATTATTTTTAAATTAAATTATTTTTTTTTAAATTAAATTGTTTTTAAATTAAAGTAAATTATTTTTAAATTAAATTAAATTATTTTTAGAATAAATTAAATTATTTTCAAATTGAATTAAATTATTATTTAAATTAAATAATTTTTAAATCAAATTAAATTAATTTTAAAGAAAATTAAATTATTTTTAAATTAAATTAAATTATTTTTAAAATTAAATTAAATTATTTTTAAATTAAATTCAATTATTATTAAATTAAATTAAGTTATTTTTGAATTAAAATAAATTAAATTATTTTTAAATTAAATTAAGTTATTTTAAAATTAAATTCAATAAATAAATTAAATATAACTATTATTTTTAAATTAAATTACAATATTTTTGAATTAAAAAAAAAAAATATTTAAAAAAAAAATTTTAAATTAAAATTAACTAAATTATTTTAAAATTATACTAAATTATTTTAAAATTAAATTAAATATAAATATTATTTTGAAATTACAATACATAATTTTAAATTAATTTAAAATATTTTTAAATTAAACAAAATTTTTAATTTTTAAATTAAATTTAATTATTTTAATATAAAATTAAATTTAATAAATAAGTTAAATATAAATATTATTATTAAATTAAATTACATATATTTTAAATAATTTGAATTGTTTTTAAATAAAATAAAATAAATTTATTTTTAAATAAAATTAATTTATTTTTAAATTAAATAAAATTATTTTTAAATTAAATTACATTTTTTTTTAAGAAAATAAAATTATATTTAAATAATTATTAAATAAAATAAAACTATTTTTAAATTAAATTAAAGTATTTTAAATTATTTTATTTTTAAATTAAATTGAATTATTCTTGAATTAAATTAAATTAATTTTTTTTTTAATTCTAATAATAAATTTAAATTAAATATAAATACTATTTTTAAATTAAATTACATAATTTTTAAGTTAGTTTAAATTGAATAAATTTAAATTATTTTTGAATAAAATGAAATTAAATTATTTTTTAATAAAATTTATTTTAAATGAAATTAAATTGATTTTAAATTAAATAAAATTATTTCTAAATTAAATTGATTTATTTTTAAATAAAATTAAAATATTTTGAAATTCAATTAAATTATTTTGAAATTATTTTTAAATTATTTTTAAATTAAATTGTTTACAAATTAATTTAAATTAAATTTAAATTATTTTTAATATATATAAATTTAATTTTTTTTTTAATAAAATTAAATTATTTTAAAATTACATTAAATTTAATAATTAAATTAAATTAAATATAAATATTATTTTAAAATTAATATACAATTTTTAATTTAATTTAAATTATTTTTAAATTAAATAAATCTTAATTATTTTTAAATAAAATTAAATTAAATTATTTTAAATTAAAATTAATTTTAAATTACACTGCCGAGCATAAAATTAGGGTCACTCTGTAATTTGAAGTTATTTAAAAAAAATAGTTTTTTACGTGTTTTTTCGGTTGTAACAGTTTACTAACTGATTGCTTGAATAAAACAAAATGTTTTTCTTTTTCAAAGTTTATTGAAAGTAATGAAAATGAACAATTTTAACTTGATATGCTAATTAATGAAAATGAACAAGTTTAGTTTGATATGTTTTTGTTGAAACAAAAGACAGTTTGAGGACAGCATAGCATTTGTTTCTGTGGTGTCGTCTGTCTGTTGTAAATTGTTGTCATTTTTAGTGTTTTGCAATGTAAATAAATTATTATTAAATTAAATAAAATTATTTTTAAATTGAATTAAATTATTTTTAAATTAAATTATTTTTAAATTATTTCTAAATAAAATAAAATTATTTTAAATTGAATTGAATTATTTTTAATTAAATTAAATTTAATCATTTTTTAATTAAAATAACATTAAAATAATTTATTTTTAAATTAAATAAAATAATTAATAAATTAAATTCAATTAAGTTATTATTAAAGAAAATAAAATAAAAAATAAATTAAATTATTTTTAAATTGAATTAAATTATTTTCAAATTAAATTAAATTATTTTAAAAGAAAATTAAGTTATTTTTAAATAAAATTAAATTATTTTTAAATTAAATAACATTATTTTTTAAATTACATTAAATTATTATTAAATTAAATTCAATTAAGTTATTATTAACTAAACCAAAATAAAAAATTAATTAAATTGATTTTAAGTTAAACTAAATTATTTTTAAATAACATTGAATTATATTTGATTTAAATTAAATTTTATTATTTTTAAAAGAAATTAACATCAAATTAATTTATTTTTAAATTAATTTAAATAATTATTAAATTAAATTCAATAAAGTTCTTATTAAATAAAATAAATTAAATTATTTTTAAAATAAATTAAATTATTTTTAAATTAATTTAAATAAGTATTCAATTAAATTTAATTATTTTTTAATTAAAATAACATTAAAATACTTTATTTTTAAAAGAAATAAAATAATTAATAAATTAAATTCAATTAAGTTATTATTAAATAAAATAAAATAAAAAAATAAATTAAATTATTTTTAAATTGAATTTAATTATTTTCAAATATAAATTATTTATTTTTAATTTAATTTAAATTATTTTTAAATTAAATTAAATTATTTTTCCAGAAAATTAAACTATTTTCTGTATATTTCTATAAATTATTCTTAAATAAAAGTATAATAAAATTAAATTATTTTTTAATTAAATTAAAATATTTTTAAACTATTTTAAAACTATATTTAAATTATTTATAAATAAAATAAAATAATTTTTAAATTAAATTGTATTATTTTTAAATTAAATTAAATTATATTTAAGTTAAATTGTAATATTTTTAAATTATTTTTTAAAAAAATAAAAATATTTTTAAATTGAATCAAATTATTTTTAAATAAAATTAAATTATTTTTAAAATAAATTATTTTTAAAAGAAATAAAATTATTAAAAAAAAAAAAAATTATATTTAAATTATTTTTAAATTATTTTAAGTTTTTTTGTTACATAACTTTTTAATTAAATAAAAATTAAATAAAATAAAATTATTTTTAAATAAAATAGAAATAAATTATTTTTAAATAAAACTAAATTATTTTTAAATTAATTTTTAATAAAGCAAAATTATTTATAAATTATATTAAAATATTTTTATTTTAAATTGAATTATTTTTAAATAATTTTTTATTTTTTTAATTAAATTAAATTTATTAATTTTTAAATTTAATAAACGTTATATTAATATATTTTCAAATTAAATTAAATTTTTATTAAACTAAATTAAATGAAGTTACTATTAAATAAAAAAATAATAAATGATTTGAATTATTTTTAAATTAAATTACATTATTAAAAGCATTATTGAATTATTTTTAAATTATTTTTTAATAAAACTAAGTTATTTTTAAAATAAATTAAACTATTTTTAAACTATATTGAATTATTTTTGATTCAAATTAAACTAAAATATTTTTAAATTAAATTAAATTATCTTTAAATTAATTTAAATTGTTTTTAATTTAAAATATATTAAAATATTTTTAAATTAAATTAATTTATATTTAAGTTAAATTGAATTATGTTTAAATTATTTTTTAATAAAATAAAATTATTTTTAAATTAAATTACATTATTTAAAAAAAAATTAAATTATTTTAAAATTCAATTAAATTATTTTTAAATTAAATAATTTTTTTTTTAAATATTAGTAACTTATTTTTAAATTAAATTAAATTTTTTTTAAATTAAATTAAATTATTTTTAAATTAAATTAAATTATTTAAAATTATTTTTAAATCTTTTAAATTATTTTAAATTTATTTTTAAATAAAATAAAATAATTTGTAAATTAAATTATTTTTAATTTATTTATAGATTTAATTAAATTTTTTTTAAATTAAATTAAATTATTTTTAAATTATTTTAAAAATTTTTTTTAATTTTTAATTAAAATTAAATTGTTTTTAAATTAAATTAAATTATTTTTAAATTAAATTTAATTATTTTTAAATTAAATTAAATTATTTTTAAATTTTTAAACATTAGTGTTTGAATCTTAACTTTGTTAAGAAATAATTAATACTTAATATTGTTTTATACATATCGTTAACAAAGTTAACATCATTGCGTATAGAACGTATGTTACGATATGTATAAAACATTTTCCTAGAAATTAGAATCTGTGCAGTTAAGATTCAAACACTAATGTTAAATATTATTAAAAATTTCAAACTCAAATACGTTCTATACGCAATGATTTTAATTTTGTTAACGATATGTATAAAACAATTTCCTAGAAATTATAATCTGTGAATTTAAGATACATACACTAATGTTTAATGTTATTAAAAACTTCTAACTCAACAAAATATATATAAATATTTTTAAATTAAATTGAATTATTTTTAAATAAAAATTAATAATTTTTAAATTATTTTTTAATAAAATAAAATTATTTTTAAATTAAATTGAAATATTTTTAAATAAAATTAAATTATTTTTTAATTAAATTATTATTAAATTAAATAAAATTATTTTTAATTTGAATTAAATTATTTTTAAATTAAATTATTTTTAAATTATTTCTAAATAAAATAAAATTATTTTAAATTGAATTGAATTATTTTTAATTAAATTAAGTTTAATTAATTAATTTTTTAATTAAAATAACATAAAAATAATTTATTTTTAAATTAAATAAAATAATTATTAAATTAAATTCAATTAAGATATTATTAAATAAAATAAAATAAAAATAAATTAAATTATTTTTAAATTGAATTAAATTATTTTCAAATTAAATTATTTATTTTTAATTCAATTTAAATTATTTTTAAATTAAATTAAATTATTTTAAAAGAAAATTAAGTTAGTTTTAAATAAAATTAAATTATTTTTAAATTAAATAACAATATTTTTTAAATTACATTAAATTATTATTAAATTAAATTCAATTAAGTTATTATTAACTAAACCAAAATAAAAAATTAATTTAATTGATTTTAAGTTAAATTAAATTATTTTTAAATAACATTGAATTATATTTAATTTAAATTAAATTTTACTATTTTTAAAAGAAATTAACATCAAATTAATTTATTTTTAAATTAATTTAAATAATTATTAAATTAAATTCAATTAAGTTATTATTAAAGAAAATAAATTAAATTATTTTTAAATTAAATTAAATTATTTTTCCAGAAAATTAAACTATTTTTAAATTATTCTTAAATAAAAGTAAAATAAAATTAAATTATTTTTTAATTAAATTAAAATATTTTTAAACTATTTTAAAACTATATTTATATTATTTATAAATAAAATAAAATAATTTTTAAATTAAATTCTATTATTTTTAAATTAAATTAAATTATATTTAAGTTAAATTGTAATATTTTTAAATTATTTTTTTTAAAAATAAAAAGGATTTTAAATTGAATTAAGTTATTTTTAAATAAAATTAAATTATTTTTAAATTAAATTATTTTTAAAAGAAATAAAATTATTAAAAAAAAAAAAATTTATTTAAATTATTTTTAAATTATTTTTAAATTATTTTTAAATTATTTTTAAATTATTTTTAAATTGTTTTTAAATAAAATTAAATTATTTTTTAATTAAATTTAATTATTTTTAAATTATTTTTAGATTAAATTAAGTTTTTTTCAAATTAAATAAAATTATTTTTAAGAAAATTAAATTATTTTTAAATATTTAAATAAAATTAAATCATTTTTTAAATAAATTAACTTAATTTTAAATTAAATTAAATTATTTTTAAATTAAATTAAATTATTTTTCCAGAAAATTAAACTATTTTTAAATTATTCTTAAATAAAAGTAAAATAAAATTAAATTATTTTTAAATTAAATTAAATTATTTTAAAACTATTTAAAAACTATATTTAAATTATTTATAAATTATTTTTAAATAAAATAAAATAATTTTTAAATTAAATTGAATTATTTTTAAATTAAGTTAAATTATTTTTATTTGAAATGTTTTTAAATTATTTTTTTATAAAATAAAAAGATTTTTAAATTAAATTAAATTATATTTAAGTTAAATTGAATTATTTTTAAATTAAATTATTTTTAAAAGAAATAAAATTATTTAAAAAAAAAATAATTTATATTTAAATTATTTTTAAATTATTTTTAAATTAAATTAAAATTATTTTTAAAATAATTTAATTTATTTTTAATTTAAATTAGACTAAATTATTTTCAAATTAAATTAAAATTATTTTGAAATTAAAATAAATTATTTTTTAATAAAATAAAATTATTTAAATTTTTTTTTTAAATTAAATTGAATTATTTTAATATAAATTAAATTAATTTCAAATTTAATAAATTTATTTATAAAAAAAATTAATAATAAAATTATATTTAAACTATATTTAAATTATTTTTAAATTAAGTTTAATTAAATTGTTTTTTAATTAAATTAAATTATTTTTAAAATATTTTTAAATTATTTTTAAATTATTTTTTAAATATTTTTAAATTAAATTATTTTTAAGATAAATTCAAATAATTTTTTTTTACATTAAATTAATCTTATTAATTAAAAATTACATTATTTTTTTAGTTACATAATTTTTCAATTAAATAAAAATTAAATAAAATTAAATTTATTTTAAATAAAATAGAAATAAATTATTTTTAAATAAAACTAAATTATTTTTAAATTTTTTTTTAATAAAGCAAAATCATTTTTAAATTATATTAAAATATTTTTATATTAAATTGAATTATTTTTAAATAATTTTTTATTTTTTTAATTAAATTAAACTTAATATTTTTTAAATTAAATAAACGTTATATTAATTTATTTTCAAATAAAATTAAGTTTTTATTAAACTAAATTAAATGAAGTTACTACTAAATAAAAAAATAATAAATAATTTAAATTATTTTTAAATTAAATTACATAATTTAAAGTAAAATTGAATTATTTTTAAATTATTTTTTAATAAAACTAAATTATTTTTAAAATAAATTAAACTATTTTTAAACTATATTGATTTATTTTTAATTTAAATTAAACTAAAATATTTCTAAATTAAATTAAATTATTTTTAAATTAATTTAAATTGTTTTTAATTTAAAATAAATTAAAATATTTTTAAATTAAATTAAATTATATTTAAGTTAAATTGAATTATTTTTAAATTATTTTTTAATAAAATAAAATTATTTTTAAATTAAATTAAATTATTTAAAAAAAAAAAATTTTAAAATCTTTAAAATTTTAAAATCTAAAAAAATTATTTTTAAATTATATAAAAATTTTTTTAAAAGAAGATTAAATTATTTTTAAAATATTTTTAAATATTAGTAAATTATTTTTAAATTAAATTTAATTATTTTTAAATTAAATTAAATTATTTTTAAATTAAATTATTTAAAATTATTTTTAAATCTTTTAAATTATTTTAAATTTATTTTTAAATAAAATTAAATAATTTTTAAACTAAATTATTTTTAATTTATTTATAGATTTAATTGAATTTTTTTAATTTAAATTAAATTATTTTTAAGAAAATAAAATTATTTTTAAATTGTTTTTAAAGAAAATTAAAATATTTTTTAACTAAATAAAATTATTTTTTATTAAAATAAAATTATTTTTAAATTAAATTAAATTATTTTTAAATAAAATTAAATTATTTTAATATAAATTAAATTATTGTCAAATTTAATATAATTATTCTTAAATTAATTAAATTATTTTTAAATAAAAGTGCATTATTTTTAAATTAGATTAAATTCAATTATTTTTAAATTAAAATAAATTATTTTTCAAGAAAATTAAATTATTTTTAAATAAACTTAAATTAGTTTTAAATTAAATTAAATTATTTTCAAATTAAATTTTTATTAAATTAAATTAAATTATTTTTAAATTAAAATGAATTATTTTTAAATTAAATTCAATTTAATTATTTTAAATTAAATTAACATTTATTTAATTTATTATTTATTTATTTATTTTTAAATTATTTTTTTTTAAATTAAATTATTTTTAAATTAAATTAAATAAAATTATTTTTAAATTAAAATTAATTTAATAATTAAATTAATTTAAATATAAATATGAATATGATATGATATTTAAATTTATTATATAATAAGTTAAATTACATAATTTTAAAATTAATTTAAATTATTTATAAAATAAATAAATTTAAACTATTTTTAAATAAAATAAAATTAATTCATTTTTTAATAAAATTAATTTTAAATTATATTAAATTATTTTTAAACAAAAAAAAAATTTTTTTTAACCAAAAAAAAAAAATTATTTATTTTTAAATAAAATAAAATAATTTTAAAATTAAATTAAATTATTTTTTTAATTTTTATAAAAATATTTTTAAAGAAAATTAAATTTTTCTTAAATTATATTCAAATAAAAGTAAATTATTTTTAAATTATATTAAATTATTTTTAAATTAAATTAATATATTTTTAAATTTTTTTAAAATTATTTTTTAATAAAATTAAGTTATTTTTAAATTAAATTAAATTATTTTTAAATTAAATTAAATTATTTTTAAATTAAATTAAATTAGTTTTAAACTAAAGTATTTTCAAGTAAATTAAATTAAATTATTTTTAAATTAAATTAAATTATTTTTAAATTAAATTAAATTGAATTATTTTTAAATTAAATTGATTTTTTATTTAATAAATTAAATTTTTAAATTAAATTAACGTTAAATTAATTTATTTTTAAATTAAATTAAATGATGATTAAATAAAATTTAATTAAGTTATTATAAAATAAACAAATTATTGTTAAATTAAATTAAATTATTTTTAAATTAAATTAAATTATTTTTAAAGAGAACTAAATTATTTTTAAATTATTTTTAAATAAAAGTGAAATATTTTTAAATTAAATTAAAATATTTTTAAATAAAATTAAATTATTTTAAAATTATTTTTAAACTAAATTAATTTTTTTTTAAATTAAATTATTTTAAAATTAAATTAAATTATTTTTAAATAATATTAAATTATATTTAGTTTAAATTAAATTTTATTATTATTAAATGAAATTAACATCAAATTAATATATTTTTAAATTAAATTTAATAATTATTAAATTTAAATTAAATTTAATATTCAATTAAATTCAATTAAGTTATTTATTTATTTTAGTTGTTTATTATTAAATGAACCTAAATAAAAAATTGATTAAATTGTTTTTAAATTAAATTAAATTATTTTTAAATTAAATTAAATTACTTTTAAAGAAAATAAAATAATTTCAAATTATTTTTCAATAAAATAAAATAATTTTTAAATTAAATTGAATTATTTTTAAATTGAATTAATTTATTTTTAAATAAAATTAAATTATTTTTGAATTAAATTAAATTATTTTTAAAGAAAATTAATTTATTTTTAAATTATTTTTAAATAAAATAAAATTATTTTAAAATTAAATTAAATTATTTTTTTAATTTAAATAAAAATATTTTTAAAGAAAATTAAATTTTTCTTAAATTATGTTCAAATGAAAGTAAATTATTTTTAAATTAAATTAAATTATTTTTAAATTAAATTAAATTAGTTTTAAACTAAAGTATTTTCAAGTAAATTAAATTAAATTATTTTTAAATTAAATTAAATACTTCTGAAGTGCCACCTGAAGACTACCTCGTCGTTGCTGGCAATCTGAATGGTCATGTTGGACAAAGGAAAGAAGGCCACGCAGCCCATGGTGGACATGGTTATGGAGACAATATTTTTAAATTAAATTAAATTATTTTTAAATAAAATTGAATTATTTTTAAGAAGAAGAATAGAAGAAGAAATATTTATTGAAAACAAAAAGTCTACAAAAGGCTATCGACCACTAGGTCTTTCGCCCGGTAATTGCACACAGATAAAATTAATGATAAATATACAGGGTGCTTCAAAAAAAGGTATACACACTTTGAACTTCCATAGAAAATTTATTTACCGTTCTACAAAGTTAAATTTCAGGAAAATAGAAAGCTGAAAGTCCAATGTAAATGAAACATAAATAACAAATGTTAATACTGTTCAAATTGGTGACCTGCAGCATCAATACAATTCTGAGTACGAGTCACCACTGATTCTGTACATCGTATCAAAACGTCCAATGAGATTTCTCTACACACTGCTTGAATCTCATTCCAAAGAATGTCTAGGTTACGTGGTTTACGTTTGTACACCTCATCTTTTACTGTGCCCCACAAGAAGAAATCCAGTGGTGTAAGGTCTGGAGAGCGTGCTGGAAACTCGATTGGCCCCCTGCGTCCTATCCACTGTCCCGACAAATTTTGATCCAGGTAAGCTCGTACGTCCCTGTGATAGTGCGGCGGAGCACCATCTTGTTGAAAATAAAAATCATCATTACCGTATAATGCACGAATGGCAGGAAATATGGAATCAGCAAGCATTGTTAGGTAATTAATACCAGTTACAGTGCCTTCAAATCGAAAAGGTCCAATGAGTCCCCTTGAAGACAAACCGCACCACACATTTACACCAGGCAAATTTACAGCTTTTTCAATTGAAATGTGAGGATTTTCTTCACCCCAGTAAATACAATTGTGCCTATTGACAGTTCCATTAAGTTTGAATTGGGCTTCATCCGACAAAATGATGCTACCCATAAATCCCGGTTCACGTATCACCATCTCCTGAATCCATTCACAAAATTGCAACCTTCGATCTGGATCGTCGTCATTTAGCTGTTGCACCAGCCTTGGAATGTAAACACGATACTTGCCTCTCTTCAGAATGCGTAGCACGATGCTAGCACTTACATCACTTTCACGTGCCCCTTGCCTTGAAGATTTGTTAGGAGAGCGTTGAAACAGTTCCAAGACTGCCGTTGATGACTCTTCACTTGTAGCTGTTCGAGGCCGACCTGAATGACCTTTATGCACATCACACACTGTTCCATGAACTTCGAATTTGTCTCGTATGCGTGTAATTGTTAATCTTGAAGGTGGTTCTGTATCATACTCCCTTCTCCACTGTCTTTGAACTTCATTTACATTCTCAAACTTCCAGTACCACTTAATAACCTGCTTACGTTCTTCAAAACTCAAACGTACGTCCCCCATGTTGATATTACAAATTCCAACTGATAATATAACATAGAGGGACGATTATGCTGGCACCTGGCGAAGAAATATAACATTAGCCTTGTAGAGCGGGAAAACTACAATAGTTTAAAGTGTGTATACATTTTTTTGAAGCACCCTGTATATATATATAAAAAAATACAGTTATTACAAAGGAGAGATTAAAAAAAAACAGGATCAACAGGTTATGAGTTCAGTCGTATAGTGATTCGTGGAGTGTCAGGAGTGGGTGTCTGCGGGAGGGTTTATTAGGGTCACGTCTGATGCATAGGTGGTTTGTGATGGTCCAGTGAATGTTGGTTTCTTTGTATTTGGTCAGTAGTCGTATGTGTCTATCGCAGAGTCTCGGAATTTGGGTGAGTCTGTAAAGGAGTTCATTGGAGGGGTTATGGAGGATGTTATTAGGATGGCGTAATTTGGAGATAGTACGTAATGCTGTTCGTTCGGCTGTTTCCAGTATGTTGTAGGTTTTTTTGTTGGTAATAGTCATTATTATGTGTCCGTAGTCGAGGATAGGTCTGCATATGGCTTTGTAAATCTTGGAGGCTGTTGAGATGGAGATGCCTTGGTTTCCTTGGGTCAAGGAGCGGAAATGTTTGCTTCGTTGTATAGTTTTGGTCTTACGTATTTTTGCGTCGATGTTAAATTTCAGTTTATTGTCGAATGTTATACCAAGGTATTTAATTTGTGGAGTCGGTGTTACGTCAATGTTGTCTAGGTGGATATGTGGAGAATTGGGGGAGATTCTGTGATTCGGGATGAGTAGTTGGCATTTGGAAGGATGTGCAGTGAGTCTCCATAGGTTAAACCAAATTAGGGTTCTGTCCGTGAGGGTTTGTAGTTCGTCCGTCGTTTTTTTGAGGGTTTTATTGTGGGCTATGATGGCGGTGTCGTCGGCGTATTGTAGGATATAGGCGGAGAGGTTGATTTGGGATTTGTCTGCAAAGTTGTGGTTGTAAATGTCGTGGCAGTATATGTTATAAAGTAAGGGAGAGAAGGGGTAACCTTGGGGAAGACCTTGGAGAGGGGAAAATTCAGAGGAGAGGGCGTTATTTATTTTAATTTGGAGGGATCTGTCATGGAGGAAATGTTTAAGGATATAAATGAGTTACGGAGGGACATTTAGTTTGTGTATTCTGAACAGGAGGCCGGCATGCCACACACTCTCAAAGGCTTTGGTTATATCTAGGAATAGGGCAGCAGAATGATCTTTACGGAGGTATGCGGTTTGTATGTTATTGGTGAGGATATATAGGGGGTAGATGGTGGAGTGGGAAGGCTTGAATCCAAATTGATATGATGCAATAGAGTTTTTGAGCAGATTCCATAATCTATTTTTGAGGATTTGCTCTAGGATTTTGCCTAGGACTGGAAGGAGGCTAATTGGGCGGTAACTATTTAGCAAGGAATGATTTTGATGAGGTTTTGGGATGGTGATAATTATACCTTTTTTCCAACATTTGGGAAAGGATCTTTTATAGAGGCAGACGTTGAACAATTTAATAATGTGGAGATGGATATCATCGGAAAGGTTTCTAAGTAAGGATTTTTTAACTAGGTCGGGGCCGGGTGCACTATTTTTGCCATGGAAGAGAGCAGGAAGGTATTCGTCGTAGGTTATTTCGTCCAGGTCTGTGTTGTCATTTTTAAAGTAGTCGTTGTACCATGTGTTTACTCTGTCGTAGTTATGTTTATCAAATGAGGGAGATTTAGAGGGGCTAAATGAATCTTTAAAGTGTTTGGAAAAGAGGGACGCTTTTTCGGAGTCAGAGGAGTACTGTTGGTTATTATAGGAGATGTCGGGGATATAGAATGATGGGCGGTATTTGGTGATCTTTTTAATTTTGTCTCAGTATGTTCGTCCTGCGTCGTTTTCTATTTCTTGACAGACTGACAACCACTTGTTGGTTCGAAACTGGAAAATAAGTCTATGAATGTCTTTATTTAGTCTATTCATTTTAGATTTTTAAGAACTGTCTTCGGTTCTGCAGTATATTCGGTATAGTGATCGTTTTTGTTTAATTAGCGTCAAGATGAAGGGAGGCAGAGTTTGTTTGTGAAAATTGGTTTTGGATTTGGGGGAGTGTTTTACGATTAAATTTGTTAGGAGGTTCTGGAATTCGTCAACGTCGTTTAGGGAAAGGTTGTAGGAGTCTGTGGTGTTTATATAGGATAGGATTTTGGAGCTGACTCTAGGGATGTTTGTAAGGTTGAGATTTATTTTAGTAGGATGACTAACCAAGGGAGGGATGTGGTTAAGGTTGATAGAGAACGTGATAGCCAAATAATCTGAGCCAAGGTGGGGGGACAGGGTAATATCACTTATAGAATTGACGAGGTTAGAGGTGTGGAGTAATAAGTCGGGAGTAGTATCCTTATTTTGGGGCATTATGAATGTGGGGTTGGTGTGACGGCGAACAAAGAGAGAGTTGCTTAAGAAGGATTGGATCTGACGGATTTTAATTTTGTTGATATTAAAATCGCCGACGATGAGTGAATATTCAAACAATGATGCCATTGTTAGGATATTCCGCTCAATCGCGGAGTGAGGATGGATGTATACCAGGAATATGTGGATTTTCTTTTTATTGTGGAAGGGGATAGTGAAATAGAGACAATCATTGAGGGGGTTGTTAAGGGATGGGGGATTGGCTTTACCAAGTTTGAATTTAGGTTTCAGGTGCATTAAAGCTCCCCTTGCCTTGCCTTGTTAGAAATTGCATTTCCGTGTTTTGCCAAAGTAGACCAGTCTCTAAAGGTGAGGATACTGTCGGGTCCCGTCTTTGTCTCTACAAATAAATGTCCGTCAATGTTATTTGTCTCTGTAAAGCTGTCTATTAAAAGTCTTTTACTGTTGTAGAAATTGATGTTGGCGTAAGTTAATCTTAACTTATCCATCGATATTTACAACTGATTGGGATGTTTCATCGGTCGGAAGGGTGGGGGTGTCGGAGTCAGGGGAGGTTAGGTCAAACATAAGTATGTACATTCCATTTCCTGAAAAAAAGGCATGAGTCAATTTGGTATTCTGATATGAAGCGCTTGTTCAGCTTTTTAATTAGATCCTCGCGGTTTGCGTTTCCAGGTAGATTCATTTCCATTGTGTATGTATTAATTATGTAGTCGTGAATGGTGAGTGCTGAGTGGATTCTTGAGTTTTGGGTGACTTCAGTAGGTAGTTCGGCAGATTTTTTGTTCGTGCTTCTTATTTTGACATTTGGGACTCCATCGATGGGAGTTTTGGGTCGGTTTGGGCATTTCGGTGACCACGCTGCATGGTCGGGAGATCCACATGATGTGCATTTCGCAGGCAGAGAAGACGGGCATTTGTCGGTGTCAGGAGGACCGCTGCATTTTTGACATTTGATAGGAGTGGTGCAATTTTCACTTGCGTGGTCAAAAATTATTTTTAAATTTAATTGATTTTTTATTTAATAAATTAAATTTTTAAATTAAATTAACGTTAAATTAATTTATTTTTAAATTAAATTAAATGATGATAAAATAAAATTTAATTAAGTTATTATTAAATAAACAAATAAAAAATAAATGAAATTAGTTTTAAACTAAATTAGATAATTTTTAAATAAAATTGAATTATTTTTAAATTATTTTTTAGTAAAATTAAATTATTTTTAAAATAAATTAAATTATTTTTAAATTAAATAAAATTTTATTATTTTCAAATTGAATTAACATCAAAAAATTTATCTTTAACTAAATAATTATTAAATTAAATTCAATTTAAATTAATTTTATAATATTAAATAAAATAAAATAAAAAATTAATTAAATTGATTTTAAATTAAATTCAATTATATTTAAATTAAGTTAATTTATTTTTAAATCAAACTAAATTATTTTTAAATTAAATTAAATTATTCTTAAAGAAAATATATTTATTTTTTAAGTTTTTAAATAAAATTAAATTATTTTTGAATTTAATTAAATTAGATTAAATTATTTTTATATTAAATAAAATTATTTTTAAATAAAATAAAATTATTTTAAATTGAATTTCATTATTTTTAAATTAAATTAAATCATTTTTATATAAAAATAACATTAAATTAATTTATTTTTAAATTAAATAAAATAATTATTAAATTAAATTTAAATTATTTAAAAAAATAAAACTAAAAATTTATTTCTAAAATAAATTAAAATATTTTTAATTTAAAATAATTATTTTAAATTAAATTAAATTATTTTTAAATTACATTTTTTTTAAAGAAAAGTTATTTTTAAATTATTTTTAAATAAATTTAAATTATTTTTAAATAAAATTAAATTATTTTTAAATTATTATAAAATTAAATCTCTTTAGATTAAATTGAACTATTTTTAAATTATATTAAATTATTTTTAAATTATTTTTTAAATAAAATAAGATTATTTATAATGTTAATTAAATTTAATTATTTTTAAATTAAATTAACATAACATTAGTTTATTTTTAAACTAAATTAAATAACTATGAAATTTATTTCAATTAAGTTATTATTAAATAATTAAAATAATAAATAATATAAATTATGTTTATATTAATTTAAATTATTTTTAAACTAGTTTAATTTATTTTTAAATTAAATTAAATTATATTTAAATTAAATTAAATTATTTTTAAATCAATTTTAAAATTAAATTAAATTGTTTTTAAATTAAATTAAATTATTATTAAGGAAATTCAATTATTTTTTAATTATTATTAAATAAAATTAAATTATTTTTTAATTAAATAAAATTATTTTTAAATTAAATCAAATTGTTTTTAAATTAAATAATTTTTTTTTTAAATAAAATTAAGTTATTTTTAAATTAAATTATTATTAAATTAAATAAAATTATTTTTAAATTAAATTAAATTAAATTATTTTTAAATTCTTTTTAAATAAAATAAAATAGTTTTAAATTGAATTGAATTATTTTCATTTAAGTTAAATTTAATTTTTTTTTAATTAAAATAACATTTTTTTAATCAAATAAAATAATTATTAAATTCAATTCAATTAAGTTATTTTTTAATCAAATAAAATAAAAAATAAATATAATTATTTTTAAATTGATTTAAATTAATTTCAAATTAAATTATTTATTTTTAATTTAATTTAAATTATTTTAAATTAAATAAAATTATTTTTAAAGAAAATTAAGTTATTTTTAAACGAAATTAAATTATTTTTAAATTAAATAACATTATTTTTTTAAATACATTAAATTATTATTAAATTAAATTCAATTCAGTTATTATTAAATAAACCAAAATAAAAAATTAATTAAATTGTTTTTAAGTTAAATTAAATTATTTTTAAATAATATTGAATTATATTTAATTTAAATTAAATTTATTATTTTTAAAATAAATTAACCTGATCATTTATTTGATAATTAATTTGATAGTTTATTTTTAAATTAAGTTAAATAATTATTAAATTAAATTCAATTAAGTTATTATTAACTAAAAGAAAATATTTTAAATTAAATATAATTATTTTTAAATTAAATTAAATAATTTTTAAATTAAATTTATTTATTTTTAATTTTAATTAAATTATTTTTAAATTTAATAAAATTATTTTAAACAAAATTTAGTTATTTTAAAATTATTTTTAAATAAAATTAAATTATTTTTTAATGTATTTTTAGATTAAATTAAGTTTTTTTAAATCAAATAAAATTATTTTTAAGAAAATTAAATTATTTTTAAATTATATTTAAATAAAATTAAATCATTTTTTAATTAAATTAACATATTTTTAAATTAAATTAAATTATTTTTTAATTAAATTAAATTATTTTTCCAGAAAATTAAACTATTTTTAAATTATTCTTAAATAAAAGTAAAATCAAATTAAATTATTTTTAAATTAAATTAAATTATTTTTAAATTTTTTTAACTATTTTTAAATTATTTATAAATTACTTTTAAATAAAATAAAATTATTTTTAAATTAAATTATATTATATTTAAGTTAAATTGAATAGTTTTTAAATTATTTTTTTAATAAAATAAAATGATTTTTAAATTAAATTAAATTATTTTTAAATAAAATTAAATTATTTTTAAATTAAATTATTTTTAAAAGAAATAAAATTATCAAAAAAAAAAAAATTATATTTAAATTATTTTTAAATGTTTTAAATTAAATTATTTTTGAATTAATTTAATTTATTTTTAATTTAAATTAAACTAAATTATTTTTAAATTAAATTAAAATTATTTTGAAATAAAAATAAATTAAAATATTTTTAAATTAAATTAAATTATATTTAAGTTAAATTGATGTATTTTTTAATTATTTTTTGGTAAAATACAATTATTTTGAAATTAAATTAAATTATTTCAAAAAAAATTTAATTATTTTTAAATTAAATAAATTTTTTTTAGAAAAGTTAGTTATTTTTAAAAAATTTTTAAATGTTATTTTTAAATTAAATTATTTTTTAAATAAATTAAATTATTTTTAAATTACTATAAGATAATTTTTAAATTATTTTAAAATTATTTTTAAATAAAATTAAATTATTTTTAAATTAAATTAATTTATTTTTTAATATAATAAAATAATTTTTTAATTAAATTATTTTAATATTAATTAAATTAATTTTAAATTTAATAAAATTATTTATAAAAAAAATTAAATTATGTATAAATTATTTTTAAATATAAGTAAATTATTTTTAAATTAAAATTGATTAAATTGTTTTTTTAATTAAATTAAATTATTTTTGAATTATTTTAAAATTATTTTTTAATTTTTTTAAAATATTTTTAAATTAAATTATTTTTAAATTAAATAATTTTTTCTTAAAGAAAATTTAATAATTTTTAAATAAAAGTAAATTATTTTTAAATTAAATTATATTTTAAATAAATAAAATTATTTTTATATAAAATTAAATTATTTTTAAATTAAATAAAATTATTTTTTAATAAAATAAAATTATTTTTTAAAGTTATTTTTAAATTAAATTAAAATATTTTAATATAAATTAAATTAATTTTAAATTTCATAAAATTATTTATAAATAAAATTAAATTATATTTAAATTATTTTTAAATAAAAGTAAATTATTTTTAAATTAAATTTAATTAAATTGTTTTTTAATTAAATTAAATTATTTTTAAAGTATTTTGAAATTATTTTTAAATTATTTTTAAAATATTTTTATAATAAATTATTTTTAAATTAAATTACAATAAATTATTTTAAAATTAAATTAAATTTATTAATTAAAAATTAAATATAAATATTATTTTTAAATTACGTTACATAATTTTTGAATTAATTTAAATTGTTTTTAAATTAAATAAAATAAAATTATTTTTAAATAAAATAAAATAAAATAACTTTTAATTAATACTAAATTATTTTAAAATTAATTTTTAATAGAGCAAATATATTTTTTAATTAAATTAGAATATTTTTAAATTAAATTGAATTATTTTGAATTAATATTTTTTTTGTAATTAAATTGTTTAATTATTTTTAAAATAAATAATCGTTATATTAATATATTTTTAAATTATTTTAAATTTTTATTAAATACATTGAATGAAGTTACTATTAAATAAAAAAATAATAAATAAATTAAATTATTTTTAAATTAAATTAAATTATTTAAAGTAAATTGAATTATTTTTAAATTATTTTTTAATAAAACTAAATTAATTTTAAAATAAATTAAATTATTTTTAAATTATTATGATTTATTATTAATTTAAATTAAATTAAAATATTTTTAAATAAATTAAATTATTTTTAAATTAATTTATATTGTTTTTACATTAAAACATTTTTAAATTAAATTAGATTATATTTAAGTTAAATTGAATTATTTTTAAATTATTTTTTAATAAAATAAAATTATTTTTAAATTAAATTAAATTATTTAAAAAAAAAAATTAAATTATTTTAAAATTCAATGAAATTATTTTTAAATTAAATAAAAAATTTTTTAAAGAAAATTAAATTATTTTTTAAATATTTTTAAATAATAGTAAATTATTTTTAAAATAAATTAAATTATTTTTAAATTAAATTAAATTATTTTTAAATTAAATTAAATTATTTAAAATTATTTTTAAATCTTTTAAATTATTTTAAAATTGTTTTTAAATAAAATTAAATTATTTTTAAATAAAATTAAATTATTTTAAAATTATTTATAGATTTAATTAAATTATTTTTAAATTATTTTTAAATTGTTTTTAAATAAAATTAAATTATTTTTAAACTAAATAAAATTATTTTTTAATAAAATAAAATTATTTTTAAATTAAATTAAATTATTTTTAAATAAAATTAAATTATTTTAACATAAATTAAATTATTGTTAAATTTAATAAAATTATTCTTAAAAAAATTAAATTATTTTTAAATTAAATTATATTATTTTTAAATTATTTTAAAAAAAATTTTTAAATTATTTTTAATTTAAATTAAATTATTTTTAATATAAATTAAAATATTTTCAAATCAAATATTTTTAAATTAAAAAGAATTAAATTATTTTTAAATTAAATTAAATTTAGTAATTTAATAAAATATTAATATTTTTTTTAAATTAAGTTAAATAATTTTTAAATTAATTTCAATTATTTTTAAATTAAATTAACGTCAAACTAATTTATTTTTAAATTTAAATAAATAATTATTAGATCAAACTTAATTAAGTTATTACTAAATAAAAAATTACAAAAAAATTAAATTATTTTTAAAATAAATTAAATTATTTTTAAATTAATTGTAAATTATTTTTAAATTAGCTTAAATTATTTTTTAATTAAATAAATTAATTTATAAACACAATTAAAATATTTTAAAATTAAATTAATTTTTCTTAAAAATTAAAATGAATTAAATTATTTTAAAAGAAAATAGTTTTAAAATAAAATTAAATAATTTAAAAGAAAAATAAAATAATTTTTAAAATGAATTAAATTAAATTGAATTATTTTTAAATTAAACTAAATTATTTTTAAATAAAATTAAATTATTTTTAAAATAATTAAACTATTAAAAAATTGAATTATTTTTAAATTAAAAATAATAATTTTTAAATTATTTTTAATGAAATAAAATTATTTTAAATTAAATTAAATTATTTTTAAAGAAAATAAAAGTATTTTTAAATTTAATAAAATTATTTTTAAAGAAAATTAATTTATTTTAAAAATATTTTTAAATAAAACTAAATTATTTTTAAATTAAATTAAATTCATTTTAAATTAAATTATTTTTAAAGAATATTAAACTATTTTAAAAATTTTTTTTAATAAAACAAATTTATTTTTAAATTAAATTAAATTATTTAAAAAAAAATGAAATTATTTTAAAATTCAATTAAATAATTTTTAAATTAAATAAATTTTTTTTTAAAAGAAAATTAAATTATTTTTAAAATATTTTTAAATAATAAAAATATTATATATATTTAAATAAATTATTTTTAAAATAAATTAAATTAATTTTAAATTAAAATAAATTATTTTTAAATTAAATTATTTCAAATTATTTTTAAATCTTAAATTATCTTAAAACTATTTTTAAATAAAATTAAATAATTTTTAAATTAAATTAAATTATTTTTAAATTATTTATAGATTTAATTAAATTATTTTTAAATTAAATTAAATTATTTTTAAGAAAATAAAATTATTTTTAAACTAAATTAAATTATTTTTTAATAAAATTAAATTATTTTAACATAAATTAAATTATTGTTAAATTTAATAAAATTATTAAAAAAAAATTAAATTTTTAAATAATAGTACATTATTTTTAAATTAAATTTAATTAAATTATTTTTAAATGAAATGAAATTATTTTTAAATTTTTTTAAAATTATTTTTTAAATATTTTTAATTTAAATAAAATTATTATGAATATAAATTAAATCATTTTCAAATCAAATAATTTTAAAATAAAAAAAAATAAATTATTAAGTTTTAAAAATTAAAAAAATTAAGTTAAATAATTTTTAAATTAATTTAAATTATTTTTAAATTAAATTAACATCAAATTAATTTATTTATAAATTTAAACAATAAATATTAGATGAAATTTAATTAAGTTATTGTTAAATAAAAAAATAAAAACTAAATTAAATTATTATTAAATTAAATTAAATTATTTTTAAATAAAGTTAAATTATTTTTAAATTAAATTAAATTATTTGTAAACCATTTTTAAATTAGTTTAAATTATTTTTTAATTAACTCAATTAATTTATAAATACAATTAAATTATTTTAAAATTAAATTAATTTATTATTAAATTAAAATAAATTAAATTATTTTAAAAGAAAATAATTTTAAAATTAAATTAAATAATTTAAAAGAAAAAGATAATAATTTTTAAAATAAATTAAATTAATTTGAAATTAAATTGAATTATTTTTAAATTAAAGTATAAATTAAAATTTTTATTTTTAATAAAATAAAATAATTTTTAAATTGAATTAAATAATGTTTAAATAAAATTAAATTATCTTTAAATTAAATTAATTTATTTTTAGATTACATAAAATTATTTTTAAATTAAATGAAATTAAATTATTTTTACATTAAATTAATTTATTCTTAAATTACATAAAATTATTTTTAAAGAAAATTAAATTATTTTTATATTAAACTAAATTATTTTTAAATAATATTAAATTATTTATAAATAAATTAAATTATTTTTAAAATAAATTGAATTATTTTTAAATTAAAAATAATAATTTTTAATAAAATAAAATTATTTTAAATTAAATTAAATTATTTTTAAAGAAAATAAAATTATTTTTAAATTTAATAAAATTATATTTAAAGAAAATTAAATTATTTTAAAAATATTTTTTAATAAAATTAAATTATTTTTAAATTAAATTAAATTCATTTTAAATAAAATTATTTTTAAAGTATATTAAATTATTTTAAAATTATTTTTTAATAAAATAAAATTATTTTTAAATTGAATTAAATAAAATTTAATTATTTTTAAATTAAATTAACATTTAATTAATTTATTTCTAAATTAAAATAAATAATTATTAAATTAAATTCAATTAAGTTGTTATAAAATAAAATAATAAATAAATTAAATTATTTTTAAATTAAATTCAATTATTATTAAAGCAAATAAAATTATTATTAAAGAAATTAAATTATTTTTAAATTATTATTAAATAAAATAAAATTATTTTTAAATTAGATTAAATTACATTATTTTTACATAAATTATTTTAAAATTAAATTAAACAGTAATTTAATTAAATATTAATATTTTTTTAAAATTAAGTTAAATAATTTTTAAATTAATTTAAATTATTTTTAAATTAAATTAACGTTAAATTAATTTATTTCTAAATTTAAATAAATAATTATTAGATCAAATTTAATTAAGTTATTATTGATAAAAATATTAAAAAATGATTTAAATTATTTTTAAATTAAATTAAATTATTTTTAAATAAAGTTAAATTATTTTTAAATTGAATTAAATTATTTGTAAATTATTTTTAAATTATTTTAAACTAATTTATAAATACAATTAAATTATTTTAAAATTAAATTAATTTATTTTTAAATTAAATTATTTTAAAAGAAAATAATATTAAAATTAAATTAAATAATTTAAGAGAAAAATAAAATAATTTTTAAAATAAATTAAATTATTTTGAAATTAATTTAAATTAAAAGTATAATTAAATTTTTTTTTTTAATAAAATAAAATTATTTTTAATTTGAATTAAATGTTTAAATAAAATTAAATTATTTTTAAATTAAATTATTTTTTTTTAGATTACATAACATTATTTTTAAATTAAATGAAATTAAAATATTTTTACATTAAATTAATTTTTTTAAATATTATTTAATTATTCTTAAATTACATAAAATTATTTTTAAAGAAAATTAAATTATTTTTAAATTAAATTGAATTATTTTTAAATTAAAAATAATAATTTTTAAATTATTTTTTAATGAAAAAAAATTATTTTAAATTAAATTATTTTTAAAGAAAATAAATTTATTTTTAAATTTAATAAAATTATTTTTAAAGATAATTAAATTTAATTATTTTTAAACTAAATTAACATTAATTTAATTTATTTCTAAATTAAAATAAATAATTATTAAATTAAATTCAATTAAGTTGTTATAAAATAAAATAATAAATAAATTAAATTATTTTTAAATTAAATTCAATTACTTTTAAAGCAAATAAAATTATTATTAAGGAAATTAAATTATTTTTAAATTATTGTTAAATAAAATTAAAATAATTTTAAATAAATTAAATTATTTTTAAATTAAAATAAATTAGTTTTAAATAAAATTGAATTATTTTTAAATTATATTAAATTATTTTAAAATTATTTTTTAATAAAATAAATTAATTTTTTAATTAAATGAAATTATTTTTATATGAAATTAAATTATTTTTAAATTTTATTGAATTATTTTTAATATAAATTAAATTTAATTATTTTTAAATTAAATTAAATATTTATTAAATTAAATAATCGAAGTTATTATTATATAAACATTCCAATTCGAGCGGTTGAGCGGAGCGGACGTGTTTTGTGAAGCGAGTTTTACGGATTGAGTTTTTATTTGTGACGCGTAAAAACGGCGCGCGATAAGGAAAAAAAAGGAAAGAAAAAGAAAAAATGAAAAAAAGTGAGAGTGAAAGCGACCGAGACGAGGATTATAAAAGGAAAAGAGAAAAGGGAAGAGAGTCAGAAGAAAGGTTGAACCCCTTTCAAAAAAGTAAAAAACTGGAAAGATCACCGGCTAAAAAGGAAATGGGTGAGGAAATGAAGATGCTGAAAAAAATTATGGAAGATATAGGGGAGATAAAGGAAGAGAATCGGAAGATGAGCCGGGAAATGGAATATTTGAAAAATATGATGCGTGAAAAGGAAGAAAAATGGGAAAGAGAAAAGACAGAACTAAATGAAAAAATTAAAAGACTGGAGGAGAAAATGGAAGAGAAGGAAAAAATAATGAGAAAAAAGAATATTGTTGTGACGGGACTGGACGAAGGGGAATGTGAGAACGAGAAGAATCTGGAAGAATGGATAAAGGCAGAATTAGAGGTAGAAGTGACGGTGAAAGAGATGTATAAAGTAAGTGGAGGGAAAATGCTAGTGGCGGAACTTGGGACCTGGGGTGAAAAGCGGAAAGTTATGGAAAATAAGAGGAAACTAAGAGAAAAAAGGGAAAAGAGAGTATACATAGACGACGATCTGACAAAGAAGGAAAGAGAAATACAGAAGGAATTAAGAGCGATAGCCAAAGAAGAGCGACAAAAAGGACGGTGGGCGAAAGTCGGTTATAAAAAGATATGGATAGACGGAAAAGGCTTTAAGTGGGATGATGAAAAGGGGGAGTTAAACACAACAAATTTTTGAATAAGAGCACAAGGAAAAGACGACAGGACAGAAAACGGAAAACGAACATGGAGAGGAATAAGGAAGAAACGGAGCAGTTAAGAATAGTATACTGGAACACAGCGGGGATAAAAAACAAAGACAGTGAGTTTTGGGAATATTTGGGAAAATTTGACGTAGTGGGATTGGTAGAAACGTGGGTGGAAGAGAAGGGGTGGGAAAAATTGGAAAAAATAATGCCGAAAGAGTTTAAGTGGAAGTGCCAATTTGCAGAGAGAGTAAGCAGGAAAGGGAGAGCTAAAGGGGGGATAATAATGGGAGTGAAAAAGGGTTTGGAAGAAGAAAACAGAACCGAAGCAAAAGAAGAAAGAGGCATTATGGAAAGAACGGTGAAAATTAGACAGAAAAAATGGAGAATTATAACAATATACAGCAGAAGTATGAAAGAAACGAAGAGAATGATAGAAGAGCGAGTAAAACAGCAAGACGAGGGAACTCTGGTGATTGGGGGGGACTTTAACGCAAGAATTGGAGGAAAGGGAATACGGCTAGAAGAAGATCAAACAACAATAGAAAGAAGACCAACAAAAGACGCAACAGAAAACGCCGAAGGGAGACTACTGATTAGTCTAGTAGAAGAAAGAGGGTGGGACATACTTAATGGAAACAGTATAGGAGATGAGAAAGGAGAGTACACATATATTGGACCAAGAGGGGAGACAGTTATTGACTATGTTATGGTGAATGAAGAAGCATGGGATGAAATAGAACAATTCAAGGTGGGAGAAAGAATCGAGTCGGATCATATGCCATTGGAAGTGAAGACAAAAGGAAGAGAGAAAAATAGAAGAAGTGAGAAGGATGTTAGAAGAAAAATTGTCAAGAATATCTGGACGGAAGAAGCAATAGAAAATTATAGAACAAGACTTAGGGAGGCTAGATACGAAGAGGAAGGGATAAACGAAAAAGTGAAAGAACTGGGTGATCACGTAAAAAATGCAACAGAAAAAAAAGTGATAGAGACAAGAGTGAAGGTGGGGTCTTGGAAAAACGAGTGGTGGGATAAAGAATGCAGGGAAGGGAAGCAAGCAGTAAGAAAGAAATTAAGAAATTGGAAAAGAGGAATAGCAAGTAATGAGGATTACAAGAGAGCACGCAAGAGGTACAAATTAGTATGCAAGGAGAAGAAGCAAAAGAAATGGATGGAAGAAGAACTAAAGATGAAAGGCATAAAGACGGAAGAAGAGGTATGGAAATACATAAATAGGGAAAGAAAGAAAAAAGTAGAAAGAGTGAGTAATAGAATTACTATGGAGGAATGGAGAAAGTACTTCAGTCAGCTGCTGGGTGGTGATGAAATCAGACAGGAAAAGAAAAAGAGTCAACACAGGGTGGGAGAAATAGAAGAGATAACAAGAGAAGAATTAGAACAACAACTGAGTAAACTGAAAAAGAAAAAGGCACCGGGGAGGGACGGTATACAGAATGAATCGTGGATATATGGAACTGAAAGGGAAGCTGACAGGCTGTTGGAGATAATGAATGGAGTGTGGAAGGGAGAGGGCTTCCCACAGGAGTGGAAAGAGGGGATAATATGCCCCATATATAAGAAAGGAGAAAGGGAAACAGCAAGCAATTACAGGGGGATCACGATGCTCAATACGGCATATAAGATATATGCAATGATTGTAGAAGAGAGATTGACGAAGGAAATGAAGGAGCGAGGTGTGATACCAGACGGACAGGCGGGATTTAGGAAAGGGAGAGGGACCATGGATAATGTATACATCTTGAATCACATAGTAGGGAATGAGATAAAAAAGAAGGGCGGCAAGGTGTATGCATTATTTGTGGACCTGAAGGCGGCCTTTGATAATGTAGCAAGAGAGGCACTGTGGGAATGCCTGAGAAAGAAAAGGATAAAGGAGCATCTGATATCAAAATTAGAAGAGATTTATGAAGAAACAATAAGTAGAGTGAGAGTTGGTGAAAGGGTGAGCGAAGGTTTTAATACGCATAAGGGAGTGAGACAAGGCTGCCCACTAAGCCCCAGCCTGTTTGCAGCATTTATTGGAGACATAGAGGAGATGTTCAGCAAGGCGCAGACGGGTGGGTTTGTGGTGGGCAAAGAAAAAGTGTGGTCCCTAGCCTACGCGGACGATTTGGTGGTGCTAGCGAGAGACGAGAAAGGGATGAAAGAAATGATAAGAAACATGGAGAAATATATGAGGAGGAAAAATCTGACAGTGAATGTGGAAAAGTCCAAGATGATGGTGTTTAGAAAAGGGGGTGGCAGGAGAAGAGTAATTGAGTGGAGATGGGAGAAGGAGAAAATTGAAGAAGTAAAAGAATTTAAATACCTAGGGTACGTGTTTAATGAGAGAAATACTGAAACAGCACACATGAGAGAGTTAGTAAAGAAAGCCAATAAAATACTAGGAGTGGTATGGGGAATAGGAGAGAGAAAATTTGGGCACGACTATAGAAGGAGAGTGATGATGTTTGATAGCCTAGTGAAAAGTGTGATGATGTATGGAGCGGAAATATGGGGATGGAGAGAGCAAGAAGGACTGGAAAGGGTGCAAGAAAAATATTTGAAATGGGTGCTAGGACTAGGTAGAGAGACCCCGGGCTATATAGTGATGGAGGAAACAAAGAGAGATGGAATAAGAATAGAAGCAGGAAAGAGAGCAATAAGTTTTGAGGAGAGAGTGATAGAGAGAGGAGAGTGCAGAATTCTGCAAGAGTGCCTCAAAGAAAAAAGAAAAGAAATAGGAAAGGGGGTGTGGAAAGAGAGGGAAGCATATCTAGAAAGAAACGGGTATGCAGGAGCGGAGATAGAAAGAATGAGAGAGAGAGGTAGAGTAATGACAGAGGAATTGGTCCAGAGAGATAGAGATGTGCAAAGGCAAGAAAGGAGAGCAAGAATTAGGGAGTCTAGGTACAATGGGAAATATGAAAAAATAATAACGGAAGAACTGCCAAAGTACCTAGGAAGAGAAAGTAGAAAAGAGAGAGTGACAATAGCAAGATTCAGATGTGGAAATGAAGAGAGAGATAATAAATTTTGGATGGAGGATAGGAATAGAGTATGCAGGATGTGTGGAGAAAACAAGGAGACAATAGAACACCTGCTGAACGAATGTTCAGAAATGAGAGAAAGGGACGAGTGTAGAGAAGAGATTTTAAATGAGGATGGAAGAGGGATAGATTGGATGAAGAAAGTGGAGGAGAGAAGAAGAGCAATATGTGGGGCGGGAAGCTGGTAATCGGTTTAGGGATTGGAATTTAATGGCTTTCTTTTTTTTTTTGTTTTTAGTTTGATTAGTATGATTCTTTTTTTTTTTCTTTCTCTCTTTTTTTAATTTATATTATGTACAATATTTGTATATTAATTATATATGTACTGGATTTTGATGATGTAAAATTTTGGAACCAATTTATAAACCCGTAAGGGTAATAAATATACATAATACCAATATTATATAATTAAAAAGAAAATAAGTTATTTTTAAATTAAATTAATTAAATTATTATTATAATTAATATATTATTAAATTAAAATTATTTTAAAATTATATAAATTAGTTTTAAATTAAATTATTTTTGAATTAAATTAAATTATTTTTAAATTAAATTAAATTAATTTTTAAGAAAATTAATTATGTTTAAATAAACTTAAATTAGTTTTAAATTAAATTAAATTCTTTACAAAATACAATATTTTAAAATTAAATAAAATTGAATTGAATTATTTTTAAATTAAATTAAATTCATTTATTTTTATATTAAATTAACATTAAACCTATTTACTTTTGAATTAAGATAATAATTATTAAATTAAATTTAAGTAAGCTATTATTAAATAAAATAAAATAAAAAATTAATTAAATTAATTTTAAATTATTTGTAAATAAAATTAAATTATTTTTAAACTAAATTAAATTATTTTTAAATTAAATTAAATTATTTTAAAATAAAATTAATTTGTGTTTAAATTAAATTAAATTATTTTTAAATTAAATTAAATTATTTTTAAGTTAAATTGAATTATTTTTAATTTATATTAAATTGTTTTTTAATAGAATAAATTTATTTTAAAATAAATCAATTATTTTTAAAAATTAATTTATTTTAAAATTTTATTAAATTATTTTTAATTTAAATTAAATTTATCCATTTTTAAATTAAATAAAATAATTATTAAATTAAAATCAATTAAGTTATTATTAAATAATAAAAAAATAATTAAATTATTCTTAAATTAAATTAATTTATTTTTAAATTATATAAATTAGTTTTAAAATAAATTAAATTATTTTCAAATTAAATTATTTTTTAAATTAAATTATTTTTAAATTAAATTAAATTAATTTTAAATTGTTTAAAATTATTTTTAAAATAAAGAAAATTAAATTATTTTTAAATAAAATTAAATAATTTTTAAATTAAATTAATTTTTTTTTTAATTAAATGAAATTATTTTTAAAAAAAATTAAATTATTTTTAAATAAACTTAAATTAATTTTAAATTAAATTAAATTATTTTCAAATTAAATTATTATTAAAAATAATTAAATTATTTTTAAATTAAAATGAATTATTTTTAAATTAAATTTAATTTAATTATTTTAAATTAACATTAAATTAATTTATTTTTAAATCAAATTGAATTATTTTTAAATTAAATTAAATTATTTTTAAATTATTTTTTTTAAAATTAAATTATTTTTAAATTAAATTAAATAAAATTATTTTTAAATTAAAATTAATTTAATAATTAAATTAAATTAAATATAAATATTAATATTAAGTTAAATTACATAATTTTAAAAATAATTTAAATTATTTATAAAACAAATAAATTTAAATTATTTTTAAATAAAATAAAAAAAATTTATTTTTTAATAAAATTAATTTTAAATTATATTAAATTATTTCTAAACAAAAAATAAATATATTTTTAAACCAAAAAAAATAAATAATTTTTAAATAAAATTTAATTATTTTTAATTTAATTTTTAATAAAATAAAATAATTTTTAAATAAATTAAATTATTTTTAAAAAAAATTGAATTATTTTCAAATAAGATTAATTTTTTATTAATTTAAATTAAATTTAAATATTTTTAAATTAAATTAAAATATTTTTAAATTTTTTTAAACTTATTTTTTAATAAAATTAAATTATTTTTAAATTAAATCGAATTATTTTTAAATTAGAATAAATTATTTTTAAATTAAATTAAATTATTTTTAAATTAAATTAAATTAAATTTAAACTAAGGTATTTTCAAGTAAATTAAATTAAATTATTTTTAAATTAAATACTTCTGAAGTGCCACCTGAAGACTACCTCGTCGTTGCTGGCAATCTGAATGGTGATGTTGGACAAAGGAAAGCAGGCCACGCAGCCTATGGTGGACATGGTTATGGAGACAATATTTTTAAATTAAATTAAATTATTTTTAAATAAAATTGCATTATTTTTAAATGAAATTGATTTTTTATTTAATAAATTAAATTTTTAAATTAATTTAACGTTAAATTAATTTATTTTAAAATTAAATTAAATGATGATTAAATAAAATTTAATTAAGTTGTTATTAAATAAACAAATAAAAAATAAATTTAAAAAAATTAAAAAAAAACTAAATTAGATAATTTTTAAATAAAATTGTATTATTTTTAAATTACTTTTTAGTAAAATTAAATTATTTTTAAAATAAATTAAATTATTTTTAAATTGAATTAACATCAAAAAATTTATCTTTAACTTAAATTAAATAATTATTAAATTAAATTCAGTTTAAATTAATTTTATAATATTAAATAAAATAAAATAAAAAATTAATTAAATTGATTTTAAATTAAATTCAATTATATTTAAATTAAGTTAATTTATTTTTAAATCAAATTAAATTCTTTTTAAATTAAATTAAATTATTCTTAAAGAAAATTTATTTATTTTTTAAGTTTTTAAATAAAATTAAATTATTTTTGAATTTAATTAAATTATTTTGAAACTATTTTTAAATTACATTAAATTATTTTTAAATTAAATAAAATTATTTTTAAATAACATAAAATTATTTTTAAATAAAATAAAATTATTTTAAATTGAATTGCATTACTTTTAAATTAAATTAAATAATTTTTATATTAAAATAACATTAAATTAATTTATTTTTTAATTAAATAAAATAATTATTAAATTAAATTCAATTAAATTATTCAATAAAATAAAACAAAAAAATTATTTCTAAAATAAATTAAAATATTTTTAAAATAAAATATTTATTTTACTTTAAATTAGATTATTTTTAAATTACATTTTTTTTAAAGAAAAGTTATTTTTAAATTATTTTTAAATAAATTTAAATTATTTTTAAATTAAATTAAATTATTTTCAAACTAAATTGAATTATTTTTAAATTATAATAAAATTAAATCTCTTTTAAAATAAATTGAACTATTTTTAAATTATATTAAATTATTTTTTAAATAAAATAAGATTATTTATAATGTAAATTAAATTTAATTATTTTTATTTTAAAATTAAATTAACATAACATTAGTTTATTTTTAAACTAAATTAAATAACTATTAAATTTATTTCAATTAAGTTATTATTAAATAATTAAAATAATAAATAATTTAAATTATTTTTATATTAATTTAATTTATTTTTAAATTAATTTAATTTATTTTTAAATTAAATTAAATTATTTAAAAAAAAAATTAAATTATATTTAAAATAAATTAAATAATTTTTAAATCAATTTTAAAATTAAATTAAACTGTTTTAAATTAAATTAATATATTATTAAGGAAATTAAATTATTTTTTAATTATTATTAAATAAAATTAAATTATTTTTAAATTAAATGAAATTATTTTTAAATTAAATTAAATTATTTTTAAATTAAATCAAATTGTTTTAAATTAAATAAAATTATTTTTAAATAAAATTAAATTATTTTTAAATTAAATTATTAATAAATTAAATAAAATTATTTTTAAATTAAATTAAATTATTTTTAAATTAAATTAAATTATTTTTAAATTCTTTTTAAATAAAATAAAATAGTTTTAAATTGAATTGAATTATTTTTAATTAAGTTAAACTTAATTATTTTTTAATTAAAATAACATTTTTTTTTTAATAAAATAAAATAATTATTAAATTCAATAAAAATTCAAATAAAATAAAAAATAAATATAATTATTTTTAAATTGAATTAAATTAATTTCAAATTAAATTATTTATTTTTAATTTAATTTAAATTATTTTTAAATTAAAATAAAATAATTTTTAAAGAAAATTAAGTTATTTTTAAATAAAATTAAATTATTTTTAAATTAGATAACATTGTTTTTTTAAGTACATTAAATTATTATTAAATTAAATTCAATTCAGTTATTATTAAATAAACCAAAATAAAAAAATAATTAAATTGTTTTTAAGTTAAAATAAATTATTTTTAAATAATATTGAATTATATTTAATTTAAATTAAGGTTATTATTTTTAAAATAAATTAACCTGATAATTTATTTGATAATTAATTTGATAATTTATTTTTAAATTAATTTAAATAATTATTAAATTAAATTCAATTAAGTTATTATTAACTAAAAGAAAATATTTTAAATTAAATATAATTATTTTTAAATTAAATTAAATAATTTTTAAATTAAATTTATTTATTTTTAATTTTAATTAAATTATTTTTAAATTTAATAAAATAATTTTAAAGAAAATTTAGTTATTTTAAAATTATTTTTAAATATAATTAAATTATTTTTTAATTAAATTTAATTATTTTTAAATTATTTTTAGATTAAATTAAGTTTTTTTCAAATTAAATAAAATTATTTTTAAGAAAATTAAATTATTTTAAAATTATATTTAAATAAAATTAAATCATTTTTTAATTAAATTAACATATTTTAACAAATTAAATTAAATTATTTTTTAATTAAATTACATTATTTTTCCAGAAAATTAAACTATTTTCAAATTATTCTCAAATAAAACTAAAATCAAATTAAATTATTTTTAAATTAAATTAAATAATTTTTAAATTTTTTTAACTATTTTTAAATTATTTATAAATTACTTTTAAATAAAATAAAATTATTTTTAAATTAAATTATATTATATTAAAGTTAAATTGAATTGTTTTTAAATTATTTTTTTAATAAAATAAAATGATTTTTAAATTAAATTAAATTATTTTTAAATAAAATTAAATTATTTTTAAATTAAATTATTTTTAAAAGAAATAAAATTATTAAAAAAAAAAAAAATATGTTTAAATTATTTTTAAATTATTTTTAAATATTTTAAATTAAATTAAATTATTTTTAAATTATTTTAATTTATTTTTAATTTAAATTAAACTTAATTATTTTTAAATTAAATTATAATTATTTTGAAATAAAAATAAATTAAAATATTTTTAAATTAAATTAAATTATATTTAAGTTAAATTGTTGTATTTTTAAATTAATTTTTAGTAAAATACAATTATTTTGAAATTAAATTAAATTATTTAAAAAAAAATTAGTTATTTTTAAAGTTAAATTAAATTATTTTTAAATTAAATAAATTTTTTTTAGAAAATTTAATTATTTAAAAATTTTTTTTAAATAAGTTATTTTTAAATTAAATTATTTTTTAAATAAATTAAATTATTTTTAAATTACTATTAGATAATTTTTAAATTATTTTATAATTATTTTAAAATTATTTTAAAATAAAATTACATTATTTTTAAATTTAATTAAATTATTTTTTAATAAAATAAAATAATTTTTTAATTAAATTATTTTAAAATTAAATTAATTTTAAATTTAATAAAATTATTTATAAAAAAAATTAAATTATATTTAAATTATTTTTAAATATAAGTAAATTATTTTTAAATTAACTTTAATTAAATTGTTTTTTAATTAAATAAAATTATTTTTGAATTATTTTAAAATTATTTTTTAATTATTTTTAAAATATTTTTAAATTAAATTATTTTTAAATTAAATAATTTTTTTTTAAAGAAAATTTAATAATTTTTAAATAAAAGTAAATTATTTTTAAAGTAAATTATATTTTAAATAAAATAAATTATTTTTAAATTAAATTAAATTATTTTTAAAATACTATTAGATAATTTTTAAATTATTTTAAAATTATTTTTATATAAAATTAAATTATTTTTATATTAAATAAAATTATTTTTTAATTAAGTTATTTTTAAATTAAATTAAAATATTTTTATATAAATTAAATTAATATTAAATTTCATAAAATTATTTATAAATAAAATTAAATTATATTTAAATTATTTTTAAATAAAAGTAAATTATTTTTAAATTAAATTTAATTAAATTGTTTTTTAATTAAATTAAATTATTTTTAAAGTATTTTAAAATTATTTTTAAATTATTTTTAAAATATTTTTATAATAAATTATTTTTAAATTAAATTAAAATAAATTATTTTAAAATTAAATTAAATTTGTTAATTAAAAATTAAATATAAATATTATTTTTAAATTACGTTACATAATTTTAAAATTAATTTAAATTGTTTTTAAATTAAATAAATTAAAATTATTTTTAAATAAAATAAAATAAAATTATTTTTAAATAAAACTAAATTATTTTAAAATAAATTTTTAATAGAGCAAAATTATTTATAAATTAAATAGAATAATTTTTAATTAATTTTTTTTTTTATTTAAATAAAGTTTAATTATTTTTAAATTAAATAAACGTTATATTAATATATTTTTAAATTAATTTAAATTTTTATTAAACTACATTTAATGAAGTTACTATTAAATAAAAAAATAATTAATAAATTAAATAGTTTTCAAATTAAATTAAATTATTTAAAGTAAATTGAATAATTTTTAAATTATATTTTAATAAAACTAAATTATTTTTAAAATAAATTAAATTATTTTTAAATTATATTGATTTAATTTTAATTTAAATTAAATTAAAATATTTTTAAATTAAATTAAATTATTTTTAAATTAATTTATATTGTTTTTACATTAAAATATTTTTAAATTAAATTAGATTATATTTAAGTTAAATTGAATTATTTTTAAATTATTTTTTAATAAAATAAAATTATTTTTACATTAAATTAAATTATTTAAAAAAAAATGAAATTAATTTAAAATTCAATTAAATTATTTTTAAATTAAATAAAAAAAATTTTAAAAGAAAATAAAATTATTTTTTAAATATTTTCAAAAAATAGTAAATTATTTTTAAAATAAATTAAATTATTTTAAAATTAAATTAAATTATTTTTAAATTAAATTGATTTATTTAAAATTATTCTTAAATCTTTTAAATTATTTTAAAATTGTTTTAAAATAAAATTAAATAATTTTTAAATTAAATTATTTTTAAATTATTTATAGATTTAATTAAATTATTTTTAAATTATTTTAAAATTGTTTTTAAATAAAATTAAATTATTTTTAAACTAAATTTAATTATTTTTTAATAAAGTTAAATTATTTTTAAAATAAATTAAATTATTTTTAAATAAAATTAAATTATTTTAACATAAATTAAATTATTGTTAAATTTAATAAAATTATTCTTAAAAAAATTAAATTATTTTTAAATAATAGTACATTATTTTTAAATTAAATTTAATTTAATTATTTTTAAATTAAACTATATTATTTTTAAATTATTTTAAAATTATTTTTAAAATATTTTTAATTTAAATTAAATTATTTTTTATATAAATTAAATTATTTTTAAATCAAATATTTTTAAAATAAGAAAAATTAAATTATTTTTAAATTAAATTAAATTTAGTAATTTAATTAAATATTAATATTTTTTTTAAATTAAGTTAAACAATTTTTTAATTAATTTAAATTATTTTTAAATAAAATTAACGTCAAATTAATTTTTTTTTAAATTTAAATAAATAATTATTAGATCAAACTTAATTAAGTTATTATTAAATAAAAAATAACAAAAAAAATAAATTATTTTTAAATTAAATTAAATTATTTTTAAATTATTTGTAAATTATTTTTAAATTTGCTTAAATTATTTTTTAATTAAATTAATTAATTTATAAACACAATTAAATTATTTTAAAATTAAATGAATTTTTCTTTTAAATTAAAATGAATTAAATTATTTTAAAAGAAAATAATTTTAAAATTAAATTAAATAATTTAAAAGAAAATTAAAATAATTTTTAAATAAAATTAAATTAAATTGAATTATTTTTAAATTAAACTAAATTATTTTTAAATAAAATTAAATTATTTTTAAAATTAATTAAATTACTTTTAAATTAAATTGAATTATTTTTAAATTAAAAATAATAATTTTTAAATTATTTTTAATGAAATAAAATTATTTTAAATTAAATTAAATTATTTTGAAAGAAAATAAAATTATTTTTAAATTTAATAAAATTATTTTTAAAGAAAATTTATTTATTTTAAAAATATTTTTAAATAAAACTAATTTATTTTTAAATTAAATTAAATTCTTTTTAAATTAAATTATTTTTAAAGAATATTAAATTATTTTTTAGTAAAACAAAATTATTTTTAAATAAAATTAAATTATATAAAAAGAAAATGAAATTATTTTAAAATTCAATTAAATAATTTTTAAATTAAATAAATTTTTTTTTAAAAGAAAATTAAATTATTTTTAAAATATTTTTAAATAATAGTAAATTATTTTGAAAATAAATTAAATTATTTTTAAATAAAATTAAATTATTTTTAAATTAAATTATTTTTAAAAGAAATAAAATTATTAAAAAAAAAAAAAATATGTTTAAATTATTTTTAAATATTTTAAATTAAATTAAATTATTTTTAAATTATTTTAATTTATTTTTAATTTAAATTAAACTTAATTATTTTTAAATTAAATTATAATTATTTTGAAATAAAAATAAATTAAAATATTTTTAAATTAAATTAAATTATATTTAAGTTAAATTGTTGTATTTTTAAATTAATTTTTAGTAAAATACAATTATTTTGAAATTAAATTAAATTATTTAAAAAAAAATTAGTTATTTTTAAAGTTAAATTAAATTATTTTTAAATTAAATAAATTTTTTTTAGAAAATTTAATTATTTAAAATTTTTTTTTAAATAAGTTATTTTTAAATTAAATTATTTTTTAAATAAATTAAATTATTTTTAAATTACTATTAGATAATTTTTAAATTATTTTATAATTATTTTAAAATTATTTTAAAATAAAATTACATTATTTTTAAATTTAATTAAATTATTTTTTAATAAAATAAAATAATTTTTTAATTAAATTATTTTAAAATTAAATTAATTTTAAATTTAATAAAATTATTTATAAAAAAAATTAAATTATATTTAAATTATTTTTAAATATAAGTAAATTATTTTTAAATTAACATTAATTAAATTGTTTTTTAATTAAATAAAATTATTTTTGAATTATTTTAAAATTATTTTTTAATTATTTTTAAAATATTTTTAAATTAAATTATTTTTAAATTAAATAATTTTTTTTTAAAGAAAATTTAATAATTTTTAAATAAAAGTAAATTATTTTTAAAGTAAATTATATTTTAAATAAAATAAATTATTTTTAAATTAAATTAAATTATTTTTAAATTACTATTAGATAATTTTTAAATTATTTTAAAATTATTTTTATATAAAATTAAATTATTTTTATATTAAATAAAATTATTTTTTAATTAAGTTATTTTTAAATTAAATTAAAATATTTTTATATAAATTAAATTAATATTAAATTTCATAAAATTATTTATAAATAAAATTAAATTATATTTAAATTATTTTTAAATAAAAGTAAATTATTTTTAAATTAAATTTAATTAAATTGTTTTTTAATTAAATTAAATTATTTTTAAAGTATTTTAAAATTATTTTTAAATTATTTTTAAAATATTTTTATAATAAATTATTTTTAAATTAAATTAAAATAAATTATTTTAAAATTAAATTAAATTTGTTAATTAAAAATTAAATATAAATATTATTTTTAAATTACGTTACATAATTTTAAAATTAATTTAAATTGTTTTTAAATTAAATAAATTAAAATTATTTTTAAATAAAATAAAATAAAATTATTTTTAAATAAAACTAAATTATTTTAAAATAAATTTTTAATAGAGCAAAATTATTTATAAATTAAATAGAATAATTTTTAATTAATTTTTTTTTTTATTTAAATAAAGTTTAATTATTTTTAAATTAAATAAACGTTATATTAATATATTTTTAAATTAATTTAAATTTTTATTAAACTACATTTAATGAAGTTACTATTAAATAAAAAAATAATTAATAAATTAAATAGTTTTCAAATTAAATTAAATTATTTAAAGTAAATTGAATAATTTTTAAATTATATTTTAATAAAACTAAATTATTTTTAAAATAAATTAAATTATTTTTAAATTATATTGATTTAATTTTAATTTAAATTAAATTAAAATATTTTTAAATTAAATTAAATTATTTTTAAATTAATTTATATTGTTTTTACATTAAAATATTTTTAAATTAAATTAGATTATATTTAAGTTAAATTGAATTATTTTTAAATTATTTTTTAATAAAATAAAATTATTTTTACATTAAATTAAATTATTTAAAAAAAAATGAAATTAATTTAAAATTCAATTAAATTATTTTTAAATTAAATAAAAAAAATTTTAAAAGAAAATAAAATTATTTTTTAAATATTTTCAAAAAATAGTAAATTATTTTTAAAATAAATTAAATTATTTTAAAATTAAATTAAATTATTTTTAAATTAAATTGATTTATTTAAAATTATTCTTAAATCTTTTAAATTATTTTAAAATTGTTTTTAAATAAAATTAAATAATTTTTAAATTAAATTATTTTTAAATTATTTATAGATTTAATTAAATTATTTTTAAATTATTTTAAAATTGTTTTTAAATAAAATTAAATTATTTTTAAACTAAATTTAATTATTTTTTAATAAAGTTAAATTATTTTTAAAATAAATTAAATTATTTTTAAATAAAATTAAATTATTTTAACATAAATTAAATTATTGTTAAATTTAATAAAATTATTCTTAAAAAAATTAAATTATTTTTAAATAATAGTACATTATTTTTAAATTAAATTTAATTTAATTATTTTTAAATTAAACTATATTATTTTTAAATTATTTTAAAATTATTTTTAAAATATTTTTAATTTAAATTAAATTATTTTTTATATAAATTAAATTATTTTTAAATCAAATATTTTTAAAATAAGAAAAATTAAATTATTTTTAAATTAAATTAAATTTAGTAATTTAATTAAATATTAATATTTTTTTTAAATTAAGTTAAACAATTTTTTAATTAATTTAAATTATTTTTAAATAAAATTAACGTCAAATTAATTTTTTTTTAAATTTAAATAAATAATTATTAGATCAAACTTAATTAAGTTATTATTAAATAAAAAATAACAAAAAAAATAAATTATTTTTAAATTAAATTAAATTATTTTTAAATTATTTGTAAATTATTTTTAAATTTGCTTAAATTATTTTTTAATTAAATTAATTAATTTATAAACACAATTAAATTATTTTAAAATTAAATGAATTTTTCTTTTAAATTAAAATGAATTAAATTATTTTAAAAGAAAATAATTTTAAAATTAAATTAAATAATTTAAAAGAAAATTAAAATAATTTTTAAATAAAATTAAATTAAATTGAATTATTTTTAAATTAAACTAAATTATTTTTAAATAAAATTAAATTATTTTTAAAATTAATTAAATTACTTTTAAATTAAATTGAATTATTTTTAAATTAAAAATAATAATTTTTAAATTATTTTTAATGAAATAAAATTATTTTAAATTAAATTAAATTATTTTGAAAGAAAATAAAATTATTTTTAAATTTAATAAAATTATTTTTAAAGAAAATTTATTTATTTTAAAAATATTTTTAAATAAAACTAATTTATTTTTAAATTAAATTAAATTCTTTTTAAATTAAATTATTTTTAAAGAATATTAAATTATTTTTTAGTAAAACAAAATTATTTTTAAATAAAATTAAATTATATAAAAAGAAAATGAAATTATTTTAAAATTCAATTAAATAATTTTTAAATTAAATAAATTTTTTTTTAAAAGAAAATTAAATTATTTTTAAAATATTTTTAAATAATAGTAAATTATTTTGAAAATAAATTAAATTATTTTTAAATTAAATTAAATTAAATTATTTAAAATTATTTTTAAATCTTAAATTATTTTAAAATTATTTTTAAATAATTTTTAAATTATTTTTAAATTATTTATAGATTTAATTAAATTATTTTTAAATTAAATTAAATTATTTTTAAGAAAATAAAATTATTTTTAAATTGTTTTTAAATAAAATAAAATTATTTTTAAACTAAATTAAATTATTTTTTAATAAAATTAAATTATTTTAACATAAATTAAATAATTGTTGAATTTAATAAAATTATTCAAAAAAAATTTAATTATTTTTAAATAATAGTACATTATTTTTAAATTAAATTCAATTAAATTATTTTTAAATTAAATGAAATTATTTTTAAATTTTTTTTAAATTATTTCTAAAATATTTTTAATTTAAATAAAATTATATTTAATGTAAATTAAATTATTTTCAAATCAAATAATTTTAAATTAAAAAAATTAAATTATTTTTAAATTAAATTAAATTTAGTAATTTAATTAAATATTAATATTTTTTTAAAATTAAGTTAAATAATTTTCAAATTAATTTAAATTATTTTTAAATTAAATTAACGTCAAATTAATTTATTTTTAAATTTAAATAAATAATTACTAGATGAAATTTAATTAAGTAAGTGAAACTAAATTAAATTATTTTTAAATTAAATTAAATTATTTTTAAATAAAGTTAAATTATTTTTAAATTAGTTTAAATTATTTTTTAATTAAATTAATTAACTTATAAATACAATTAAATTATTTTTAAATTAAATTAATTTATTTTTAAATTAAAATAAATTAAATTATTTTAAAGGAAAATAATTTTAAAATTAAATTAAATAATTTAAAAGAAAAAGAAAATAATTTTTAAAATAAATTAAATTATTTTGAAATTAAATTGAATTATTTTTAAATTAAAGTATAAATTAAATTTTTTTTTTTAATAAAATATACTTTTTTTTAAATTAAATTAAATTATTTTTAAAGAAAATAAAATTATTTTAAAAATATTTAAAAATAAAATCAAATAATTTTTAAATTAAATTAAATTCATTTTAAATTAAATTATTTTTAAAGTAAATTAAATTATTTTAAAATTATTTTTGAATAAAATTAAATTATTTTTAAATTGAATTAAATTAAATTTTACTATTTTTAAATTAAATTAACATTAAATTAATTTATTTCTAAATTAAAATAAATAATTATTAAATTAAATTCAATTAAGTTGTTATAAAATAAAATAATTCATAAATTAAATTATTTTTAAATTAAATTCAATTATTATTAAAGCAAATAAATTTATTATTAAAGAAATTAAATTATTATTAAATAAAATTAAATTATTTTTAAATTAAATTAAATTATTTTTAAATTAAAATAAATTATTTTTAAATTAAATTGAATTATTTTGAAATTATATTAAATTATTTTTAAATTATTTTTTAATTAAATAAATTAATTTTTAAATTAAGTGAAATTATTTTTATATAAAATTAAATTATTTTTAAATTTTATTGAAACATTTTTATATAAATTAAATTTAATTATTTTTAAATTAAATTAAATATTTATTAAATTGAAATCGATTAAGTTATTATTAAATAATTAAAAATAAATTAAGTTATTTTCAAATTGAATTAATTAAATTATTATTATAATTAATATATTATTAAACTAAAATTATTTTAAAATTAAATAAATTAGTTTTAAATTAAATTATTTTTTAATTAAATTAAATTATTTTTAAATTAAATTAAATTATTTTTAAAGAAAATTAAATTATGTTTAAATTATTTTTAAATAAACTTAAATTGGTTTTAAATTAAATTAAATTCTTTTTAAAATACAATATTTTTAATTTAAATTAAATTTAATTGAATTATTTTTTAATTAAATTAAATTTAATTATTTTTAAATTAAATTAACATTAAACTGATTAACTATTGAATTAAGATAATAATTATTAAATTAAATTTAATTAAGCTATTATTAAATTAAAAAAAATAAAAAATTAATTAAATTAATTTTAAATTATATTAAATTATTTGTAAATTAAATTAAATTATTTTCAAACTAAATTAAATTATTTTTAAATTAAATTAATTTAGTTTTTAATTAAATTAATTTGTGTTTAAATTAAAGTCAATTATTTTAAAATAAATTAAATTATTTTTATATAACATTAAATTATTTTAAAATTTTATTTTTAATTTAAATTACATTTATCTAATTTTAAATTAAATTAAATAATTAATAAATTAAAATCAATTAAGTTATTATTAAATATTAAAAAATAAAATAATAATAAATTAATTTATTTTTAAATTATATAAATTATTTTTAAAATGAATTATATTATTTTCAAATTAAATTAAATTGTTTTTAAATTAAATTAAATTAATTTTAAATTGTTTTAAATTATTTTTAAAATAAAGAATTTAAAATAATTTTTAAATAAAATAAAATAATTTTTAAATTAAATTAGATTTTTTTAAATTAAATTAAATTATTTTTAAAGAAAATTAAATTATTTTTCAACAAACTTAAATTAGTTTTAAATTAAATTAAATTATTTTTAAATTAAATTAAATTATTTTTAAATTAAAATGAATTATTTTTAAATTAAATTCAATTTAATTATTTTAAATCTAATTAACCTTAAATTAATTTATTTTTAAATTAAATTGAATTATTTTTAAATTAAATTAAAATATTTTTAAATTATTTTTGTTTTAAATTAAATTATTTTTAAATTATTTTTAATTTAAAATAAATAAAATTATTTTTAAATTAAAATTAATTTAATATTTAAATTAAATATAATTTTTATTATTAAGTTAAATTACTTATTTTTAAAATTAATTTAAATTATTTATAAATTAAATAAATTTAAATTATTTTCAAATAAAATAGAATTAATTTATTTTTTAATAAAATTAATTTTAAATTATATTAAATTATTTTTAAATTAAAAAAAAATATTTATTTTTAAATAAAATTTAATTATTTTAAAATTAATTTTTAATAAAATAAAATTATTTTTAAATAAATTAAATTATTTTTAAATTAAATTAAATTATTTTTAAATTATTTTTTAATAGTTAGATTATTTTTAAATTAAATTAATTTATTTTCAAATTAAATTAAATTATTTTTAAATTAAATTAAATTAAATTTTTTTTAAGTAAAATAAATTTAATAATTAAAATTAATATTTTAAAATTAAATAATTTAATTAAATTAAATTAAATATAAATATTATTTTCAAATTAAATTACAAATTTTTTTAAAGAAATTAAAATATTTTTAAATTAAAAAATATAAACTATTTTTAAATAAAATTGAATTATTTTAAAATTATTTTTTAATAAAATTAAATTATTTTAAAATTAAATTAAATTATTTTTAAATTAAATTAAATTATTTTTAAATTAAATTTTTTTTTTTAATAGAATTAAATTTAATTATTTTTAAATTAAATTAAAATATTTTTAAATTTTTTTCAAATTATTTTTTAATAAAATTAAATTATTTTTAAATTAAATTAAATTATTTTTAAATTAAAATAAATTATTTTTAAATTAAATTAAATTATTTTTAAATTAAATTAAATTAGATTTAAACTAAGGTATTTTCAAGTAAATTAAATTAAATTATTTTTAAATTAAATTAAATACTTCTGAAGTGCCACCTGAAGACTACCTCGTCGTTGCTGGCAATCTGAATGGTCATGTTGGACAAAGGAAAGCAGGCCACGCAGCCTATGGTGGACATGGTTATGGAGACAATATTTTTAAATTAAATTAAATTATTTTTAAATAAAATTGAATTATTTTTAAATGAAATTGATTTTTTATTTAATAAATTAAATTTTTAAATTAAATTAACGTTAAATTAATTTATTTTAAAATTAAATTAAATGATGATTAAATAAAATTTAATTAAGTTGTTATTAAATAAACAAATAAAAAATAAATTAAATTATTTTTAAACTAAATTAGATAATTTTTAAATAAAATTGAATTATTTTTAAATTACTTTTTAGTAAAATTAAATTATTTTTAAAATAAATTAAATTATTTTTAAATTAAATAAAATTATATTATTTTTAAATTGAATTAACATCAAAAAATGTATCTTTAACTTAAATTAAATAATTATTAAATTAAATTCAGTTTAAATTAATTTTATAATATTAAATAAAATAAAATAAAAAATTAATTAAATTGATTTTAAATTAAATTCAATTATATTTAAATTAAGTTAATTTATTTTTAAATCAAATTAAATTATTTTTAAATTAAATTAAATTATTCTTAAAGAAAATTTATTTATTTTTTAAGTTTTTAAATAAAATTAAATTATTTTTGAATTTAATTAAATTATTTTGAAACAATCTTTAAATTACATTAAATTATTTTTAAATTAAATTAAATTATTTTTTTTTAAATAAAAATATTTTTAAACAAAATTAAATTTTTCTTAAATTATATTCAAATAAAAGTAAATTATTTTTAAATTAAATTAAATTATTTTTAAATTAAATCAAAATATTTTTAAATTTTTTTAAAATTATTTTTTAATAAAATTAAATTATTTTTAAATTAAATTATTTTTAAATTAAAATAAATTATTTTTAAATTAAATTAAATTATTTTTAAATTAAATTAAATTAGATTTAAACTAAGGTATTTTCAAGTAAATTAAATTAAATTATTTTTAAGTCATGTTGGACAAAGGAAAGCAGGCCACGCAGCCTATGGTGGACATGGTTATGGAGACAATATTTTTAAATTAAATTAAATTATTTTTAAATAAAATTGAATTATTTTTAAATTAAATTGATTTTTTATTTAATAAATTAAATTTTTAAATTAAATTAACGTTAAATTAATTTATTTTAAAAATAAATTAAATGATGATTAAATAAAATTTAATTAAGTTGTTATTAAATAAACAAATAAAAAATAAATTAAATTATTTTTAAACTAAATTAGATAATTTTTAAAAAAAATTGAATTATTTTTAAATTACTTTTTAGTAAAATAAAATTATTTTTAAAATAAATTAAGTTATTTTTAAATTAAATAAAATTATATTATTTTTAAATTGAATTACCATCAAAAAATTTATCTTTAACTTAAATTAAATAATTATTAAATTAAATTCAGTTTAAATTAATTTTATAATATTAAATAAAATAAAATAAAAAATTAATTAAATTGATTTTAAATTAAATTCAATTATATTTAAATTAAGTTAATTTATTTTTAAATCAAATTAAATTATTTTTAGATTAAATTAAATTATTCTTAAAGAAAATTTATTTATTTTTTAAGTTTTTAAATAAAATCAAATTATTTTTGAATTTAATTAAATTATTTTGAAGCTATTTTTAAATTACATTAAATTATTTTTAAATTAATTAAAATTATTTTTAAATAACATAAAATTATTTTTAAATAAAATAAAATTATTTTAAATTGAATTGCATTACTTTTAAATTATTTTTATATTAAAATAACATTAAATTAATTTATTTTGTAATTAAATAAAATAATTATTAAATTAAATTCAATTAAATTATTCAATAGAATAAAACAAAAAAATAATTTCTAAAATAAATTAAAATATTTTTAAATTAAAATAATTATTTAAATTTAAATTAGATTATTTTTAAATTACATTTTTTTTAAAGAGAAGTTATTTTTAAATTATTTTTAAATAAATTTAAATTATTTTTAAATTAAATTAAATTATTTTTAAACTAAATTGAATTATTTTTAAATTATAATAAAATTAAATCTCTTTTAAAATAAATTGAACTATTTTTAAATTATATTAAATTATTTTTAAATTATTTTTTAAATAAAATAAGATTATTTATAATGTAAATTAAATTTAATTATTTTTAAATTAAATTAACATAACATTAGTTTATTTTTAAACTAAATTAAATAACTATTTAATTTATTTCAATTAAGTTATTATTAAATAATTAAAATAATAAATAATTTAAATTATTTTTATATTAATTTAATTTATTTTTAAATTAAATTAAATTATTTTTAAAAAAAATTAAATTATATTTAAATTAAATTAAATAATTTTTAAATCAATTTTAAAATTAAATTAAACTGTTTTAAAATTAAATTAAATTATTATTAAGGAAATTAAATTATTTTTTAATTATTGTTAAATAAAATTAAATTATTTTTAAATTAAATTAAATTATTTTTATATTTTTTTTAACTATTTTTAAATTATTTATAAATTACTTTTAAATAAAATAAAATTATTTTTAAATTAAATTATATTATATTAAAGTTAAATTGAATTGTTTTTAAATTATTTTTTTAATAAAATAAAATGATTTTTAAATTAAATTAAATTATTTTTAAATAAAATTAAATTATTTTTAAATTAAATTATTTTTAAAAGAAATAAAATTATTAAGAAAAAAAAAAAATATGTTTAAATTATTTTTAAATTATTTTTAAATGTTTTAAATTAAATTAAATTATTTTTAAATTATTTTAATTTATTTTTAATTTAAATTAAACTAAATTATTTTTGAATTAAATTATAATTATTTTGAAATAAAAATAAATTAAAATATTTTTAAATTAAATTAAAATATATTTAAGTTAAATTGATGAATTTTTTAATTAATTTTTAGTAAAATACAATTACTTTGAAATTAAATTAATTTATTTAAAAAAAAAATTAATTATTTTTAAAGTTAAATTAAATTATTTTTAAATTAAATAAATTTTTTTTAGAAAATTTAATTATTTTAAATTTTTTTTTAAATAAGTTATTTTTAAATTAAATTATTTTTTAAATAAATTTAATTATTTTTAAATTAAATCAAATTATTTTTAAATTACTATTAGATAATTTTTAAATTATTTTATAATTATTTTAAAATTATTTTTAAATAAAATTACATTATTTTTAAATTAAATTAAATTATTTTTTAATAAAATAAAATAATTTTTTAATTAAATTATTTTAATATAAATTAAATTAATTTTAAATTTAATAAAATTATTTATAAAAAAAATTAAATTATATTTAAATTATTTTTAAATATAAGTAAATTATTTTTAAATTAAATTTAATTAAATTGTTTTTTAATTAAATTAAATTATTTTTGAATTATTTTAAAATTATTTTTTAATTATTTTTAAATTAAATTATTTTTAAATTAAATTTTTTTTTTTAAAGAAAATTTAATAATTTTTAAATAAAAGTAAATTATTTTTAAATTAAATTATATTTTAAATAAATTAAATTATTTTTAAATTAAATTAAATTATTTTTAAATTACTATTACTTTAATTACTATTACTATAATTTTTAAATTATTTTAAAATTATTTTTATATTAAATTAAATTATTTTTATATTAAATAAAATTATTTTTTAATTAAGTTATTTTTAAATTAAATTAAAATATTTTAATATAAATTAAATTAATATTAAATTTCATAAAATTATTTATAAATAAAATTGAATTATATTTAAATTATTTTTAAATAAAAGTAAATTATTTTTAAATTAAATTTAATTAAATTGTTTTTTAATTATATTAAATTATTTTTAAAGTATTTTAAAATTATTTTTAAATTATTTTTAAAATATTTTTATAATAAATTATTTTTAAATTAAATTAAAATAAATTATTTTAAAATTAAATTAAATTTGTTAATTAAAAATTAAATATAAATTTTATTTTTAAATTACGTTACGTAATTTTAAAATTAATTTAAATTGTTTTTAAATTAAATAAATTAAAATTATTTTTAAATAAAATAAAATAAAATTATTTTTAAATAAAACTAAATTATTTTAAAATAAATTTTTAATAGAGCAAAATTATTTTTAAATTAAATTGAATTATTTTTAATTAATTTTTTTTTATTTAAATTAGGTTTAATTATTTTTAAATTAAATAAAAGTTATATTAATATATTTTTAAATTAATTTAAATTTTTATTAAACTACATTTAATGAAGTTACTATTAAATAAAAAAATAATAAATAAATTAAATAGTTTTTAAATTAAATTAAATTATTTAAAGTAAATTGAATAATTTTTAAATTATATTTTAATAAAACTAAATTATTTTTAAAATAAATTAAATTATTTTTAAATTATATAGATTTATTTTTAATTTAAATTAAATTAAAATATTTTTAAATTAAATTAAATTATTTTTAAATTAATTTATATTGTTTTTACATTAAAATATTTTTAAATTAAATTAGATTATATTTAAGTTAAATTGAATTATTTTTAAATTATTTTTTAATAAAATAAAATTAATTTTAAATTAAATTAAATTATTTAAAAAAAATGAAATTATTTTAAAATTCAATTAAATTATTTTTAAATTAAATAAAAAAAATTTTAAAAGAAAATAAAATTATTTTTTAAATATTTTTAAATATTAGTAAATTATTTTTAAAATAAATTAAATTATTTTTAAATAAAATTAAATTATTTTTTAATAAAGTTAAATTATTTTTAAAATAAATTAAATTATTTTTAAATAAAATTAAATTATTTTAACATAAATTAAATTATTGTTAAATTTAATAAAATTATTCTTAAAAAAATTAAATTATTTTTAAATAATAGTACATTATTTTTAAATTAAATTTAATTAAATTATTTTTAAATTAAACTATATTATTTTTAAATTATTTTAAAATTATTTTTAAAATATTTTTAATTTAAATTAAATTATTTTTTATATAAATTAAATTATTTTCAAATCAAATATTTTTAAAATAAGAAAAATTAAATTATTTTTAAATTAAATTAAATTTAGTAATTTAATTAAATATTAATATTTTTTTTAAATTAAGTCAAGCAATTTTTAAATTAATTTAAATTATTTTTAAATTAAATTAACGTCAAATTAATTTTTTTTTAAATTTAAATAAATAATTATTAGATCAAACTTAATTAAGTTATTAAATAAAAAATAACAAAAAAATTAAATTATTTTTAAATTAAATTAAATTATTTTTAAATTATTTGTAAAATTTTTTTAAATTAGCTTAAATTATTTTTTAATTAAATTAAATAATTTATAAACACAATTAAATTATTTTAAAATTAAATGAATTTTTCTTTTAAATTAAAATGAATTAAATTATTTTAAAAGAAAATAATTTTAAAATTAAATTAAATAATTTAAAAGAAAATTAAAATAATTTTTAAAATAAATTAAATTAAATTGAATTATTTTTAAATTAAACTAAATTATTTTTAAATTAAATTAAATTAAATTATTTAAAAGTATTTTTAAATCTTAAATTATTTTAAAATTATTTTTAAATAAAATTAAATAATTTTTAAATTATTTTTAAATTATTTATAGATTTAATTAAATTATTTTTAAATTAAATTAAATTATTTTTAAGAAAATAAAATTATTTTTTAATTGTTTTTAAATCAAACAAAATTATTTTTAAACTAAATTAAATTATTTTTTAATAAAATTAAATTATTTTAACATAAATTAAATAATTGTTAAATTTAATAAAATTATTCAAAAAAAAATTAATTATTTTTAAATAATAGTACATTATTTTTAAATTAAATTCAATTAAATTATTTTTAAATTAAATGAAATTATTTTTAAATTTGTTTAAAATTATTTCTAAAATATTTTTAATTTAAATAAAATTATTTTTAATGTAAATTAAATTATTTTCAAATCAAATAATTTTAAAATAAAAAAATTAAATTATTTTTAAATTAAATTAAATTTAGTAATTTAATTAAATATTAATATTTTTTTTTAAATTAAGTTAAATAATTTTCAAATTAATTTAAATTATTTTTAAATTAAATTAACGTCAAATTAATTTATTTTCAAATTTAAATAAATAATTATTAGATGAAATTTAATTAAGTTATTGTTAAATAAAAAAATAAAAACTAAATTAAATTATTTTTAAATTAAATTAAATTATTTTTAAATAAAGTTAAATTATTTTTAAATTAGTTTAAATTATTTTTTAATTAAATTATTAACTTATAAATACAATTAAATTATTTTAAAGGAAAATAATTTTAAAATTAAATTAAATAATTTAAAAGAAAAAGGAAATAATTTTTAAAATAAATTAAATTATTTTGAAATTAAATTGAATTATTTTTAAATTAAAGTATAAATTAAAATTTTTTTTTTTAATAAAATATACTTTTTTTTAAATTAAATTAAATAATGTTTAAATAAAATTAAATTATTTTTAAATTAAATTAATTTATTTTTAGATTACATAAAATTATTTTTAAATTAAATGAAAATAAATTATTTTAAATTATATTAAATTATTTTTAAAGAAAATAAAATTATTTTTAAATTTAATAAAATTATTTTTAAAGAAAATTAAATTATTTTAAAAATATTTTAAAATAAAATAAAATAATTTTTAAATTAAATTAAATTCATTTTAAATTAAATTATATTTAAAGTATATTAAATTATTTTAAAATTATTTTCTAATAAAATTAAATTATTTTTAAATTGAATTAAATTAAATTTTACTACTTTTAAATTAAATTAACATTAAATTAATTTATTTCTAAATTAAAATAAATAATTATTAAATTAAATTCAATTAAGTTGTTATAAAATAAAATAATTAATAAATTAAATTATTTTTAAATTAAATTAAATTATTATTAAATCAAATAAATTTATTATTAAAGAAAATAAATTATTATTAAATAAAATTAAATTATTTTTAAATTAAATTAAATTATTTTTAAATTAAAATAAATTATTTTTAAATTAAATTGAATTATTTTTAAATTATATTAAATTATTTTTTAATTATTTCTTAATAAAATAAATTAATTTTTAAATTAAGTGAAATTATTTTTATATAAAATTAAATTATTTTTAAATTTTATTGAAACATTTTTATATAAATTAAATTTAATTATTTTTAAATTAAATTAAATATTTATTAAATTGAAATCGATTAAGTTATTATTAAATAATTAAAAATAAATTAAGTTATTTTCAAATTGAATTAATTAAATTATTATTATAATTAATATATTATTAAACTAAAATTATTTTAAAATTATATAAATTAGTTTTAAATTAAATTATTTTTTAATTAAATTAAATTATTTTCAAATTAATTTATTTTTAAAGAAAATTAAATTATGTTTAAATTATTTTTAAATAAACTTAAATTGGTTTTAAATTAAATTAAATTCTTTTTAAAATACAATATTTTTAATTTAAATTAAATTTAATTGAATTATTTTTTAATTAAATTAAATTTAATTATTTTTAAATTAAATTAACATTAAACTGATCAACTTTTGAATTAAGATAATAATTATTAAATTAAATTTAATTAAGCTATTATTAAATTAAAAAAAATTAAAAATTAATTAAATTAATTTTAAATTATATTAAATTATTTGTAAATTAAATTAAATTATTTTTAAACTAAATTAAATTATTTTTAAATTAAATTTAATTATTTTTAAATTAAATTAATTTGTGTTTAAATGAAAGTAAATTATTTTTAAATTAAATTAAATTATTTTTAAGTTAAATTGAACTATTTTTAAATTATATTAAATTATTTTTTAATAGAATAAATTTATTTTAAAATAAATTAAATTATTTTTATATAACATTAAATTATTTTAAAATTTTATTTTCAATTTAAATTAAATTTATCTAATTTTAAATTAAATTAAATAACTAATAAATTAAAATCAATTAAGTTATTATTAAATAATAAAAAATAAAATAATAATAAATTAATTTATTTTTAAATTATATAAATTATTTTTAAAATGAATTATATTATTTTCAAATTAAATTAAATTGATTTTCAAATTAAATTGTTTTTAAATTAAATTAAATTAATTTTAAATTGTTTTAAATTATTTTTAAAATAAAGAATTTAAAATAATTTTTAAATAAAATAAAATTATTTTTAAATTAAATTAGATTTTTTTTAAATTAAATTAAATTATTTTTAAAGAAAATTAAATTATTTTTCAACAAACTTAAATTAGTTTTAAATTAAATTAAATTATTTTTAAAATAAATTAAATTATTTTTAAATTAAAATGAATTATTTTTAAATTAAATTCAATTTAATTATTTTAAATTAAATTAACCTTAAATGAATTTATTTTTAAATTAAATTGAATTATTTTTAAATTAAATTAAAATATTTTTAAATTATTTTTGCTTTAAATTAAATTATTTTTAAATTATTTTTAATTTAAATTAAATAAAATTATTTTTAAATTAAAATTAATTTAATATTTAAATTAAATATAAATTTTATTATTAAGTTAAATTACTTAATTTTAAAATTAATTTAAATTATTTATAAATTAAATAAATTTAAATTATTTTCAAATAAAATAGAATAAATTTATTTTTTAATAAAATGAATTTTAAATTATATTAAATTATTTTTAAATTAAAAAAAAATATTTATTTTTAAATAAAATTTAATTATTTTAAAATTAATTTTTAATAAAATAAAATTATTTTTAAATAAATTAAATTATTTTTAAATTAAATTAAATTATTTTTAAATTATTTTTTAATAGTTATATTATTTTTAAATTAAATTTATTTATTTTCAAATTAAATTAAATTATTTTTAAATTAATTTAAATTAAATTTTTTATAAGTAAAATAAATTTAATAATTAAAATTAATATTTTAAAATTAAATAATTTAATTAAATTAAATTAAATATAAATATTATTTTCAAATTAAATTACAAAATTTTTTAGAGAAATTAAAATATTTTTAAATTAAAAAATATAAACTATTTTTAAATAAAATTGAATTATTTTAAAATTATTTTTTAATAAAATTAAATTATTTTAAAATTAAATTAAATTATTTTTAAATTAAATTAAATTATTTTTAAATTAAATTGTTTTTTTTTTAATAGAATTAAATTTAATTATTTTTAAATTAAATTAACTTTAAATTAATTTATTTTTTAATTAAATTAATAATTATTATATTAAATTTAATTATGTTATTATTAAAGAAAATAAAATAAAAAATATATTAAATCATTTTTTAATTAAATTAAATTATTTTTAAATTAAATTAAATTATTTTTAAATTGAATTAAATTATTTTCAAATTGTAACCGAGATCCTCCGAGCGCCCACCAGAGTAGCGCAGCAGTCACATCGCGCCCTTCCTAAAGACTCTCACCCTATTGAATGCGCACCCCCGTGCGACTACCCTTAACTCGTGCGCAACCCTGGACCGTATATAAGGCGTCCCGCTGCCCAACACGAATCAGATCTTCACCCAGATCTCTTCTTACAAGAACTGTTCTTACAAGGGCCGTCCTTACAAGACTATTCGCGATCTTCACCCAGATCTCGACTGTTTTTACAAGGTCCTTCCTTACAAGATTATTCGAGATTCTGACAGAAAATTCTACACCATTTATTGTTACTCTGTTTTACTGTATGTAAATTGTAAATAAAGTTTTTGTAAATAAACTATTCACCGAGTTACAAGGGGCGACACTAGGGTTACAAGGGGCGACACAAACGTGGGGCTCGAGAAAAAGAAAATCGCGAGTGAAAATCCAAGATTCCATTCGAAGGCAAGAGAGGGCCATGGCGCTGACGCTGGACCAACTACAGCAGCTAATCAACAGCATCCGAGCAGCAGCAGTGGCCAAACATTTTACCCATTGCCCGGTAAGATTCGATGGGACGAGAAGTTCTGAAGCCGCCAAAGGATTCCTGGCGAGCACCGACTTCTACAAGGAAACAGAGGGCATTACCTAATAAATAAACCTAATAAATTTGCCACTAAACGAGATGGGCTCTACGTTATACTCGCCGCCAAGGGTCCATGCAGTTATGAAATCGCCGCCACCAATGATCCCACTACACCTCTAGGTGTGTGTCACACTTCCGCCTTGCGGTCACATCGCGCCCTTCCTAAAGACTCCCACCCTATTGAATGCGTACTCCCGTGCGACTACCCTTAATTCGTGCGCAACCCTGGACCGTATATAAGGCGTCCCGCTGCCCAACACAAATCAGATCTTCACCCAGATCTCAACTGTTCTTACAAGGTCCGTCCTTACAAGATATTCGCGATCTTCAGCCAGATCTCTACTGTTCTTACAAGGTTCGTCCTTACAAGACTATTCGCGATCTTCACCCAGATCTCAATTGTTTTTACAAGGTTCGTCCTTACAAGATTATTCGAGATTCTGACAGAAAGTTCTACACCATTTAATGTTACTCTGTTTTACTGTATGTAAATTGTAAATAAAGTTTTTGTTAATAAAATATACACCGACTTAACAAAATTAAATTTGTAATTTATTTAAATTAAGTTATTTTTAAATTAAATTATTTTTAAGTTAAATGAAATTATTTTTAAATTAAATTTTTATTTTTAAATTAATTTGTTTTTAAATAAAATAAAATACATTTTAAATTGATTTTAATTATTTTTAAAATCAAAACTAAATTGTTTTTAAATAAATTTCAATTATTTTTAAATTAAATTAAATTATTTTTAAATTAAAGAAAATTATTTTTTAAGAAGATTAAATTAAATTTAAATTAAATTATTTTTAAAATAAATTATTTTCAAATTAAATTTAATTCTTTTTAAATTAAATTCAAATAAATTATTTGTGAATCAAATTACATTAAATTATTTTTCAATTAAAAAATCAAATTAACTAAGCTTTCTGCTAAGTCTGTCATGTCTGTCAGCTAGTGCAGGGAGCCGGATTTGTCTATAGAGATGTTCGTTGGAGGGGTTGTAGAGAGGGTTGTTTAGATGTCTGAGTTTGGTGATGAGACGCAATGCGATTCGATCTGCCACCTCAAGGGTTCGTCTACATTTATTATTGGTGTAGGTAATTAAGTGTGCATAATCGAGAATGGGACGACAAATAGATTTGTAGATTTTCGACGCGGTCTTTATGGAAATGCCATGGTTGCCGTACGTAAGGGCTCTAAAGTGTTTGCAGCGTTTAATTATCTGGGACCTAATTTCAATTTGTGTTTAGAGTCAATAGTTAATCCAAGATATTTAACGCCGCTGGAGGGCGGTACGTCGGAGGAGCCTATGCGGATGCGAGGTGAGTTTGAGGAAATTTTGTGGTTTGGGATGAGGAGTTGGCATTTGGAAGGATTTGGTGATAATCTCCACTGGTTGAAACGTGTGAGGGTGTTGTTGGTAAGATGGTTGGAGGGTTGGTAAGAATTTGTGATTGGGGTGGGTCGAAGGTAGATTTGAGGGAGTTGCTATGGGAAATCAGTGCAGTGTCGTCAGCGTATTGTAGTATGTAAGAGGAAAAGTCAATGTGAGATTTGTCTATATGATTGTAGTTGTAAATTTCATGACAGTATATATTGTATAGGAGTGGGGAAAGTGGGGAGCCTTGAGGGAGACCTTGCAGAGGGGATAATGCGGGAGAAGATATGGAGTTGATTTTCACTTTTGAGAATCTGTTCAAAAGGAAACTTTTAATTATGTGGATTAAGTAGGGAGGGACATTGATTAGCCACGCGATTAACAAACGCTGTCAAATGCTTTGTTGATGTCCTGCGGATTACTTGTTTTGGAGGTGTGACGATTGGATATTGTTGGTTAGGATGAACAGAGGATGGATGGTGGAATGGAAGGGCTTGAAACCGAATTGATATTTGGGAATGGGGTCTGCAACGGAATTCCATAATCGGCGTTTAAGGATATGTTCGAGAATTTTGCCAAGAACAGGGAGGAGAGAGATCGGTAACTGCTGGAAATGGATTTATCTTGATCAGGTTTAGGGATTGTGACTATTGTGTTCATTTTCCATTGAGGATTCGGATTTTTGATTTGTTGCAATTGAAGTCTCCGATGATGAGCGACTATTCATACAATGCTGCCATTGTCAAGATATTCTGCTCAACAACGGAGTGGGGATGGATATAGACTAGAAAAATATGCAATTTGTTATTATGAAAGGGAAAGGGTTTTTGTATTGTATTCCAGTTTTTGTATGTAGTATTATTGTTTTGTCTCGTTTTAGTCTCAACAAAGAGGTGACAATCTGTATTATTCATTTCCACAAAGTTTTCAATCAACGAACGTTTGTTAACATAACTATTGATGTTTGCGTAGACAAATCGCATTTTTGGCATCGATATTGATAATGGATTGTGAGAGGTCTTCAGTGGGCAGTGTTAGAGTTTCGGAAGAAGGGCGGGAGACGTCGAACATAAGGATGTACATGCGGTTAGCAGAAAAGAAGGCATGGGTATCGATTAGGAAGTCAGAGGAGAAACGAAGGTTAAGCGCGATTATTTTGAATGGGGTCGTTTACTGTGGTTAAGTAAGTATGGTTGATGTAGTCGTGTGTGGTCATGGGTGAGTGTATGCGTGACTTGTGAGTGATTTCAGGGGGGAGGTCTGCAGATTTTTTGTTTGAGCTTCTAATGGTGACATTGGGAATTTCCTCGATGGGCGCAGTTGGTCGGTTCGGGCACTTATGTGACCAGGCTTCGTGATCGGTCCGACCTCACGAGGTGCATTTAACAGGGAGGATGGTTGTGCATTTATTTGTGTTATGTGGACCACCACATTTCCGACATTTGACGGGAGTATTGCAATATTCGGTAGCGTGTTCGAACGACTGGCATTTGTTGCAAGGTAGGGGGATGGGCGGCGGTGGTGTACTTGTGGAAATCGGATACAACCGATTCATAAAAAACAGGCCGCCAGAAGAAATCATGGCCTCGAACGTATCTATATCAGAGGTTATAATTCTTATGAGCCTGGTGGGATTGTTTGTTGCCTTATATATGATACGCTTGCAGTATCGGAAGTTGTATTTCAAATCCCTCAGGTGGATGGCTAATGATTCATCACTGATCTCGTATTCAACGTGCAATAACTGCAGAGTATGACTCGTTTCTGGTAGAGGACGAGGATCCAGATGGGGTACGGGGAAAGGGTTTGTAAGAAGCTAGAGATTTGTTTGGGGAGAGAGTTTGAAGAGCGGTGTTTGCCTCTAAGTCGGTTTTAAGGAGAAAGCCAGAGGAGGTTTTGATTAAAAGGTTTTGATTTTTGGGAGGAACTGTTTGCCAGATTTAAGAATGTTGGATGCGTGTGGTAGACGGATTTGTGGGGGATAACGAGTAAGTGAAGTTATATTGTTTGAATGGTTTACGAGTGTTTAGTGAAGTAGAAGTTGAAGGTGAGAATTTAGGCGCTGGATTACCTGAAACGTGTGGTGTTGAAGTGGAGTATTTTTCGGCTGTGGCAGCTGATGTGTTGGCTGAGGTAGAAATCAGTTATTGCGGCTTTTTGGTAGATGCTGGTTGAGTGAGGTTTTTGTTGCTGAGAGGTACGACTTTTTTGGGCCGTTCTCTCTTTCTCTTCTTCGTCCATTCTTCGTCCTCATCGGACACAATTGAGTTCTCGTCCGTGAGCATTTGTGCCAACGGAGAGTGGGTATAAAAATTGTTGAAATATAAATACAAAAGTATTTGTGTGAATATGGAGATTTAGATTGTTTATTCATATTTTCATATTCAAAAGAAGTTGTTCGAATCTGTTAAATGCGCGAGGAACTTCGTTCCTGACGGGGGTCCCCTGACCCCATACTTTTTTTTATTCATTTATTTTAATAGTATCTATATTAGGATCTTGTAATAAATACCTTCATACTTTAGGGTCAGTATTATAATAAATTAGAAAATATTTGCAAATTGAAGTTTCATATTGCTTTAGTACTAGTTTTTACCAGTTTAAACTAAAAATGTGAGCTACGTATTTCGGGTTTTTAAAAATCATAGTCATGTCGGGAAAGTAAACACAAAACTAGTTTTGTACAAAATATTTCATTGAGTTTTAATAAAGCTTTCAGTAAAGATGCGTTTTGCCTAGAGTTTTTATTGATCGTTGGGCCGATACTGTAAGAGAAACGTTGAAGTTTAATTGAAAGGACTGAATTTACCGTTACCATTTTTCAATTTCCGACTATAATAAAAATAAATAAATAAAATAACAGAGATTCTAGTTGACTAATATCTCTATTATTTTATTTATTTATTTTTAATAGTTTTAATTAAATTAGCGAAAATAATTAAAAATTAACGGCGTCTTTTCAATGAAATCAAAACTTTTAACGTTTCTCTTACTGAATCGGCCCACATAAGGATTAAAACCAGCTATATTGAACTAAGTAAAAGATCAAACTAGTTTTGACTGAAATATTCAGTTGAGAGCAAAACATTCATTTCAATTATTCCGTTTTACTAAAACTTTCAGTAAAATCGCGTTTTGTCTAATATAAATCACTATCTAATATAAACTGGTATGACAACATACCTTTCTATTTCGTTTTTTATTCATGACAGTTAAATCTAATTCTGTCCCATAAAGATTAAGAGAAAACTAGTTATTACAAAAACAGTCTGTTTAGAGACGATTATTCATTTAAGAGATGTAGGTTTATTATCTACTTTGATTTACGTTGACAAAAGACGTGTTGGATACTCCCAGGAATGTTTTTAACAGTAATAAATACTATGTTAAATTGGTATAATAGTTAATCAAGTTTTTGAATAGCTCGAGAACTAAAGTAATCAGAACTCTGAAGGACAAAACTCGAAGACTAAAAAAGTTTAATAAAATTTTTGTAAAATCCTGAAATGTGGAGGCGTTCAAAACTTGCCCAAAACCGCGGACATGTATATAACTATTCATTGTATTCATGTATATAACATTCATTAACGCATCAGTTACACGTCGCAATAGCTCCTGAAGTGGTCTCGTCGGAGTTTCGTACAGCATGGTTTTCAGATGACCCAATAAAAACATCCAGGGGATTCAGTTCTGGGGAACGGGCTGGCTATGGTATCGGACCGTTCCTGCCTATGCATTTATCAGGATATCTTGCATAGAGATACGCACGGGTCTGGCGACTAAAACGTGCTGGTGTATCGTCATGCGTAAACCACAATTCATGTATCAGTTGTACAACGACCGGGTATAATCCGTTGAGGAAGTCATTTTCCAGAAAATTAGTGTAAGCCGTCCCCGTTAAGTGATTCCGCAATAAATATGGACCTAGTAAATAGGTTTTACATTAATTAAAAATCTTATTGATAATCTCTACCATGAATTGCGTGAGGATTTTCTTTAGCCCACAAGTGCATGTTATGGCTATCGAAAATTCCTTCCCTTGTAAACGCAGTTTTCGTTCAATCTCCGTCTCAGAAACCGTTCATTCTTTTGTGTGATGTTCAAGAACCACCTACAAAACTTTACTCGCGGAGCAACGTCATAACAATTCACTGCATGGGCTTTATGGATTCTAAAAGCGCTGTTCGCGAAGAACTCGATACATTTTTGAAGCACTGGTTCCAAGTTAGTTTGCTACAGCTCAAACACCAGTTCTCGCATTATTGGCAACCAAGACATTTTTCTCTGATGCTACAGTACGAACCGTTCTATTACGTTCTGTATTTGTCATAGAACTCTCAAATTTTCCACGTTCTCAAAAATAAATTACTGCTAAAATCATTGTATGATGAGGCTGTGCCTATTCGGAAAACGTTCTCCAAAAATCCATGCAGTTGCACAGCCGTTGCGTTAGCTGCACCATAAGTTAAATGCATATCTGCAAGTTCTTCGAAAGAATAGATTTTTGAAACACTGTTGGGTAAATTTTTGAGTAAAACACACAATTTTCATTAAACTGGGCATATAATATATGAAAGTGGGCATATGATATTCGTAAAGCAATGGTAAATTGATATTTTTTTTTAATTTTATAAGGAAAAGAAACCCCGATTAGTTTATGGTACAAATTAATCGCTTCACATTATGTTTTGTGTATTATTTAACGACATTGTCTTTCTATTTTGTTGTCGAGTATCTCGCTAACTAAGCGTTTTTGACCCTATATGTAGTTTTATGCTTATCTTGAATCATAGAATCAGCCCAGACAGTTTGTCGGCGCAATTGTGACACACCCGATATAGCTATAATTAGTAAAAACCTGAAATACGTAGCTAGCATTTCTAGTGTTATATTTTAAAAACTAGTTTTAAAATTATGTGTAAAATTCAGTATACAATAATTTTATAATTACTTTTACCTTCAAGCCAGGTCTTGTTATTATTATTATATATTATTATTATTGATGGTGTCCCATCATTAATAAGATATTATTATCGCATTAAATAGGCGAGAACGCGTTTCTTCTTAGCCTTGTCGACAATGTCTTCTGTTACATAGTTACATAGTTATTAAAGACGAGAGAGATGATATTTAAAATTCGGTATACAATTATTTTCTAATTACTTGTTCGTCCAGACTCAATAGTAAAATGATTGCTTAAAATATGTAAAAACGCGTTACTTCTTTGTCTTCTTTAAAATGTTCTTTGGTGCAATTATAAAGGAGGTCGGATGTTATATAATTAAAGATGAGAGACATCGTTCGAAAAATCTTATAACACCTTCATAAGAATACATATAGTTTACTTAAACGTTTTAAAGTGATACAGATGTCTAAATTCTAGGCAAGTTCCATTGGCAGTCAGGTTGGTGAAATGCGAAGAAGAATACTAGTAATAACCAATATATTTCAATCTAAGGACATACATAAGAACATTAATATTCGGATTTATAAAACAATTTTAAAGTGAATTGTGAGTTATGAATGTGAAACCTGGACGCTAACCAAAAAACTAAGATTTAATATAGATTGTGAGAATGATTATAGGTCCAATACATGTAAATACTATATGGAGAAAGATACAACCAGGTACTATTCATTTACTACAAGGAACTCCTGTTACTACAAGGAATGCCCCCAGAATATTTTTTCATCAAGATCCAAACTTTAGAATGGGCAGGGCATGTGGTCAGGCTGGAAGAAAAAAGGCTATAGAAACAATTATTCAGCAGAAGAATGCAAGTAGCAAGACTTTAGGCAAGGCCAAGAACAAGATGAGAGAAGGAGACAGACAAGGGCGTTAAGGAAATACTCCGATAGAGCAATTTGAAAAAGGAGGCCTTGGACAGAGAAATTTGGAGGCAAAAATTCCAGGTATCGATAACGATCTGTAGAGCCAGAGTAAAAGTTTGAGTTTACAGAAGTCTTACAGAATTTCTTATTTGTTGCAAAAACTGGCTGGAATTCTAAAATTTTGAATTTAAAATTGTTTATAACTCATGCCTTAAAAGTATTATCTGGTGCACGTTTTTTATTACGAGAAATGCCACCTTCAGTTGTATTTTCACATAACTTGGGCAACGCACGCAAATATTCAATATCGCTAGGTTACATTAAAAAAAACAAATAAATAAAAATAAAATGGGCACAATACCCAGTACCTGATGTTTTACGAAGTGTCAGACTTTTTTTCATAACAAAATTATAATAAAAATTAAAAAAAACGTTTTAAAGTGAGTGTAAATTCTATGGTGATACCGGAGACTGAGTTCTTATAACGAATCCACACCACCGGAGACAATTAAAAAAGTAAATTCTTCATTTTTGATTCCATTTTTTTTTTTTGGATGGCCCCTAGATCCCAAACTTGTACGATACATCCTCTCGCACCTAGATACATCCCCCAAACTTTCCGACCTAGTTACAAAATATACTAATTTCTACTAAGGTTTATTTAAGAGTTATAATAAAATGTAATAAAAATTCGAAAGTTGTATTTATTTATTAGAAACAATAGTTTAGTAAATCTTGCAATGTTTAGTTTTATACAAGGTGGGAAATTAAAAACGAAACAAGGGGATTTTCGGATAGTTAAAGATGGTTTCTCAAAAAACACTCGGATACTTCAATTTTGTTTGTGAAGGGGACACCTTTTACAAGAAAATTTGTAGCCAAATCGCTTAACCCCTTCGCATTGGGACCACAACCCCTAAAATTTTAAATAGCACGGTGGGGTAAGTTATATCTCATCTGAAAGCCAGTTTAACCCTGAATACGAAACGGCAAACATTTTCTAAGTCTATAGATTTGTTTCCTAAATTATTTAATTTCAAGTTATGAACACGTTTTCAGTTTATGTCGTTGAAAGAAAATTGTGATCGTTAATTAGAAGACCATTCGACTTTTCAACATGATGGAACGCCACAACATTATACGCAGGCTGTTCGGGAGTTTCTGGACAGAGTTTTCCCAGGACAATGGAATGAACGAAAAGGTGTTATGGAATGACCTGGCTCACCTGATTTAAGTCCTATGGACTTTTTCTTGTAGGGTCATCTAAATAGTAGAATTTATGCAAAAGAAACAGAGTCTCTGTAAGAGCTATGTCGTCGCATTATTGAAGAATGCCGTCAAATTACGCCACAGAAACTCCAAAATTCAAGAGAACGTTTCGGAATTTGTATTTTTATATGGAATTTGGTGGCGCACAATTTGAGCATTTGTTAAACTAATAAAAATCTTTTCTGGCGTTGAATTGTGTTTTTTTTCCTTCACTTTGGAAGTTTTTGTAAGGGCAGATTGAACAATTGGACTTCCTTTCAGCGACATAAACGAAGAAAGCGTTCGTAACTTAAAATTAAATAATCTCGACAACAAATGGATAAATTTGGAAAATGTTAACCGTTTAGTATTCAGGGCAAAAGGGGCTTTCAATGAGGTATCACTTACCCCACCGTGCCATTTAAAATTATAGGAGTTGTAGTCCCAGCGCGAAGGGGTTAAGTTATTTGGCTACAAATTTTCTTGTAAAATGTGTCCCCCTCATAAAAAAAGTTGACGTGACCGAGTGTTTTTTGAAAATTAATCTTTAACTATCCGATTTAAAAATCCGTCTGTTTCGTTTCCAATGGCCCACCTAGTATATTAAAAAGTACTTGTCATATTGACATTGAGATTAATAAAAAAATAGTTGCAATTATGAAAATAATCAAAAGTTAATCAATTGATTATTCATTCCGACTTATTTACAAATTTGAAATATTTACAAGTTTTATTTGTACATTAATTTGATGTCATGTATTGATAGCTGCCTGTACAACATTTATATTTTATTGGATCATAAATATTTATCGTCACAGTCACTATATTCAGGCTAAAAATTTCAATATAATTTTTACTCACGTCGATCTAAATTGTACGTAATTTGGTTTATATTTTAATAAAACGCGTAATGTAGGGTTCCGTAGTTGCCATTCTTACACTTGATTCTTACCTTGCCATTGATGTTGTCGAGGTTGACGTTCAACATTACCAATAAAATATTGCTGCTATACGGCTGTCGCTCGATCTGTTACATTTTATAAGTTGGTCGACTATTACTAGTAAACTAATAAAGCCTACTTAGCTGAGATAATTTTCCTTTTAACTTCGTTATATTGTACTACTATTGTGATTTTTTTTCACCTATCCAGAAACAGCTATTTGGCAGTGGAGGGACTTGACTCTAACAAAAATTAGCAATTTAAAGATTAATATTTCACAAACGGATCCCTTAATCGAAATATTGCTTTCACAAACCTGTAATATTTTTAAGACCTATCCAGCGACACCCCACACCATGGTGTAGAGGAGGTACCCTAAAATCTTTTTTCAAAATTTTATTTTACCACTTAGTCGGAATGACTAATCTGTAAATCCATGCCAAATTGCAGCTTTATACTTCTAATAGTCTCTGAGCTAAACTGCGGACAGACTGCCGGACGGACGGACATATCGAAACGATAAGGGTTCCTTGTTGCTAACAACGGAACCCAAAAATGAATAAAATTAAAATGTAGTCAAATATTGCAAAACTAATTAACAAAATAACAGCATGAAATATTAACAGTTTTATTTTATAGGGAAATACAAAATATAATTGTTTAGTATCATAACAAATACAGTAAGTCCTTAACTTAAGCGATTAATTTGTATTAATGTTTTTGCTGTAAAGAATTAATTGTTTTAGCCTTAACTATATGAAACGACATTTTTTAAAATATTTGAAATAAAGCAACTTATGTGGCTCGTTTCGTAAGATCGTTTATTAATGAATTAATGACTATAGTTTCACCAATACAGTGGTATCTTCAGATCTACTACAAATAGTTTAGAATTATCGATAGTTTTACAATTTTAAGATAGTTTGTGTTCTTTAAACCGGATTTAGAAGTTTCTTCATGTTTGGCCTATGTAGGTGCCGTTGCGTTAATCGCAATTGATTTGATACAAACCTGATTTATTTAGTCCAAACATTGCGTATGTCGAGGAAAGCACAAAATCTTTGTTAAAAAATGTGGGTTAGTTTTAACTACTCCTACTTTATGTTTACATTTATACGATATGTTCTCATTTCGAACAAAATTGCCGCTAAATATATTCAAAATCAATTATATTTTAAACAACAATTTTCTTCAAAATGAGAAGAACCTAGAAATGTAAATATGTGTAAAGCAGATATTTTTTTAATGGTCATTTTCAAAATAAACGGCTCATTTATACACTCATTTATACACTGATTTGTTGCGCAAATTTATTGGACATATTGCACATAACAGAATCTACATACATAAATTTATGAACAAAGTATATTTATTTTTATGTATTTATTAACCTGCTGGCATATAGAAACCACATAAAAAAATATATAAATTTAAAAAATAAAAATACAAAAATATCTGTAACTGACACAAAATAAACTCCACTTCCTTTATAATACACATTCTCTGTTACCAGTTTGCTCTTTCCATCTTTTTATCCGTCTCAGCAGTTTCAGACCCTTTCCGCTATCATTCATACATTCCTCCCATTTATTTCCTTCCCGCCTCTCTCCCTCATTCCATTCACCCCTTGTACACTCTTCCATCCAATGCTCCCAAGTATCCTCTGCTGTCCCAAAAACACTACACTATCTATGCTCCTCACTCATCCAGTATCTTCTTCCACGTTCCTCACATCCACACCTATACCTTGCTAGCATGACTTGTGCATCATCCTCTTGATTTACACGTAAATAAGTTGGTAACCGCCCATGTACCTGTATCTTTACATACCCTTTATGAAAATTACTACTTTCTATTTTGCTTTTCCGCTCCTGTAGGTCCACTTCTTGCAAACGTTCTACCAACCTTTCTGTCCACCGTGCCGTTTCCTGCTTTAGCGTTTCGAGCCCCTCACCAGATATACCACCTCTTTCATACAATTTTCTCTTATTCTTACCCCAGTCACTCTCTTTCATATTCACCTTCTGGAGGACGATTTAACCAGGTGTCGACCTATCAAGCTTCCGGATTTTTTTGAAAAACTTTAACTGGACTCTCTCTATCCTGTCCTCCTCTCTCGACCCCCAGACTTCTGAGCCATACAATAAAATGCTTCTCGCACATACCTTCCACACCGTCTCAGCCGCCCTGAAGTTTCCTTCGAATTTATTCCTCCATTCATTCCAGACTCGCCCAGCGCTTTCTTCGCTACATACTCCACATGCTCTCTATTGCTACCTCCATTTCCAAATACATACCCCAGATACTTAAACCTTTGCACCTCCTCGATTTCCCTCCCTCTCCATTCAAACTGCTCTTTCTTGAACTTCCCTCCTCTTTTGAACCGCATCCATTTAGTTTTTTCCACATTCACACTCAAATCTCTCCATTCAAAAAACCCTCTCACCCTTTAAATATCCTCTCTCAATTCCCCAGCTGTTTTGGCAAATACCACTACATCATCAGCGTATGCTAAACTCCTTTGTTCTCCCTACCACCACTCCTCCAGCTTGCCCGTCTGCCAAAACTCTTTCCAAATCAGCCACATAGAGATTGATAAGTGTTAGGCTCAGTGGACATCCTTGCCTCAGGCCCTTTTTTATCTCGAAATATTCCGTTACACATTCACCCTGATCTTACACACCGTTTCCCTATACACTTCCCTCACATTCCTCCTAACCCTCTCCGAAATACCCTTTTTAACCAAACATTCATACAATCTCCCTCTATCTACGGAATCATACGCTGCTTTCAGGTCGATCGAAAGAGCAAAAAGGCTCCCAGATCTAATTTCCTGATCAATTATCAACCAAAGCGTTATGAGTTGCTCGACTGTGCCTCTTCCCTCTCTGAATCATGCTAGCACCTCTGGTATTAATTGCTTTTCCTCTGCCTCTTTTCTCAACCGTCCTTCTAGAATCTTGGCGAACATTTTGTAGGAAGAGTTCATCAGCATGATCCCCCCTGTAATTCTCCACACTTACCTTGTTCACATTTTTTGGATTGGCTGTATTATTCTCTCTTTCCAGCTCTCTGGGATACTCTTTGTCCCTTTCCATATCTTACTCCTCCTTAGTTACTCCTCCCTAAGCTTGTCGATACATTTCTCTGATACCAACTTCCACGCCTCATTTCCAACTCCGTCCGGTCCTGCCGTTTTCTTCTGCTTTAAGGCTGCAATTACCTGGTGAACTTCCCCGGCCGAAATTTCTTCTTCACCTACTTCTTCAACAGTCTCCTCCCTTCTAACACTGTCTTTCCCTCGATCCACCAATATCTCCACTCCTTCCAATAGAACCATATAGTGCCTTAACCAGGTTTCCTTAGGTATACTGTCTGGAATTCGCTCCTTCTTCCCGCTCTTTTCCTTTAAATATTTCCACAGCTGCGCTTCAGTTTTAATCTCCAGTAATCGTTGTCGCTCTCTTCTTTCCCACATTTCTTTCTTTCTCCTCTCCAGGTATCGTAAGTCCACTCTCGTACTCAACCACAGTTCCTTGTCACCGGTACCCTGTCTCCACTTTCTCGTCACCTCTCTATATTTTTGTTTCTCCCTTTTGAATTCCTTATCCGCCCATAATCTTCCCACTGTTCCCGCTGTGACTTTCCTCCTGACCAATGCTGTTTCCATTTCCTCGGTTATCATATCTATATCTTTTAAATTATCCCAGTCTATTGCCTCCATTCTTAATTTAAACAGCCCCTTCGCGCCGCTATCCCACCTGGTAACTCTTTTTTCTTTCTCGAACCCCTCTTCTACCTGCTGCTTTAACGTGATCAGTATTGACATGGTCAGATTCACCTTTCACTCCGATCTTCATCTCTCTAATTTCTATATCCCTAATTTCTTGTCTCGTTAACAACGGCAATTTCTATCACCGGACTCCTTAGCCGTAGTAAAGGCGACCTGTCTAGGGGTGATAACCCCGAAAAATAAGCCTCCCAAGCTAACAACTTGGGTAGTATCTTGGACAGTGGCTCGCCGCTGTCCCATGAAGAATTTTCTTCAATTTAGCATGAAGGAAAATCTCGCTAAATGCACTACCCCAGGTGGTAACCAATCCACCGTCACCTATGATGACGTTAGCGGACCTTCGGATTCTGGGGAGTCCGAACCCATATGCTTTAAGGATGAGTCGGCATCCTGAAATCACCGGACGTAAACTCAGACCAAGAAGGCAAAGCTTCTCCGCAACATTTAATGCCAACTCACTGCTAAAAGTGGGTAAACTGAAACATTTGATTGATTCACTAACACGACACAACATAATACTGACAGCAGTACAGGAAACCAGATTTACGGACGAACATGCCTTCGAGTCCCAAGGCTACAGAATCCTCAAAGGAAAAATGGGTCAGCGGGTAATGAAAAACGTACCCCACTTAGGTACAGGATCTATAATCAGTAACAGGATACTGGATTCAGTCACCGACTTTACCTCCCCGAGTAGCCGTGTATCCATCCTCTCTGTCAAATGCGCAAACAAAGGCTACAGTATAGTCAATGTATATGCCCCAATCAACCAGGACAACAGACGCAATCCAGACAGAACTGATACATTCTGGGAAGACTTAGAAGGTATTACCTCTAAACTTCCAGAGACGCACACCGTCATACTGCTTGGTGACTTCAATTCTCAATCGGGAAGAGAGAAAAAATACAGAAACATAGTGGGCAATTATCCAGCGCATAAGCGAACCAACCGCAACGGAGAACGATTGGTTGATCTGTGTAGGACTTTTGGGTTGATCATGAAGTCTACAGCCTTCAAACACTTACCAAGGAACCAGAAGACTTGGATTTCATCTAATAACCACCTGGGTGAATTCCAGATAGATCATGTGGCCATTTCACAAAAATCTCAAAAGGAATTAGAAAACGTGAAGGTACTAAGAAGCGCCAATCTGGACTCTGACCAATACCTCTCAAAGATCAAAATAAGACTCCAGCCTAGAAACGCTAGATTACACAGAACCTCCAAAATGGTAAGATTTGACGTAGAGCGACTCAATACCAGTCAAGAAGTAAGTCAGAGACTGAAAAACAGAGACCTAAATAGCTATGACCAACTGAAGGAGACTCTTGTCAAGGCGACCAATGAACTCGCCCCTCTCGCTAGAAGAAGGAAGCATCCGTGGTGGACTGAAGACTGTGACAATGCAATAGCCCAAAGACAGATAGCCTGGGTGAAGTGGAAGTCTAAAAAGACCAAGGAAAATTGGCATAAATTTTTGGAACAAAGAAAGGTTACAGCCAAGATAATTCGAGGAACCAAACGAACCTTTACACAAAACCAACTAACCCAAATCGAAGAGAGCTTTGCTAAGAATAATTCCAGAGATTTCTTTGGAACCTTTAAGCAGGCACTCGAAAATACGCCCCGCCAAGCCTCCACTTCAGAGACTCACAAGCCAAACTGGCTTATAACGACAAGGACAACTGCCACCTTTTGGCTCAGTACTTTAAAAATCTACTCAACTGTGATCCACCCAGCGAAGACTTCGACTATAAACAAACCACACCCAACCCGGACTCGCTTCCCCCTTCATTGGAAGAAGTTGGCCAGATCATTCAACTTCTTAAGAATAATAAAGCAGGAGAGGTTGCTTATATTATATAATAAGGCAGGAGAGGTTAATTGTTGCTGAACTGTGGAAAGGTGCTGGAAACAATGCCGTGCGCAAGCTAACCGAGAGCATCCAGGACATCTGGGAAACAGAGAAATTACCACCCGATTGGAAATCTGCTCTGATCCATCCGCTTCACAAAAAAGGAGATTTTACTGATCTAAACAACTACCGTGCAATTTCTCTCGTCCTGGTAACATACAAGATTCTCTCGAAGGCGTTACGCACAAGGGCAGAAAATGAGTTGGATAGTCAACTGGGAGAATATCTGGGGGGCTTCAGGAAGACCCGATCCTGTGTTGAACAGATCCTCAATCTTAAAACTGTACTTGCAAACTCCAAGATGAGAAAGCGCAAGGTGGTTTAGGCGCAAGGAAGGCCTATGATTCCATTGATATAGAAACGCTTAACAAAGTACTCCAGGATCTAGGGCTAGACAACAACACCCGCAAACTCATCCTAGAAACTTTGACCAACACCCATTACAAGGTTAAATTTAGAGGCGAGATTTCAGAAAGCTTCTAAATAAAAACTGGAGTGAGACAAGGAGATGGACTTTCCCCACTTCTCTTCAACTGTGTCCTTGAAAAGGTTATGAGAGAATGGCGCAAGGAACTGAACAATTTGGGTGCTCAGAGTGGTATCTACTTACGACGTAAGAACGATGAACTGGTTGTAGATTGACTGGCCTTTGCAGATGACATGGCACTGTTTGCTGATTCTCTTGAGATGGCAACAATGCAGGTAAACTGCCTCAGAAAACAGGCTCCCAAAGTGGGTCTTCAAGTGTCGCTGGAGAAAACAGAATTCTCACCAACATCAGAGAAGCAAACATAGAGATGTTACTAGAACAGGGAAACCTCAAAAGGACTGAGAAATTTAAGTATCTCGGCGAATGGATTGAACCCAACTTATCAGAAAGAGCATCTTATCCATGAGAGTCAGCAAGTTAGAACTAGCCTATCGGCTGGCTAAGAACACTTACAATATGAAATGCCTGTCACGCAACCTGAAACTTAAACACTACACATCAGTCTTGCTACCAGAAGCCCTGTATGCCATGGAATATCTTTCTTTGAACCGAAGAGATCTAGTAGAGAAATTGGAAATCAGAGAGAGAATTATCCTCAGGAAGATCCTAGGCCCGGTAAAGGAAGATAGGGAATTCCGAAGGCGGCATAACTCTGAGCTCTAAAAACATATTGAGATGCTCTCTGACTGTGTAAGGAAAAGAAGGGTAGGTTTCTATGGCTACGTTGCAAGATTGCCCCCAAACCGACTAACAAACCGTCTGTTCACCTTCTGCCAAAGCAAGAAGCTTCGTACCACTTGGTTGACAGAAACCGAGAAGGATATTAAAGAACTGAGAATAACAGATTACAAAAACAGACAGTCTGTGACACGCACCCTGAAGGAAGTCCGTGGATTTCAGGAAAAAACCTCGATGGAAAGGTACCCCCTGGACAGAAGAGAGAAAGGAGTTACAACGGCAGAAGATGCGACAATACTGGGCAAAGGTCAAAGCCCAACAGTTAAACAAGCGTGGTCCAAAGTAGGCCTATTCGAAAGAAGAAGAATAAGTATATTATTATTTCTATAGTAGAATAAGTAATTATTAAATATAAACCTTATTAGAGCATACAACAGGAAGAATTTGATTGGCTGTTAAAAGACATGGTTAGATATAAAAATGGGAAAAATGTTTACATACCTTACTTATGAAGAAATTTTGGAGGAGATTTTAGAGGACAATCTGCTAAACTTAAACAACAATTGAAAACGGCTTTAGACTATCGCTGCTTGCAAGGATATGATATTATTACGGTGGGAATGAATTAAATTGATTTCCCCAGTTGCTTTAATTACTTAATTCTTATAATATTGCATTATTTATTATTGCCATTTATTATTTTATAATCTTTTTTAAAATAAATTATGTTTAAAATTTATCGATTGTTTTTATGTGAGATTTATATAATCCTTTGAAATAATATTATTATAATATAGTGTTTAAATAAAATAATGTAAATTATATCAGATACATTTTAACTTTAATATACAAGTGTATTTTATTATTCTGTTTATTATTCTTAACTTTTACCGAAATACGTTAGAAAATGTGAACTTTTACCGGTAAAAGTAGATATATGAAGTTGATCACAAATTTAAACTCACATTTACCTATCAAATTGGTAGATGTACACATATACCGGCAAATCTGTACATTTGCCGATTTTGTACTTTTTCCGTAACATATACATGTAATCAGTATTTTTTCCATTTCCTCTATTAATGTTTCCTCTTTTTTTAAATTATCTGATGTGTATTACAGTTACATAGTATAGGAAAAAGAAATTAAAATGACATTAAAGCAAGAAATACTCAAATGGACATGTTTTAAATATTATACGGAATTTCTCATCCTCATGCCCAAGATAGAAAATAAATGAAATATACCATAAATGAAAAATACTAGAAAATAGAAGTACATAATAATAATTATATTAATACACAATAATAATTTTAATAATGCAATTGTAATTAGTAGTAGTGATAAGATATATGATTATCATAAGTTACACATAATTGGGTTCGATTAGATTTTGCTTGTTCATTTGCAAAAAGGTTGATTGAGATTGGGAATTAAAAATTGTGGTTTATATTTACATAAAAATCAGAGTGAGGTAATAAATTTGTTTATTTGTTTAACTGTATATATCTTAGCGCATTTGAGCTTCGCAGGTAATAAATTAATGGTTTTTGCTATTTGGTAGGAATGTTAATATTCTGTAGCCTGGTCTAAATCTGATGTTGTTGTACAAATAGATTGGCATCGTGCTCTCCAAATTTTCTTAAAAAGGCAGGTCTTGTGATACTAACGGATTTTATCCATTGGTATCCATGTGCTACGTATGTGGTTAGCGATATGTTACCTTGATCTTAGGCCATATACGAAACGAATACAACAATTTTGGAGATATTCGATACGTTCTCTATCTGCGAAGTTGATGAAGCTACCAAAAACTGTCCGCAAATGTCAAGCCAAATAAAACATTTTCACCCTTATTGCTTATTTTTAGTTCTTCTCCATTTATTCATAGTTTTAATTTGCATTGTAGATATTCCTGGCGTTTCTTTGAGACGAAGATTATTGCCTTGGTCTTATTGGGGTTAATAATGAGGCAGTGGTCTGTAGAGTATTTTGAGATATTTTGGAGGTCGTAGTTAATCCTTCCCTCGGCCAGTTATTTGGAGAAAATGTGTGGAGGACCTGTGCATCATATATTTATTATATACATATACTATTTATTCCATCGCCACCCTATGCTTTGGTCATAATATTGTTTAAAATCTTAATAACGAGAGATTCGTCAACCGGGGTAAGGTAAAGTTTTTCCTTCTCTGGTTTCATATATGAGTATTTGTAAGTGTATTTGTTTCATGTCTGAGTATAACTCATTATCGTTAATTTCCTAAAAATAAGTTTTGATAGCATCTACAAATTAGTTGTTGAGGTCGTCGGGGTCAGTTACTGTAATAGGCAATGAAGATCTAGGTCTTATGATTCTTACATGCTGATGCTTGAAGCCTGCTCCATTGAAGCTTCTGGTCTTTGTCATTATGAAGTGAGTTAATGTATGCTTTTTTCGCGTCTAACAGAGGTTTGATCGAATAAACTCAGCTGTTTATAGTATTTTAGAGCCATGAGTTTTCTTTGTTATTATTGGAGACTGCATCGGTACTGAGTTTTTTAGGTGATTCATTATTCTAACTCCATTAATAGATAGACCTTGTAGACCTAATAGATAGACCTCAAGTTAGTTATGCGTCCGCCATGTTTAAAACGGTCACATTTTTTTAATATGGCTGGATAACAAGGATCGTCGCTTTTATTACGAGTATAATTAAAAGAAAAATTTATTGATGTTGGTTCATTGCATCCTACAGTGGAAGCCCACAGGTGTATTCAGTTACAGCGATGGTTAAAGTGCCATTGTCGTCCTCTAGGCGGAAATAAAGCAGAATTTGTTGAGAGGTTAAGATAACAATAATATTGTATAAGGTTTTATAATAATAAAATTATTTCTATTTAATCTGGAATAAAATTTTTGATCATTCGGAATAATGATAAATGTAAAGATATTACAAAAGATGATTTCATATGAAAAAAAAATTATACAAAAATTATAGCAGTTTTAGGTGCATATTTATTAATTATTGTATAATATTGTAGAGTCAAAAACGCTCTACGTAACATAGCTGCAGTAGATCCAGGTTTTGATAAAGCAAATGGTTGAAGCTTGAAGCACAAAAAGTATCTGTTTGTACAAGTACAATTTGCATCAGTTCTTTTCTTAAATAGCTTCTTTTCTTACACAACTAATGGGGCCAAGACGTTCCGTCATTGGACCACTTTTTCCTTCAATATGAAGTAAACAAATGTATGTGTCTTTATTAATATGATCAATTTCTTGGAATCGGTCATCACCTCGTCCAAATCTTTCAACCCAGTCACATTTTGCACATTTTGGACAAATTTTTGTGTCGTTGAATAAAATTATATAAATTCTCCGAAAATGATTTTGATGATCGTTTTTTTCTTACTGATAGCATTGTATACTTGTACTGAAATTAACAATTAAAATCGTACTGCTGATAACAAATCCGTAATTTATTTAAAGCATGCGCACAAATAAATTTCAACTACGAAAAGGTCTATTATGTTATTTTTATTCAAAATAGAATTATCAGCGACCTCATGGACATGGGATTCATTAGGACCGAGAAAAACTTCTCCCAGGGACTTCGTCCCATGGCTACTTCATGGTCAGTCGTAGAACATGTCAAAATTGCAGTTTCGAGTGTAAAGCGTACACTCTTAAAAATCAAATGATCCAAACAAGATTGTCTGGTTGGAGTAAACCTGGTACACCCGTAGAGCCACTTAATAAAACCATTTTCATGCATTATATCTAAGTATCTATTCCCTACAGGAGTCAAGTGTACCTCAGGAATATCAATATTAATATCCCCAAGTACTAAATGATTTTCGTACCTAATCTACCTGAGAAAAGCTTCTATGCCATCCAACGACATTCGTGTCATTCGGGGACCTATACACCGCAGTGTAATAGAACTCACGACTCACGATTACTTACAACAAAATTTAACGAATCCATATTTTCTAAATCCAAAACACAAATTTTATAGTGAATACCAGATTTTATGTACAGTACAATTCCATCACATTTATTATATTAACAAGGTTTAAAAATTTTCTCAAAATTTGGAAGTTCAAATCCATCGTCATTACAGCAAAACCAAGACTATGTGAGAACACTAATGTCAAAATCAACTTCTAGCTTACATAAAAGTACACATAACTCATTAATTTTTTTTCTAATACTTCTAATATTTAGATTAGGAATTTTTCAAGAATAAAAAAAAAAGAAATTAGAAATTGAATTTAAATGTTCTAGTAATTCATCAAGTTCCATTTTACTAAATGTATACTATTGTTTGTATTGTGGGTGGTACACGCAGTAGAATAATGTATCACTCACGGTTTGCAGAGGAATTTATTTACATGGACGATATATATATATATATATATATATATATATATATATACACACATATATACAAAAGTACAAGAGATACAAACATTGTTGAGGGAATGATTGGAGCTGGACTCCAACGGTGGTTGAGTTTGGTTGAACTGGCTGCTGGCTGAGTCTGGTTGAATTGGCTGGACTGAACTAGTGTCACCCGCTGACTGTCTGAACTTCTATCTGTGTCTGGTTGACTGGGTCCACTGGCTGGACCGGTGTGTATGAGTCCACTGGCTGGACTGAACCGGTCTCGTTGGTTGGTTAAGCGTGACTGTTAAACTGAACTGGAGTTGACTTGCTGACTGTTTGCGCCTGACTGTCTGGACGGAACTCTGTGGATCGAACTGTTTTGTTTATTCGGGGCTCCAGGTATTTATATTATCTCCAGGTATACTGGTCTCTCATCTGGGATTGATTATTTTTCTATTTTTGGCTATTTGTCGCTTTGGTGATTACCGATTCTCTGGAAAAACATCTTGTTGTAATTTCCCCAGGGATTACACCATTGACCCTAATAAAATATTTACGGAGATTCTTCTGAAAATATTTGGGTAATCACCGTAATGCCCTCGTAAAACTAAAAGTACAAATAGTTCTTAATCTGCTCGAGGATTACATTACCGACCCTAATAAAATATTTTTGGAAATTGTCGGAAAATATTTGGGTAATTATTGTAATGCCCTCGAAAAACTAAGAAATAAAAATATAACGGCTCGTTGCCGCTACATCACCCCCTTGCCAGTTATAACGCTATGTAGAGTTTGTTGTTGTTTGTTTGTTCATAGACGTCTGGTAGATGGTTGAGATCGTTACCGTAGACGTTGTTAGTTGTTGCAGGTTTCTTCGTAGACGGTTGAATTCGTCATCGTCGTCGCTGTTGCGGTGTTTGTTTGTAGACGTCTGGTAGACGGTTGAATTCGTTACCGTAGACGTTGTTTGTTGTTGCAAGTTTGTTGCAAGGCGTCCTCGTGGATGTCGTTTGCTGATAGGCAGTTTCTTAAGCAAAACTAGCTTGCACCTATCAGTCGCTGTTATGGCATTTCGGTAACTACTTCGATCGATGACGTCTGGTAGACGGTTGAATTCGTTACCGTAGACGCTGTTTGTTGTTGCAAGTTTGTTGCAAGGCGTCCTCGTGGACGTCGTTTGCTGATAGGCGGTTTCCTAAGCAAAACCAGCTTGCACCTATCAGTCGCTGTTACGGCATTTGTTCGCTGACGTCTGGTAGATGTTGGTTGTTACTGCCGGCGTCCTGGTAGATGGTTGAATTCGTCATTGTCGTCGCTGTTGCGGGGTTTTTTCGTAGACGTCTGGTAGACGGTTGAAGTCGTTACCGTAGATGTTGTTTGTTGTTACTGACGTCCTGGTAGACGGTTGAGTTCGTCATCGTTGTCGCTGTTGCGGTGTATGTTCGTGAACGTCTGGTAGACTGTTGAAGTCGTTACCGTAGACGTTGTTTGTTGTTGCAGACGTCGTCGTAGACGGTTGAAGACGTCGTCGTAGACGTTGTTTGTTGCCTGCGTCCTCGTAGACGGTTGCAGGCGTCATCGTAGACGTTGTAGTTACCGCCATCGTAGAGGTTGTTGTTACCGGCGTCCCCGTAGACGGCTGAAGGCGTCATCGTAGAGATTGTTGTTTGTTGCACGGCGCAAGTGGCATCATGAGGCGTATGAGAGGCGATGTTCGGACCTTGCACTTGGTTGGCTGTGTGAGTCCTGGGTGGATGCAGGGTGTAGTTCAACGATGCGGCAGATTTCAGGTGCATTTGGTTCCATATTTGAGTGCGTAGTTTTCTCTTTTCGATCACGACAACCAATTTCTAGGTAATCGGATTCCTCTTGTTGATCACGTCGGTGTCACCAATTTGTGGGTGACCGTATTCCTCACGTCGATCACGTCGGGGTCACCAATTTGTGGTATTACACGCCATAGGATATAAGAGACAAAACTAATTCGACCGGTCTACAAAAACTAATTTAATAATAAGATTGCAATTTGAAATAAGATCAAAGATTTTAGCAAAAGTACTCATAAAATTTAAAGTATATAAGTATATAATCCAATAAATTTAGGTAGTATTTAAATTATTTTTCACTAGGAAAGAAAAACATGATGATGAATATCGTAAACGGCACTGAAGCGATGTGTAACGGTTGAAATCTCTAACGAGACTCCACGATTACCAACTTCTTTTGGCCTGAATTGAATAATATGGACACCAACTACATGTGTTTTCAACAGGAAGACGCTACGTGTCAAACGGCTCTTGCCACTTTAGATATTCTGCACGAGCGATTTAAGGGCATGGTCATCTCACGTGGAGGTGATATGAACTGGCCACCGAGATCGTGCGATCTGGCCCCGTTAGATTTTTTCTTCTGGGGTTTTCTCAAGTCGCATGCCTATGCGAACAAGCCAGAAACCACTGCAGCCCTCAAAGCCAACATAAATCATGCCATCGGTCAAATTCATCCTGATTTATGCGTCAGAGTTATGGAAAATTGGACATTTCGGATGCGCTTGTGCGGAATGCGCTTTGTGCATTCTCCATTTTTGCCTCTGTTGCTCATTACAATTTGTTGTCTAGTATTGCTGCCTAGATTTTAGCTGTTGTGCAGAGCAATGATATCCCCCAATTTTTTTTTGTGTGGTGGTCGTTTGGCTGCAAAGCCCTCCTGCACTGCGACCAACTTAATCTATTGTGCTTGACCCTACTACAATTACTCTTCCAGGAATTCAACTTCGTGAACGAAGTCTAAGATATTCCTGAGAGGCTTGCTACTCAGCTCCAAGCTGGTCAATCTTGCGACCCCGAAGTGGGCAAGCTTTATGTGTGCTAGCGCTACACATGTGCACATGATGTGTTCAGCGGTTTCACCATCTGATTCACATAATCTACAGGCAACTTCCTCTGCCTTTCCCATTTTGTGTAGGTGACCGGACAATGTCCTGTTAGTATGCCTACCAAGGTTCTGATTTATCTTCTAGAGAAGCTTAGCATCTGCTGCGTTTTTGTGGCAGAATAGTTTATGCGCACTTTAGCTTGTCTCTGTCCTGGCGTGTTCTTCCAGTGGGTTTGCTTTTGCTCTTCTTCCTTTTTCTTAGCCGCCTGCCTTAAGTGGGCCTTTGTAAGCCCAAAAGTTGGCTCCGGGCCCAAAAAAGAGAGCCTGGGCCCCGCTGTTGGCGAGTGCGTCGGCCATTTCATTCCGATATATTCCCTGATGACCCGGTGACCACATTAGCGTGAGTATGTTACCTTTCACCAGTTGCTTTAGGATTTGCTTACAGTTCCAGGTTACCTTGGAATGAAAGTTGTGGGCTTTTAATTTCCTAAGAGCTACCTGGCTGTCCGTTAGGATGTAGATTTGCACTCCTTTAAGACGTTTCTTCAGGCAGATATCTTTCAATGGCTATAATTTCAGCCTGTAGTACCGTGGGAGTCTTGCCCAATGCCGTGGACTCCCTGTGACTCATATGCCAAATCCTGTACCCTTAGCAGTTTTTGATGCGTCGGTGTACCACATGGACGCTTTGTCTTTCAGGTTTTTGATTATTTGAACACTGCTTTGGCGGTGATTGATGACCACTTCAACGTCTGTGTCAAAGTTGTATTCTGTAGACATTGCGCCCCAGGGTTGCTTCAGAAATTTCTCTCCGATTTGTTCCCTTATTTTCATGTGTCTCTGAATAGGCGATGTACACCTTAGTCTCAGAGCACTGAGAAGACCTTCTTTTTCTACCTGTTTGTGCAGTCATGTCTAACAGATCCATTGCTGTGGTTGGAGTAGATTGCATCGCTGCTGTTATACCCAAGCACGCAAGCCATTGAAGCTTTTGTGGCATGTTTTGGGTCTTTATTTCCTTTGTTTTGTACCACCATGCGAGTGAACCATAAGTGATAATCGATCTAACCACTGCTGTGTAAGACCATAGGACCATTTTGGGTTTTAGTCCCCATGTTTTCCCAAAAAGCTTACGGCAGATCCAAAAGGCCGCTGTGGCTTTTGAGAACGTTTTGTTCAGATGCGAGTTCCAAGTGAGTTTCTTATCCAAGGTTACCCCTAGATATTTCACTTGCTCGGAAAACTCTAACGTCTGACCTTCAAGGCTAGGAGCTTTCAAGTTCAGCTTCCTCTTTCTGATAAAAGGGACCATTACTGTTTTGCTCGGGTTGACACTGAGGCCCTCCTTCTTGCTCCAACAGTTGATCGTGTTAAGTGCACTCTGTGCAAGGTTTATGATTGTATTACCAAACTTACCCCTTATTATGATGGCAACATCGTCTGCATAACCAACCGCCTTATAGCCGTTCTTTGTTAGCACATCTAGGAGATCATCAACGACCAGGCACCCCCGGTAACACCCCCCCCCCCCCCTGTGGGCAGCCTCTCTCTGTGGTTAGCGGCCTCGTTGACCCCCCCCCCCCCCAGTGCGGCGGTAATTTTACGATTGGTCAGTATGTCTTGAATCGACTCAATGATGGGGTCTTCAATCCCTTTGTTGGTGGCTAGAGTCTTTATTGATAAACGGGTTGTGTTGTCAAACGCTTCCTCTATATCTATAAAGATACCTACTGCAATTTCTTTGCAGTCCAGTGCCGCCTCCAATATATTCGTTATCACGTGTAGAGCGTCCACTGTGGATTTTCCTGGCTGATAAGCGTATTTGTGCTTATGGAGGGGAATTCTTTTAAGAGGTCTGCACCGTATGTGATTGTCCACAATTTTTTCCATTGTTTTCAGGAGGAAGGAAAGAAGGAAGGAAATTGGTCGGTAGAACTTTTGTCAGGTCTTGAGGCCTGCGCCCTGCCTTAGGAATGAATATCACCTTGGCCTCTTTCCATTCCAGCGGTATGTACGCCAGTCGAAAGCAGGCCTTAAATATCTCCGCAATGCAGGGGGCTATGGTTTCGATACCTTTCTGCAGCATTGCCAGGAAAATGCCATCAGGTCCGGCAGCCTTAAATAGCTTGAAACAGTTCACAGCCCATGCGACTTTTTGAAGAGTAAACATGGTTGTTGCCAATTTCTTGCAGATTTTGGTTGGGCGCTTCATCCGCGCTATAACTTCACCAGTTATGGTTGATTTAGAGCCAGTGAAGTGCGTCTGTAAAAAAACGCTAAGACTTTCCTCTAAATCTTTGGTATACTTACCACTCGGTGTCTTAATAAGTTGGTCGGTGTTGATTACTGAGGCGGAGACCTTCGGTTTTCTGTCTGAGGATCTCCGTGTAGAGTTCCCAATCACTACACCTAGGGTTCCTGCGCTCTATTACCACTTTGTGTGCCTCACCTAAGTGGAACTCAATCTTTTGGTGGTCTGAAATTGATTGCTGTTCGAGAACTCGCCAATCTATGATTAACTCTGTTGTAAAAGCATCAGCTAGAGTCAAATCTAAAACCTCCTGTCTGATTGCGTTTACAAAGGTGGGTATACAGCTCTTATTAACGATCGCCATATCGTTAGTACATAAGTATTCGAGTAATTGCTTACTTCTATTATTTGTATCCGTGCTGCCCCACACCGTATGATGTGGTTGGCATCGCAGCCCAGAATATAATGTTTGTTGGTTTTGGTGCACCAGTTCACGAGGCGTATAGTTTTCTGTTTTGCTTGTCCATATAACCTAGTAGAAATTAGATCGAGGGCAAAATAATGTCCCTCTTGCCCCCTTTCGTCGGGATCTCCACGACTGCCACTGCCTGGTCTTCCGTGGTGAATTCTGGAACAGGTACAAAATTAATATTCTTCCTGAGCATCAGCACTGCTCTTGGTTTAGAACAGCTAGTGTCATAAACCAGCTTACATATGTCAGTAGGTAGGCCCCTGACAAGTCCCTGGTTAATCCATGGTTCTTGCAGAAAACCAATACCGACACTTGCCTGTTTGAAGGCCATGTGTAGGGCGCTGGTCGCCGCTTTGGAGTGATGCTGGTTTATTTGCTGACACCACAACATAGCTTCTCATTCTTTTTTTAGGTTTTAGTCGCCGGACTTCTTAGGCTTCTTAGAGCCATTAGGGTCCTGCGACCTCACCATTGTTTTTATGGTGGCGTCTGCTGACCCCTTCCCATAGACGGATTTGGAAGTGCTGGGCTGTGATTCCGTCCCTTACACTCTACGGCGTTCTCTCAACGAGATCTGTCCAAAGCCATAGTTGACCCTGGACCCGAGCTCCCTGATTTTTCCTGCCGACGCGTTGTCCACCGACAGGGTCATTTCCAGCGTTGGGCCTAATGGATTTCTCCTAAGGACCCTCCACGTGAACGTTTTGAGGTAGTTTTGACCTTCTACAATAGCATCCAGAATGGCTTTCTGGACCGCTTTGATTTGGTCCTCCATCATAAGGCTTTCAGGGTAGCCTTTGAAGGTAATTCCTGCCTTAATGGAGTTGACCAATTGGCTGTAGGTAGCCGTACCCGCGCTTACTGTAGACATTTTGCGCCTTTCAGTTGCCTTGCCTTCTCTGCCTCCGCTTGCTGAGCCATAGGCACTGCCTGCCTTTTGGCCCGCTTGCTTTGGCACTTTTCTGGACTGCTCTCATTAGACCGCTGACGCTTATTGGGTTCTGAGGGTTTGGGATTGATATTCACTAATGCCTTATCTCTAGCCTCTTCTCCCGTTAAGCCCCATCTGATTAGGAACTTAATCCTTTTTCTGGCAACGACGCTCATCCGCCGCTTCTTTGGGTCTTTTGTTTTTAGACCCTTAAGATTGTCAGCGAGTTCCTCGTCGCTGCTCAATAGGAGTTCTATCTCCTTTGTATGCAGCCCAGTGCTTACCATAGGCATTTCTGTACTTTTGGCGAGGTCGTTAACCTCTAATTTGGGTGAGCTTGAGAAGTCTCCCGATTCTTTATTTGTTATTTTTGTTGTATCCATTTTTGGTCCTACGAGAAGCTAGGGAAATAAAGAGTCACTTGCAGCATTACTACAAGAAGTCTGATTTAAACAGGAGTTTGCCATTCTCCTGAGTTCGACCTACTAACGACCACCGCTTTCCCGTGGCAACGCAGCTATCGGCGTAGGCTGTTCCACCATTAGCTTGGAGACAAAGATTATTGTGGGTATCATACCACTTGACCCGGGCGGTTAAGCCTACGTCCCCAGACTCAATGCAGGCAGGATAAGGTCAGCTGACAGCAGAGCCCGGTATATCGGAACAGATATCACCAAAAGATAAACTGCTCCGCCGTCGTAAACCCTTGTTCAGACACTTGGCCACGAAACTACAGCTGGGTAGGGTGTTTATCCCCCCTATCGTTACTGCAGATTTTATTATCTCCCTTCTTGTGTGTGGTGAAGATCCCAGTCTTTCCCCAGCCTTTAGGTATTTGTATCTTTTTCCACATTATATTTAAAATTACTAAAAATATTTGCTCCCAATCCTTGCCCATATATTTTAATTGTACTGATCTTATTCCATCGTGTCCTGGTTTTTTACCGTTTCTTAATTTCTTGAGTAATTTCTTTTTCCGTAATATTTTCCTTTTCTTCTCTTCTCGAGTTACCAATTTCCGTATTTACCTCTTCTCTGTTTCCCATATTGTTTCCCGTTCCTTCTAAAAGTAATTCCTACCTATTTCAAACTGTTTAATCAATTTCAACTTTGGTCTCAATAGTAATGGCAAGTCTATTTTTATCATTAATTCGCGAATAACATTTACGTTGGTTCGACATGACTTGGTTTTATTTTTGTAATAAACAGGATAGTAAAATAAAAAAGAGCGTGACAACAAAAAAAGTATAATCTCAGACTGAAAAAAGAAGAAAATGAAGTTTATGGGGCTCATGTATGCGCACAAGTGAGTTACCCCCAGAACCACACTATTACGCCTAGCCCCAAAATTTAAATTCTTTTAGAAACCCGAAAGCGCGTAAGTTCGAAATCACGTAAGTCGAAATCGTGTAAGTGGAGGACTTACTGTAATGAAACATAATTAAATTAAAATAATGAATATTTTTGCTTTAAAAACTATTTTACGGTGAATTACTAAATTGATTTCAAATTAATATTTAAATTAAAGTTTGATTAGGATATAAATTAATACCGGGCATTGATAATTGTGCAATATTCATATCCTATTGAATAATAAATATCTTTGTCACTGTGAAATATTATTTTCAGGCTGTAAATTTAATTTTTGTTTATTTATTTTTAGTCCGTGTATAAATGTCAATGAAAATTAAAACTTTTGTTTAAATTTATTGTTTTAAAAAACCGAAAGAGAAAATAAAATGTTATTAAATATGGCAACATTAATCACAACAATGCAGTTGGAAACAATGCTGATTTATGGTAATTTATAATTTCCCACTCAATTTTCAGTACAAGCAAACAAAAACAATAAAAAAACAGAAACATACAAAAAAGGTAATTCGATATTACTGCTTTCAATAAAGCACGGAATAATATTATTTCATTAATTCATGCAATTTTTCGTTTATCAGGTTCGCATAATTCACGTACAACTCGAATTGAACCCCTTCGACATTTGCACAAATCCATTAAAATATAAAAAGCCGGGTTCATAACCCCAAATGTAAATATGTATAAATTAGCAATAATTGTAGTGAATTTGTCGACGTGAAAGCGCGTGAAATACATTTTATATATTTTGATATGAAATGTGTGTATAGGCGCAGTGCGATAAATTATTTCATTTTATTATAATGGACGCTCGTTATGGTATTGTTAGGATGGATTTTCTGAAAAAGGAAATGCAATGTAATGGTTCTGTGGGTTTCTATTCAAATTACATATACATTTGATTAATATTAAAACAAAATATTCAAATATTAATATATATTCATTTTATAATACGAGTTTACGCATTAAGTTCACAGACATTTTTTACATATTTTATCACAAAGCATTATACACAACGGTGAATTGAAATTTAATTTCTTTAGCTGGGTAATAACGTTGCATCGGATCATTGGGAAGAAATCAGGCGTGATTAAGTTTGGTGTTATTTTTTAATATAGTGTAAATCGATAAGAAAATAATTGGTTTTGAGATTGACTTTGCGAAAAAAATGACGAATTTATTTTTGTTCTACTAAAATTTTATTGTTGCCGGTAATATCTGATAAGAAATTAAATGAAACAGAAAACCAAATATGCAATATAGCGGTTTGCCATTGCCAAAGTAAATAAAGCAGACAGAAAAAGTATAATAAAAAAGTATATAATTGCTTATATAGAAGTTTTACCAATGGAAGTTGTATTATATCGATAGGGTGGAAAGCTGTGTGCTTGTCAACGTTCTTTGAGGGTCAATTTTGTCGAAAATTATGTTTTCGTTTGTTTGTTAATTCGCTTTTTCTCCGGATCAATGCGTTTTTCGTGATTGGAAACGTTTGATATAAGTACCTCTCCAAGGGAAAAAATATTAGCTATTTTCTGTATGCTTTTGGCGGCATAATCAGTGTCCTATTAAAAAAGTTAATTGGAGGAAAATATGAGGGGAAAAAGAAACGGTTTCATCTGGATTAACGGAGATTATTGCAAATTTATATCAAAAGCTTTTAACTTCAGAGAGATTTTTTCCAATAGCTATTTTGTTTTAGTAAATCATCATTTTAAAATGTATTAAATCAAATTAAGTTCTTAAATTTTCAGAATTTTCAGAATTCAGAAATAATAAAAAATTACTGCATATATTAAACTTTTGACATGTACATTATATATGCAAACTTTTGACATTAAATATGTTCTTTAAAACTACTTATGAGATGAAATAAAGAAATATGTCGTTTAATAGACATTTTAATGTGCTATAATAGGTGTTTAAATTTATTAAAATGTATGTATTTAAGTTTCTTGAGTTTAACATAGTGAAATTAACTCATGAAACAAATTAAGTTTTATTTATTACTAAAAGAAATATAGTTATTATATGGTTATATGGTTATTAGCAATTATTTAAATTAACTCTAAATATTTAATAATGGGTATGACCCCCTTTTGTCCAAGTAACATATGTCATACGATTAGGCATATATTTAATCTAGTTCGCTATTGTTCCTTGAGGGATGTTAGGTTACTAATCTTCTGCTGCAACAATAAGCTTTTGGGATCGAGGTTGGGGCTCGAAGCCTAGCTCGAATTCTTTAAGCTCATCTCATAAATGTTCTTGTGTTATGTTGTGTCATCTCATAGATGGCGCTGGCAAAGTCATCACAGTAAAAATCTGCCTCGAAACCTCCCTTAATAGTGGCTCACCAACCCACCCAACCACCAAAAACTGTAAGGGCTCCCTACACTTGTGTAAGATCAAGACACCGAGCACAAGTGTAGGCAGTGGTAGGATGCCCAAGTCCAAATGGGACTGTAGATTCAAGAAGGGAGAGAGAGAGAGAGATACTGCAAGGAACGGTTTTGGGAACGATATATATATATATATATATATATATATATATATATATATATTAGAAACTTCTACAATACATTTAAAGAAAACTTAAAGGTGTATCAGGCGCCCAGATTGTGCTTTAAAAAACCCGATGGCACGTTGGAAACTAATGCGAAAGAAAACTGTAAATTATTACTTGCGTTCACCCCTCCGGTTTCCACGCACCCGGACTTACATGCCCCTGACCTGCCCCTGAAGAAATTCAGGATATCATCCAAAATCTCAAGAATAACAAAGCACCAGGAGAAGATGGGCTCATTCCAAAATTCTGGAAACTGAACGATCCCACACTTACGCAGAAACTTCATAATGTCATTTCAGACATATGGATGATGGAGCGAATACCAAAAGACTGGAAATGTGCTCTATTTCATCCGTTACACAAAAAGGGTGATGAAACAGCCATCAATAACTACAGAGGAATCTCCCTGCTCCCGATTGCTTATAAAATCCGCTCCAAGGCACTTTTAAACAGGCTAGAACCCCAGGTGGATCCACTAATTGGTGAATACCAAGCCGGATTCAGAAAAGTGCGATCATGTGCCGAGCAGGTGCGGAGCTTAAAAACAATAATACAAATGAGAAAATGAAGAAATACAGTAATTACATTCGTCAACTTCAGAAAAGCGTATGATTCTGTAGACAGTGAAACACTTTTTATAATCATGGAAGAATTCGGACAGACAGAAAGACTCGAAAAATCATTGAACAGACGCTTACAGGAATTATGTCTAAAGTGACATTCATGGGTGAAATATCTGAGCCCTTTGTAATTACAACTGGAGTTCGACATGATGGATTATTCCCAATGCTCTTTAATATTATTCTAGAAAAGATCATTAGGAAATGGGAACCTCATGTGAACGGCATTCAAATTGGTATAAAAAAAGAGAACCGTCTTACAGACAAGTGCCTTGCTTTTGCGGACGATATTGTCATTATTACTAACACCAGACATGAAGCCATATACGCAGTGGAAAAATTACATGAAATTGCGCAGAGAACCAGACTACAAATTTCTTATGAAGAACCCAATATATGGAAAGACGACCAGAAAATAACTTAGCTTTAATCACACAATACGGTAAGATAACACAAGTCCCCCATTTTTAATACCTTGGTGAAATCATGCAGTTCTCGGGACTAAACCGAATCGCCAATGAACAAAGAATCACCTAACTACAGAGGGCCTACAAGCTAACGTGGGCTCACTACAACAAGAAGTGCATCTCTCTAGATGCAAAATTAAGGCACTATACAACGGTGATTCTTCCGGCAGCTACTTACGCAGCCGAAACAATGGTTATCGACGGTCATTCCAAAATCAAGTATATAGAAAACAGGAAAGAAAAATTCTCAGAAAGATTTACGGGGCAGTTAATAATAACGGTATTTGGATGAAGGGACCTCAAAACAAACCCAGAAAACGCCGAGCACAGTTTTATACATACATTTACAGGATGGAAAATTCCAGAACGGCGAAGAAATTGCTAAACGTTATAGCACAGAGTAAATGTGGTACCGAGTGGTTGAACGAGGATCAGAGGTACTTACAACAGGTCAACATATAAAATATCGAGGACCGCACTGACTGCCGGAGTAAAATAAAAAATGTTAACTTTGAGGATAGACCATCACGGCAGCCTGGAATAAAATGGACAACTGAGCGGAAGAAGGAGCATTCTGAGAGGATGACAAGATTTTAGGAAGAGAAGCGGGAAAGCGCCAAAAGATAAAATCATGTACAATCAAGTTCAAACAAGTTCAATCGCTCTCTTAATGGGGAACAATCTATTAAATAAATAAATTATATATTTATTAATATATATACATATATATATATATATATATATATATATATATATATATATATATATATATATATATATATATATATATATATTATTATAATCGAAATTCTTCTATCGCTTCGGGTGTTGAATGTTGTTGTTGGTCTATTTCATGTGGTTTCTTTTATTAATTTGGTCCAGCTCTTTTTATTCCTTGTGGTTTCCTTCACTTGGGCGTTTGAGATTCCTTTCCTTTCCATAATGTTTTCGACATATTTGTTCCATTTTTTTTGTCTTCCCAATTTCCTTTTCCCCGTTATTTTTGTTTGCCATATTATTTTTGATGTCCCAGCCATTGCAGCTGTCTGTCTTCTATTATTTTGTTTACTTCTCTTATTTCTAGTTCTATTCTTATGTCCACGCTTCTGACTCTTCTTTTCTAGTTATTGAATATACTTTTCCTGGATACTTCATCTCTAGTGTCTCTATCTTTTGTCTCCTATTTAGCGTCCATGTTTAGCATCCATATAGCAGTGTTGGGATTAATATATATATATATATATATATATATATATATATATATATATATATATATATATATATATATATATATATATATATATATATATATATATATATATATATATAAATATATGTGTATGTGTGTGTGTGTGTGTTTCTGGTGTTCTCTTAGTTCATTGATTAGGTTCCTGATTGTGAATCCGTTCTGCGAAGGTTCTAGGTTTCTTTCTATTTTTTGTCTTATTCTTTTTTCCAGTATGTCCTCATATATCTTCTCGGTGGCAGATAATTGAGAAATTCCTCTGAAGTTACTACATTGCTTTGTATCTTCTTTCTTCCATATCGGTATTATTGCTGCTGTTTGCCAATCTTTGGGAATATTTTCTAATTCCCATACTTCGTTTAATAGTATAAATTGTACTATTCCCTCGTTTCCCATGTATTTTAGTTGTTCGTTTTTGATGTTGTCTATTTCCGGTGCTTTCCCCAACTTTTGTTTTCTTAATGCATTGTTTACTTCTCCTGGTGTTATTTTTTCTTCTGTCGTTTCTTCTTCTTTTTGGTTTTATTTTCTAGATTTCTTTTGCTGATTTATTTATTGTATCTTGTCTCCTTCTCCGTTAAACTTTTCCTTGCCCAGCAGCTCCTCAGAGTGTTACCTCGATCTTTCCGCTATCTCTTCGTCTCCTAACAGGATATTCCCGTCTCTGCTCTTTATTTGGTGTGTATTGATTGGTGTTTCTTTTCTGTTTCTTCTTTTCACGTTGTAGAATGGTTTTTGGTTTTCTGTGCGGTTGTTTTCCATTTTCTTTTCGAATTGTTCCCATGATGCTTATTTTGCTTGCTTGGCACTGTTTTTTACCTTTCTTCCTTGTGCTGTGTATCTTTCATAATCTATCATTGTTTTGCTTAGTAGGTATCCTTGCCTAAGGAGTTGTGATCCTAACTTTTTTTTCAGTTTTATTTATTTTTTCAGTTCTTCAGTCCACCAGTTAGTTTGTTTTTTCTTCCTGTTGTTTTTTATTGTACCACAGGCCTCTTTCGCTGGACTTGTTAGCATATATTTTAAATTTTTCCATGTTTCCTTCACGTTCTTGTATTTCCTTTTTTCCAGTTTCTCTGCTTCTTGTTTTATTAGTTTCTGATATTTTCTCCGTGTTTCTTGGTCTTTTAGTTTGTACACTTATATTACTTCTTGTGTTGTGATTTTACTTTCATTTTAATCTCTTCTGCCTCTGTTTCTTGCTTGATAGTTGCTCCTACTACGAAGTGATCGCTTTCTATTTCGTTTATCCTGTAAGCTTACATCTTTATTTGTTTCCATTGGGTTTGTTTCGTTATTTGTAATCCATTATTGATCTTTCTTTTCTGCTGCGTACTTCTCTCGTGTATTTGTATATTTTCTTATGTATATTGTGTAAGTATAATTAGATTGTTTATTGTGCAGAAGTCCAGTAGTCTGTTTCCGTTCTCGGTTTTGTGTTTTTCTACATGTTTTCCTATTACGTTTTCTAGTCCTGTGTTCTGATTTCCTACTCTAGCGTTTATGTCGCCCACTAGGTATAATTATATATATATATATATATATATATATATATATATATATATATATATATATATATATAGAAAGAAAAACAGAATATAACATCCAACCAAAAGGACAGGAACAACCCTAAACCAGGAACCTAACCTGTGTACAGTGAATAATACAACATCTTCTGTCACTCTTTGGCACACCCCGCTCGAAGATGCGTTGTGTGAGCCGTTTCGCTGCGTCAAAGCAAGTGACAAGAAACGGTCAAGACCTAAAAATGTCAGGGGCTGAAGGCCGGCAGTTCTTAATAAAAGCGACTGAAAACTAGTTGAAGAGCATTATTCACTGACTATAACTTAACATCTGAATCTATCGATAATTATTCTAGTTATTAAATATCTGATGACACGGATGCATTTATAGATACAAACCCAGACAAACTGACGAATGACCAACACGGCCGCCATCATATACTGACACGAGACCGTCGCCACTGTTAACTACTCGCCGGTGAAATGAACGTCTAGGTAGTGGAGCGCGCCTATCCGGAAGTTTCCCTCTCTGTGGCATCGTGAAACAGAGAGTGTGAAAGTGATCCCTGCACACTATACGTTTGCACAAGAAACTCGGAGATCAATTATATGTTGACAACAACAGCTCTTATGCATGCACAGTGCACGTCACTTCCAAAATATCTAAAAACAGAAATCAAAGCTAGGGAATTTTATCTATGTGAGGATTAAATATCGACTACGGCGATAAAATTCGTTCTTTTAAGTATTGTATTATTCACTGTACACAGGTTAGGTTCCTGGTTTAGGGTTGTTCCTGTCCTTTTGGTTGGATGTTATATTCTGTTTTTCTTTCAATTTCTTAGCATGGTTATGCGGTTTGTGCTACGCACGTTATCCGAATTTTACTTTTTAGTAACTTTCATATCTTGTATATATATATATATATATATATATATATATATATATATATTGCTTCATTTTTTTATTTTTTCCTGTTTCCACTTTTATTATCTTCTCGCTTCGCCTCTTCATAGTCCTTTTCCATTGCCAGGGTCGCTTCCTCGTCTTCCCATGTTTTTATTATCAAGAGTTTTTTGGCCTTTGCATGTCTAATGCCTTTATTTCCCTATTACATTTCCACACTTGTCCTTCTCTTAATAATTTTTGATGTCCAACTTTAATTCCTTTTCCTTTGTTCATTTCTTCTTTTGCAATTTTTCTTATCTCTCTTTGTGCCTCCCTTTCCTCTTTGGTCATGTCATTGTTTATACATTCTTTCTCGTTTGTGTTATTTTTAAGCTTGAATTTATTTTTCATGATATTTATTTTGTCATCCAACATATTTAGTTTAATCATGCATGTTGCTTCTCTTAATGTTATGCCATTATTTAGTTTTACTTCTACTCCTAATTTTTCCTTGATGAAATTTTTTATTCCTTCTTGTATGGTGTTCCTTTCCATTAGTCCATAAGTCCATACGTAAGCCTTATATTACCACATTTATTTTTCTTTCCTCCTCTTCCAATTTTTCAATTATTTCATTTTTAAGTATATCTATTTCTAGCTTTGCATTTTCGTTTATTGCTTTTATTTCCTTTAATTCTTCTTTATGTTCGTTTTGTTTTCTTCGTAGTTCTTGTAACTCTTTTTGTATCATTTTCATGTCTTCACTACCTTCTTTTTGTTCTTCCTTAATATCCCTTGTATCACTTGTGAGATTTTCCATCATTTCCATCATCCTCTCCATCATGTTTTCATTTTTTTTTTTCGTCTTTTTCTGGTGTTCTATTTGTTTTTTAGATGTCTTAAATATCTCTTCGTCCTCACCTGCTCTCTTCCTCTTTCCACCGTCGGTGCTACTACCGTCGTCGGTGTCTTTCGGCTTCATCATCTTAACCCACCACGTTAAATCAGTAGCTCGGGTCGACCCTTCGTAAGTGACTCGACTTCCTGGTGTCAGCTGTAGTTTTCCTTATATTAGGCTCTTTTTCTGGCGATCCGGCTACGGTGAACGCGCTTCGATCAGAAATTCGCCTGTTAAATTACCGCGCTAAGGACCTTGTCCGGATCGACTCCTCATAGACGTGGCCCTTCTCAATGACTAATCTTTCTTTTTCCTGTTGGCTAATTTGTCCATTTCGTTTATACATTTGTTGTTGTTATATTTTACGTCGTTCTTCTCGTATGTTGTGTTGCCAATCCGAGCTGTGGCTACTGCAATATAAGTGGTACTAAGTGGAACGAACGCTGCCTCTTGGCTTGTGCGGGCCGAGAGAGAGCATCACAAGGTGTCTCTCGTATCGATCTTCTCGTATCGTCTTCGTCTAGTACCAAAAAATGATCTGTCTGTATCCCACGTCCATTTTTCCTTTCAAATACGATAGTATTTTACCATTGTATTTTTGAAAACAATTTTCATTAAAATATATAAACTTTTGTTTATAATATGCTCATCGATTGAACGAACCGATCTCACTCTCTTTCTTGATACAACTCAAAACAACTAGCTTTTAGCTTGTCTTTATGTATAACATGTATATATACATGTATATGTATATATATATATATATATATATATATATATATATATATATATATATATATATGTATGTATATATATACAGGGTACGAACGTGTTTCATGTGAAAATGGCATTTTTTCCAAGGCTTACCCTACATGAAAGTGACATTTTTTCATTCTAAAGAAGAAAACATTTTTACATCTAGAGACGAAAATGAGCATTTTTAATTTATGATTTTCTCGATTACAACACTAAACTAAGCAAACTTGAAAGGACTTTCTTAATAATTACATCAATTTCAACGAAATATTTTTTGTACAAAAGTAAAACGAGCCTGAAACTATTTAAAAAACCGAAATAAAATTAGGATATTTTACTTGAAAAGTATCACCTTCCATGAGAATGCAATATGTTACCATGGCAACGATCAAACCAACAATTAAATTTGTATTGACAATTCTGATAGTTCGCTTCGATAGTTCAATTCTAATAGTTCTGATAGTTCGAAGCGATAGAACGCTTCTGATAGGTCGTTCCCACCTCACAAAAAAAACGCCACTTTCATCTCTTGCTGTAAAATATACTATATTTATATTTATAATTATTTAATAACCAAAAAAAAAAAATAGTATATTAAAGGACGAGTTCAGTCAGCGCGATTTTACAGCACGCGTCCAAGTTTGGAAAACGACGAGCGTAGCGAGGAGTTTTCTAATGGACAAGTGATGAAAAACGCCTGACGAACGCGTTTTTTATAGTATTTTTTTTGCGCCCTATATAGTATTTTGCGCCCTTTTATGCCATTTTATGCCATTTCTAAATAAAAAAATCGCGCATACATGTTCATAAAATTTTATGGTGGTTGGTTACACTGATAATTGACACTTGAAATTAATTTAAAGGTTATAATTAAAATGGGTAAAAAAATATCTTGCACTCCACTAGAATTGAAAGAAATAACTGCAAATACAGTGAATAAATTGTTGCCAGATAAATCGTAAGCAAGATATGAAAAAGAATGCTGCAAATTTAAGTGGGTGTAAAGTGGGAGTGGTTTAATCTAACAATAAATAAAGTTACATTTGTTTCGGAAAATGTTTTACTTGCTTACTTCGAATTACAACGTAAGAAGTATATACCATCAAGTTTATCGACGATATATTCTATGTTGAGGTCCTGTTTATCTATACATAAGGATGTAGATATATCCAAATATTGTAAATTGCAGGCCTTATTAAAACGGATATCTCAGGGCTATGCACCTAAAAAGTCGAAGATTTTAGAAGAAGATATTCATAAATTTATAAGGGACTTGGATGATAAGTCTTATCTGGCTATGAAGGTAGATACATTTGTATGTATATCGCAGCTTTGTATGTAACAATATTCATTATAGATCGTCTTGATAATGGGTTATACTGATAATGAGTTATAACGGATATGTCTGTCAATAACATAGAATACAGATCCGATTCCATCATTGTCTCTGTATCTAAAAGAAAAAAATAGATTCCAAGTATGTTTGCAATTACAGATCCTCATTGGATTGACTTAATTAAAAAATATGCTAACTTACGTTAAAAAAGAAGATTGAAATATCTACCCAATGCTTGGGTATGGGCAAGCAAGTCATTAGGGTCGCCCGGGCTCACCGCACTGTCGGCAGGGACGCCGTGGAGGTCACATCGCGGATTCCTCCCGCGGACCTCCTTGTTATGGAGCGCGCGTCGGTGAGGGCCGCGAAAACATATGGTGGGAACCGCGAGAAGGCAAGGAGAGCTGCTCAACTTACCTGGATGTTTTTCTAGTGCCCCACATTTGCAATTTGATAGCAACAGTAGTAGTAGCACTGTATATAATGTCCCTGGCGTGAGTGTTACTGCTCAAGAATCCAATGTTACTATAAATATTTTTAATACTTGTACCATTGAAAAGAATTTAAAATAAATATGTGTTATATCGTTTATTACCATTAGTTAATTAAATTTGTGTATTCGCGATTTCCACACATCTTTTTCTTCAAGTGCCATCTCCTCTTAGAAGGTGGGCTATCATAACTATTTTCACTTTTGATGTTGTAGCTCTAAACAACTCAACGGAACTATACTTGTACCATTTTCTTAGATTATTTAACCAAGAAATGCGTCTTCTACATCTTACTTTCATCTTAGCTACATTCAAAATTGTCCTGCACGTAGATCCGAATAGGGGACTGACTAGAGGCATTTTCGCAACGAAATTAGCCATGTTGATTAACTAGGGATATGTAATCAGTAGTTTCCCGTTGCTTTCCTGATTCCAATGCCGTTTACTATTTCTTATAGTTCGACCGCCTTCGGGGGCGACTCACGCCCAGGACAATAGAGCGCCTTTCCGATATCATTTGATATTGGTTGAGTGATTATACCGGCGAATATTCGGTCTATTACATAATATTCATATATTCTTATATTACTTTTTCCCATAGTCCCATATAGAAAGAAAAAGAATATTTGACACTAAAATAATTTGACGTTTCGAACGATAAGTTTCTTGAAAAGAAATTCACTTTGTTTTTAACACAATTTTTAACACTAACACCAATCTAAAGTTAACTTTTTGTTTTTTCACTATAAATTTCTCTCTATATAAACTTTATACCATTCAAAAAATATATTTATTTCAACGAGCAAATTTTTGTTGTGATTGCACCCATCAAATAACCTCAAAACTATCTCGCCGAAAATTTGACATCACTGACAGTTCTAAATTTCTGTGCCAACTTTGAATAAATTAGCTAACTGAAAATATTACAGCACTCGGCGAGCCATTACCGCACGCATTTGAGCGCTGTAATGAGTCCATTACAGACGCAAAATAGAAAAATATTTTTGTGTTATTTCATTATATTTACGTAAAGAATAAAAAAGATATTGTTGTTATAATAAGTTCTTTACGATGACATAACTATAAATGTAGATATTTTTGTAGATATGTTGATATTTATATTTCTTTAGGATCAAAATGATGCGCTCTCTAAGTCTGTGAACCTTTATTTGATATATATATATTTACTGCTCTTACGTTTTATTTGAGTACAAATAAATCCACATTATAATACTTCATGAATAACAAAAGAAAAAGAAAATTATTTTCACTTCAAGAAAAATATAAAATAAATAAAACCGACTTTCGGTTTTTCGAATAACCCGGGTTTACGGTTTCCTATATTTTATCAGAAAAGCAGGGTAACCGGGTTCGGTTTTAATCAGTTTGGATGCCCTATTACAGACCGATATGTTTGCTGGACGGCGGGCAAAAGTGCTGGAAAGGTTGCTCCTATTGCGGCTACAAGCCGTTATAGAGCAAGGGGGCGGACTCGCTCCGCAGCAGTTCGGGTTTCGGAAAGGGGTTGAGACGGAGGATGGCATTCGGGCTATCCTTCGTGTCGCGGAGGGCGCCAACTGCGGATGGTTCCGTACCAGGTGGCAGTGTGTGGTGTCAGCTTTGACGTTGTCAATGCCTTCAACACGGTACAATTCCGGAAACTACCGGAGACATTGTTGAGGCTTACTGCCGGTTACCTGCGCGACAGAACCATCAGGTGTCACAGAGTCACGCGCGCAATGGATCTCGTTTGGGAGTGGTCACCAGAGTCACCATGGTCCACCAGGAGGTAAGGCAGAGGCATTGTGGAGGTTAAAATTGTAGGAGAGAGGATACCGGTCGAACGGTCAATCCGGTACCTTGGTGTGATCCTCCAGGCCCGCGTCACAACAGGTCTCGTGCCGACGGCCACCGGGCCTGGGGAGTATAGAAGGAGGCTTATGGCCAGTGTGGCCACTAGCAGACTCCTATACGCGGCACCGGTGTGAGCAGCGGCGTTGAAGGGTAACGCTCGTTACAGGGAGCTTTTGCGACGGGCACTGCGCCAGGTGGCCATTAGGGTCGCCCGGGCTCACCGCACTGTCGGCAGGGACGCCGTGGAGGTCACATCGCGGATTCCTCCCGCGGACCTCCTTGTTATGGAGCGCGCGTCGGTGAGGGCCGCGAAAACATATGGTGGGAACCGCGAGAAGGCAAGGAGAGCTGCTCGGGAGCAATTCCTTGCCTGCTGGCACGTGGTCACGCGGCGGAAACGGCGCGTGGACTAGGCGCCTCATCCTAGATTTAATTCGGTGGATGGGGCGAGGGCTGGATGAGGTGGGCCCATACTTCCTAGCCCAGCTTCTTACCGGACACGGGTCCTTTGGAGCGTATCTCCTCAGGATTGCGAAAGCCCCAGGCGACAGGTGCACATCCTGTGGAGAGGTCGTGCGAGACGACGCGGAGCACACTCTCGTGGCATGTCCGCGTTCGGAAAGGGAGCAACAGGCCCTGGCGTCGGCCTTGGAGGGGGAAGCCGCTGTCGAGGTAGTGGCGGGAGGCCTAGAGAATGAGGTGGAGTGGGGGACGTGGGCGGCCTTTAGCCGATTCGCCAATACTGTCATGCGTTCTAAGGAGTTGCCTGGGTGGGAACAAGAGCGGTAGGGTTTTTTGTCTTTGTTTTGTTACTGTTATTGTAAATGTTATTGCATAACATCTTTCACTTTTGTTTAATCCATTAATCCAATTATACTTATGTTCAATAAAGTTTATCTGGTGCCCGTTATGGGAGGACGAAGGGTGGGCAGAGGCTGTAATGCCAACGTTGGAGATCCCTGTGTCCTTCAGTTTGAGAGCTACTTGAGCCAGCAACGTTCCCAAAAAAGGTTGCAAACGCCACAAAATCGAGCGATGAGAGTAATATTTGCAGTGTGTTAGGTATACCAAGGTAGAACTCATGCTCCAAGGGGTGAAGTTTTTGACCATAAGACAGAGACTATATTTTAGTATGTACATATTTATTTTTAAGTTACTGAATAGCATGATGCTGACAGAATTAAACAATAGACTTTGAATAATAGGGGATCGTTGGGAAAGGCAAACTAGGCAAGCGCGAAATATTTCAGTTGCATTTCGCAGAACAAGAAATGCGCAAGAAAGCTTATTCTACAAAGGATGTACTGCCAAACGAAGTAAAACTGTGTGAGCCTTTCACACTAACGTATAAACGAATGTTAAAAGAATTTCAAAAGCGGCGTGACGTAATATGTAATATGTAAAGTATTAGGTAACCTGTAAAGAAATATGTAATATGTAAAGTAATATGTAATATGTAAAGTAATATGTAATAAGTATTATGTAAAGTTTGTGTGAAATAGCTTTGAAAGCTAATAAAGGATCAATCAATCAATTCAATTCATAAAATTCAATTAAATCCACTGGCTAATAGCCACTCTTCGTACTTCACGGAGCTGTTGTTGCATTTGAGCAGCAATAAGGTGACGATTTCTTACTAATGGTAATACAATAAAGCGGTCATCCCGAGCCGTTGTAAATATCCTTCTGCTTGAATCAGGTCGTCTATGAAAGGATCCAGTCTCCCCATAATGTTGGAACACTCTTCGAACCGTAACACGTGTCATATCCAGTTGTCGAGTAACAGCTAGCTGGCTATGTTCATTTTCGATTAGAACAAAAACTTGGGCGGTTTTTTGTTCAGCGTACAGTTCGGCTACAGACGTCAGTTGCCATATTTTAAATAGAAAAAACGTATTATTACGTCAACAGACTGCAATGTGTTACCAATTTTTTTTAGAAAGTATTTATGAGATGAGGTAAAGAAATATGCCGTTTGAAAGACAATTTAAATATGCTTTAATATTAGTTTAAATTTATCAAGAATGCTTATTGTTTATAGGCGCAGCAACCGGTAAACAAAAACGAACGTAATTATGTCTTGGTAATAACGAGAATACGGCCAATTTTTTGTTCTAATCGAAAATGGATTTAGCCAGCGAGCCGTTGCTAGGCAACTGGATATGCTGACGGATGTAGAAGTACCTCAATTTATTATCAAAATATAAGAGCCGTTATAGGTAACAGTACATTATTTTTAGTTTTGAACCTTTCCTCAAAGGAAGCCGACCCTTTAGACTTTAGAAGAAACAAAATAAGAGAATCGATTTGATTTCCTGGGGTTTTAAGAAATGTTCCTTTTGAAAATCTTGGGATAACCATCGTTGGTTTTCTTAAAAATATTGAGTTTTTTCTTGATTTTGTGAGAAACTGTTACTTAATGTTCCTGAAGAAGTTTGCAGATTTTCCTCGATTTTTAGAAAAACATTTACTTACATTTTCGAACAGACCATGAGGTCATTCGAATTTAAAATTTTCCCTTGATTTTGGACCAAACTAAGAGAAGTGGAGTTTTTACTAATTTAAAAAAAATGTTTCTCTTCTGGAGAATTTTCAATAAATTGATATTTGGATTTTGGACGACATTTAAAATTGTCGGAAATTTTTTATTGTTATTAATTTTTCCTGATTGTAGGAAAAACTACAGTTAGCATTTTATACCGAGCCTTGTAGAACCAAAGAATTTTTAGAAAAAATTTGCTTTGTGCGGAACCGAAGAACCTAAAAATAATTGGGTTTTGGATACCGTTGACTGTCGAATATTATATTTAAATCCTAAGAATTGGAAGAATTGGAATTGGAGGGATTTTCAACCCTAGTTTAAATTCTCGGAAAGATCCTCGAAAAAACTTTTAACTTGGAAAGTTTGCCATTTGTTCCTCGAATTCGGAAAAACCAGCCCTTAGTATTTTGAACCAGAAAACTTTCATATTTTTTACCTTAGTCATCGCGCGGCATGTATAGTGTTAAATTGTGTAGTGTCAAAAGTTTACAGTGGGCCTATACTTATACACGGAAGTTTAATAAATACCTAATATAAAAGCTAGATTTCACTTAGATAAATATTCTAAATATGTTATTATCAGACATTGTTTTGACTTAATAATAGTGATAAAACAAAGATAATTAGTTGAAATTAATTTGATTATTTTATTGAATATGAAACAACGAATTATCGAAGTAGAGTAAGTAATATGGCGTAAAATTTCTCACGGCTCAATAAAATGATTTATTATCGATTTATTATATAGCTCATATCTCCGGAAAAGAAATAAAATGCTAGAGTTAGTGCAAATGCGTTTTAAATGACTTTATATCAATTCCATGTGCATTGTTACCGAATAAATATTCCAGGTTAAGCATATTGTTAGTTTTGAAAGTGTTTGGGAGTCGTTGGCGAAAATATGGAAGGATTAGTAATAAAAGTTTTATCTGAAAGTTGTGATAACCTATAGTGTGCGGCGGGGCGGGTCGTAAACTTTTACAACTGCTTATCGCTTATTTACAAATTGTTTAAAAGTGACGCGGATGGGGAAGTGCCGCGCCGCGCCGCCCGCGGCTTCACGACCCTCATCGTCGATAACATAATTATTTTGCAGTTTGTAGCATCTGACACCCGACGGCGCCGCTGCTAACTTTCTACAGAAAGGAAAAGTTTCCTCTCTTGAAATTATACAAGTAATAATAAATTAAAACGTATGGAAAACTAATTTCACCCACTAAATCTCAATATTTACTTGTAAAAAATATATTTTCAACTAGACTAGATTGCTTGGACATAACTAGACGGACATGACTAGCATACATCTAGCCGATTTAGTTTATGATCAAGTATCGATATAAACAGTATGTGTTATTGCTAAACTGTTTTAATCGCGCAACTTTAAATTATAGACGTCTAGACTACATAGATTAGTAACCTCATTTACATAATCTGCATTTCGAAGCTATACGATTTGTGTATTAAATATTTAGGTCGAATTCTATTTTAATACTCTATCGAGTCCAGACATTATAAAACAAGCGGTAAACATATAAGGACTAGACCAGTGTTTTTCAACCGGGACGGGGTGTCGGCGTATCCTAGGGTGTCAGGGCGCCTCGATTGGGCTGTCACAAAGTTTAGGAATTTTCTTGGTAATTTTCTTAACACTTTAATGCATGGCATTTTTTAAAAATAAAAAGGCCGTATTACACCGAAATTTGTGCTCATAGCTAGTACAATATTTAGAGATATTTAAAAAATAGCGCACCATTATAATGCCAAGACCATTTCCGAAATGGTTTTAAAAATATGATAATTCAAATATCATCATTCAATATATAAAATTTAGGTATAAAAAAGTTAGACTCTTTTAATACCGCCTTGCCTCAAAGGATTATATCTACTGTGAAATGGGAACTAGACTAGCTTAAACAGTAGTTCTAACTGTTTTGCTTTCAGGAAGGATGAGATTATAATACTGTATAGTAGAAATACTGAAGTTTAAAGTATAGAAAGAAGTTTTCAATTTTTGAAAAGATTTTTCTACAACGAACAAATTTTAACTACATCGAACACTTATAGTTTCCTATAGTTTTATACCTATAATAACCTATAGTTTTGCACTTATGTTCGTCCGTCCGTCCGTCCGTCTGTCCGCATGCCTGTTCGCATGTCTGTCAGCTCGGAGACTATTACAAATATAAAGCTGTAATTTTATATGGATATACAGATTCACGGGCGTAGCCAGGGTTTAGTTTCGGGGTGGGGAAGAAAATTTGCAGAAATGCACCAATTTACTTTCGCTTAAAATTTATTCATCCAATATTCGATTACAAGTATACAAAACTCAACATACAATAAATGGTTGTAGTTCTACAATAAATAGCTGGATAAATACAAAATAAATTAATCAATCCAAAATTCGGTTACTTCGTACAAAATAAATTACTTAATCCAAAAAAAGGTTAGTTCTTTCAAAATAAAATGTAATCATCCAATAATGGTTTTTTTCGTACAAACTATGATTTTTCCTTACAATAATCGACTGAATCGTACAACATAAAATCAATTCACCCAAAAAAAGTTTACGTGTACAAAAAGGTTGTTTCATCGAAAATTTGATTGCTATTTACACAAAAACAACTTTCTTGACATAAAACTTGAACTAGAATTAAATAACTATTAGCTATAATCTATTGTATGTAATATATTATGTTTTATTTTATATTATATGCTATATAGTACGTAATAAGAGTAGCACATGACCGGCCAGATATTCCAATGATTGATAAGAAACGAAATGAAGCTATTATCATTGAAATTGGAATATCAAGCTAGGACAAAACCAAACTGCGAAAGTACGGCATGCTAGCGAGTGAAATATCAATACTTCACAAGTGTAAAACCAAGATTATCCCGTATGTGATGACTTGGGACGGGGTGGTTACAAAAGCCACAGCAGATATAACCAGCAGCTTGGAATAACACCAAACATCGAAGCTTACATCCAAACTAGAATGCTGTAGAGGACAGTCGAGACTGTGTCGTTTGAGACACGCAGGGGCATACTTGATGGACCTGGCGGGGGCGAAACACCCGAAGCAGCAGTTGAGAGGTTGATGAGAAGAAGAGATAAGAAGAGATAAAAATATTAATTCCTAAAAACTAATTCTTAAATAAATTTATTAAATACATAATATGTAATATGTGTGATTTATAATATGTAGGTTAATTTTTATATATTTTATATTTTAATTTCATTGACGAACTAACTAGCTTAGTGTTTGAAGATCGTCCACGCTTTCGTTTCTGTCCCAATGGAATTTTTTTAAGTGTCAATGGAACTTTGTACAGTTTCAAGAGAATTCCCATTCCAATACTGTGCTTACATATGTAATTCTTCATAAACCACATACCTACATGACATACCTACTTCTTTCCATTTATTCATGTTCAGAGTCACTTTCCACATTGAAATTTGATATGATTTGTACACATCAAAACCATTCCAGTTTCTCAGCTTTTCTTTTGTTTTGTACTCTGAAATATTGATTTATGATATCTTTTGACTGTTAAGACCGATGTAAAAAATTGATTGCCCATTCAATTCTTCTTTCACAGCGGGTGGTGATGATTTAACTCAATGACAGGCTTTAGGACAGTCTTCTCATCAAAAATCGGACTTGTGTAAAATTTATTTTGATTAATTCTCTGTTCTGACCAATTCACAACATTAATTTTTGCTATTGATAGAAACTTACTCATTGGTAACCTTTTCCTTAAAGTATGATTTTTTTTAATTACATTGTTAGTTGATTCTAAAGCATTATTATGACACGGAACACCATCAACCAGTCCAGTGAACCAACCAATTTTTTTTTAATCCAATAGTCATTCTATTGTAAATATAAAATATAAATTTAATTCCAATTGTATTTTGATTTGAAAAGGATTGAAGCCCTTTCAAATTTTTCCAGTGATGATGCATAATGGAGTGTATCAATTTCAGCTTCAAGAGAATCTCGAACATTTTTTTCTCGAATAGTCAAAAGTCTCTTCTCGATTGCCGATTTAGCGTGTGCCCAACACATAACTCTTGAGAATTTATCCCCAGAAAACAGTTTAAAACCAATTGTTATTGCATCAGAAGCATCTGCAATCAACACTGTTGGTTTAAATTCATGTTGACTAAATTTGAACCGCACACTTTTTCAAACAATTAAATAATAATTTTAAATCTTCAGAATTCTCTGTTTTTGATACCATGAGTCCAAATGGAAGCAAAGACTTATTTTTATCTGTTGTCCCAACCATCAGAACTGGAAATCCTTGCCATATCAATTTATAAGTTGCAACCGCATGTACTGGATAATTTGAGTTAATCATGGTTGCTAATCTTTTTGTAGTTAAAAACACTTGCAAATTATTTTTTTCATCGTCCTCCTTATCAATATGTATATTATAATGTGAAACAAAACAAATGTATTCATTATGTTGAGGCGATAAAGAGTCGTCTTGATTAGTATTTAATTAATACTCTCGTAAAGATTTTTTGTACACCTTTACACCTTTTATTTTTTGTACAAGCTTTAAGTTCTCAAGGCTAATTTGGTAACCGCCATATTTTTTGCTTCGAATAGTATGAAGTTTTTAATTTGAATGATTGAGACTTTCCTACTTCTTAAAGCTGACAATTAAATTTGGAGTCTTCACATTATCATCAAACAGTTGTTAAATGATTGTTTCTATTTCATTCGGAATTCCTCGAGTTTGTTTATCTTTACTATGATCATGACTTTTATCGGACTCAAATAAAACAACCTTCTGACTCTCACACATGTACAATATATATTTGTTTTGGACAAACATCGGACAACTTATTGTTTCACTCCATCTTAGGTATCTGTTAATGTTCTTTTGTACCAAATATTTTGATTGTGTAAATATTCTGTAGCCTCATTTGGATTAGAAAAAAAATGTTTGTAAAAAGCAATCAAATTTTGGATGGCTCAACCTTTTTTGTACATTCAAACCTTTTTTTTCTCTACTCGTCCCTCATGATTTCAATATAATATTTATGTTATATTTTGAATATTTCTGGGGGTTTTGAAAAGCTTTCTTGTAGGGAATAATTATAAATACCCAATAACAAACAATTGTATGCTTTAATAAGTAATACTGTTTTAAAATCGTAGTTTATGATACAAGTATGTGCACAAAAGCCTTGGTTATGGTTATGGTGTTTTATTAAAGCCAAATAAATCTAGACCGAAAGACCGAGACTTCTTGATACAAAATTAAAAAAGTAATTCAATTTTAATATACGTCAGAAAATTTATTATTCACTACTTCTATGTTTTTTGTTTAGTGACGCCAGTTGTTGCCATGGTAACAACAAACAAAAATCGTTCAAAAATGAAAATCAATTTGATTTACATTGGACTTTTAAGCACGATTTGGATAGTTTTACACAAATTTAATAAAATCATCCTTCACATACAATAATTTACTTTTGTTGTGTTCATTTTGGTGTGCGAGTAGATAAAGGTTTTTAAACTATTTTTCATGATTTAAATATTCCATGAATTTGTATTTCGTCTGATTCTGTGCTCCAATATAACTTTGCTTTGATAATTTTGGTAGATTAGTCATGACGACAAAGTGGTAAAATAAAATCCTGATACAACAGTTTCTTTGGGGTACCTCCTCTACACGTGAACGTTTTTTTTTTTTCTGGTGTACCCTAAGGGGTGTCGTTGAATAGGTCTTTCAAAAATATTACAGATTTGTGAGAACAATATTTTGATTAAGAGATCCGTTTGAGAAATATTAAGCTATAAAGTGCTAATATGTGTTTGAGTCAAGACACCCCCCCCCCCCCGCCAGACACAATAGTAGTATACATAAGGAAAAGTGTCACCGCTAAGTAGGTTTTGTCTATTTTCTTGTGAAATTGTTTATTAAATTTTTTTCTTTCCACTCCAGGGTTGAACATGATACTCGTTTTAGCAAAAAATCATTTGACATATTAACTATTTTTGAATCAGATTCTAGATCCGCCCCTTTAGATTGTAGATTGTAGAATTGGTGTTGACTTGTACTGGGACCTTCATAGATCTATTGTACCCCACCCCCTTCCTCTAAACGTTGGTATACTTACCCATTCAGAGCGCCTCATCTAGTCCTGATTCCTTTAGGAATTTCAGGATTTTGGTGCGATTCAAGAACTGCAGCTCCTCTGCGTTCAAGCAGTGGGCCTGAAGGTATATTTATCTCTTGCAGAACAGTGCACCGAAGTCGCTAAGCAGATTTATGGGTGTTTCCTCTGCTGAGCCATAGAATTTGAATCTGACATTTTTCTCTAGACTTAGGGCCTTGAGGTATTTTTTAAGTCTGCAGTATCCCGCCAGGACTCTTGTCGGTATTTTCAGCTGGTTCCTGTTTAATTTCAGGCAAGATTTTGTTCTTTTCCGGTTAAAATATCCCAACATTACTTTGGATTATCTTAGCCCTGCAAGTCAGCAATTCGTTTTTTTGAGATAATTCCTGTTGAGATTAAATTGTGCACATCTTTTTATTGCATGTACTTCTGCTTGGAAGATATTTGGATAGATTCCCATGGAGTATTTGGTACGAGGTCCAAACACTGCACCAGTACCTTCCTTTGTCTTTGAACCATCCGTATACCGCTTGATAGCATTTTGCTCTATGTGGTGTATTGATGATTCTTCGCTCAAATCGGGTTTACTTTACAAGCATGGCTTTTTCTTGTGTTTGCATTGTGCTGCCTTTTTTCGAAATGGTATTTGCATACCAATTCAATGCATACCTCACGATGCAAGATTTGAGAAATGTATTTTGTAGGTGTATAACCATAAATCTGCGGGGAAAGTAAATTTGTTGACATTTAAATTTTGTCTAAAGTGAGTTGTTATATGCTCCACTGGCAGTGCAAGAGACCCCAAAGAAAATTCTTTTGACACAGAGTTAGTTCCACTGTGTTTCATTTTGAAATGAATTCAATACCATGAACAAACTCGGTTGACGATATCGTTGTTACTATTACGACATTTTTACTATGTGACATTCAACATATTAGATTAATACTGTATTATATGAAAAATTTATATTAATTGAGACAAATTAAATCTGTTTCGTTTATTAGAAAATATTGGGGCGAACCATCAAATTCTCATCGGTTTAAATTAAATAATTCAGTGAAATTAACGGAGCAGAGTAGTAGAGCAAGGGTTCCACAAGGTTGCAATCTAGGATTAATATGGTTTACTATTTTTTGTAATAATATCCCCACACTGCCACAAATGAACTCGAATTTATTGTCATTACGGAACCAAAATATAAGCACATTTAAATATATTGTATTAATACTTCTAGGAATTGACAATTACTATTAATCTATATAATGCTGAAGTCATCTAGCTCTAGCTAAAAAGTTTTGGAGCAACAGGTTTATATATTCCATCAAAATGTCCATCAATGTTACATACTAAAGGCTTTTTCAGGCGACTAAGAACATAGATCGGAAGACACATACCACAACCTTAGGTAGGTTGCAGATTTCGGTGGTGACTTACTTACGGTACTGCGACTTTTATAGACATATTGTACCCCATTTTCTTCCTCTAATTTCTTCCAAGTAACTTTATTGCCTCCGCACGATCTTTTATCTTCCTGAGTGAGAATGCACAGCTTTATGTTTTGTATTCATTAATAGTGAGTTTATTACGATTGAATCATTGTTTAATTTTGTTGGTGGTATAAAGTATGTCCGATAGGAGAGAAGCTGGAGATCTATTAGCGCCTGAAATTGCAGTCTCACTGCAATTTTATATTGCAGTAAATAGTGTACATACCTTTGTTTGCATGCAGTCTAGAAAGTCATTTATATAAATAAGAATCAGGGTGGGACCTAATGCAGAGCCCTGAGGCACGACATATAACATCTGTCGATTATCTGATGTATTGTCGATTAGCTCCGCAAATTGTTCTCTATTAGTAAGGTTAGAATTCCAATACTATTCGAATAAAAAAACTATTCAGATCAGTTTCTTCTTAAGAAGCTCATGCGATACACAGCTGAATGTTTTTGCAAAGTCAAAGAAACTGTTTAAGACCTTTAGTATATGTTCCGATAATGTGTTTATTGCTAGGGTTGTTGATTTGTTTGACCGGTAACCAAACTGTCACGGTAAATAGAGTTTGTTGTTTTGATAATAACGATAATAATGTTGATAAGTCGTTTATTTGGTTTTTAATAGTTTTTTTGAATATTTTGCTAGAGTTGATACTAGGATTATTGGTCTATATTTGTTCAGTTCTGCGCTGTTACCTTTTCAGAATATAGGAATAACCTTGAACAGTTTTAATGTTGACGGGAAATATGATTCACGAATACATTTTTTCGTGCTTTTAGTCAAAGTTATTTGATGTTTGCTAATGTATTGATCATGATTGAATTTATTCCGAATGCATTGCTACTTGTTACTTGAGTTACTTATATTGGATATGACCTCTTTCACTTGATTAAATGATTCTTTAGTAAAATAAATTATTGAAATTTTGCTTTGAGGTAGTTGTATTTCATCATTCAAATTTGTATTTGCATTTATTAGTGCATTTATATTTGCATTTATTATCACTCATCTGCCAAAATCCCAAACCCAATCTGCCAAACCCAAATCATTTGCCAATGTGTATGATGGAGTTTTACTATGTTGCGTTTTATTCCCATTTATAATTCTCCATATACCTATTTGTTTATTATTTGATTTAGCAATATATGGGTCATTTGCATTTGTTTTTGCTCCTTGAATTTCTTCTCGATTCGATTTCTTGAAATTTTGAACGTTTAGTTTCGACTAGATTGTTGATTTTTTAGATTATAGAAAAGTGTCAGAGTTTCTCTCATCTGTATTAAATTGGTATTGAAACAATTGTTGGTGTATATATTTTGGGTACGAGGGTTGGCATTGGCTTGTATTGAAATTTCTTGCTCATGAAAACACTTGCTCAGCTTCTAACTTTGAATTGATAAAATCCCAGTTAATTTTATCAGTGCACTTGTGTAGGTCATACAGACCAAAGGGCGTGTTAGTTCAAACCCTGATAACGGTTTTTTGATTTTAGCTACTTACCTCCTTGGAAGTTAGATAAGTCATACACACCCCCGCATGATCGTATGAGCGAGGATCGTAAGGAATGCCAATAAAGCTGCTATTGGATAAATTGATAGAAATATTATCCAGACATGCATTGTTATTCTCTGATATTGTTACGGAGTCCATAGGACATAAAAGTGTTGATCAAGAGTATCTTTATGCGCTGTGTTAAATTTTGTATTAAAGTCCCTAGTGATTATTAGTCGTATCCCTTTGTTCCAGATTTTCTCTAGTAATCGTTCCATTTTATTAATAAAAGTGTCAAAGTTACCATTAGGCGACCTATATACAGTGACGATTATTTTATTTTGAAAAATTATACCTGTGGCCTTGAAATCTATTTCTTGACTATGTGAAGAGATATCGAGTGGTTCCACTTGGTTCACATTGAATCATGTATGAGTATACACACGCTTTTATGTATATGTATGTATATGCAAGTATATAGTTTTCTAGACGAAGACAGTTCATCTCATTCGAGGACATCCAATGTTCATTTAGACATAAAATTTCTATCAACCATCACAAATTAAAAATGCTTCTAGTTCAATGATTTTGCTTTTAATGATTGTATGTTTAGGTGAAAAATATTGTAAATATTTACAGTGTGTGAGGTTATCCTCTTGGAGGGTGTTCCTGTTGACTCCCCGTTGGTAAAATTCTGCTGAGTTTTAGGGAAGTTGAATCTTCTTATAACCGCGCCCTGGAGTTGGACTTGATCGCTTTCTTATATTGGAACTTTTAGAACGTCTAGAACTTAATTTTAAATGAATCGTTATGTCCTTTCGATTGCAGTTTTTCAATGATGATCTTCTCTGATTCTGGATGGTGTGTAGTAATATATTTCTTAATTTCATCTTCCTTTACGTCTTTCTTGATATTTTCTAGGTACACCCACGCTCTATGGGCCTTCTCGGGATTTGCTACGAAGGTAGAGGTAGAGTCGCTTTTTGCTGTTTTTATGATGGTATTTTTCTTGTGTAATATTTTTTTCTAAATAACTTTTTGAATTCATCTTAGGGTCTTGTATATTCATTTGGTGGACTTATCTCCTTTTCCAGCATGGGAGAATTTTTTTTCTTTAATGTTCTGGTACGTTTACCGTTGCTGTCCCTTTTTTAGTTTTAATTTGGTATATTGAGTTGCCTATCATCTGTATTCGGTAGATTTCCTCCTATAACTGTAGACGAGGTACTTGGCGAAGTTAAAATATTAACTTGCTGGGTAGCGTCTTGCTTTTCTTCGTGTAATGTTTTTAGATCATTAGTGAGCTCCTTGATTCTTAGCAAAAAGCGCTCTGTTTCTTTTCTTATCAATGAAGACATTAGATCACTGAATGCAGTACTACACCGTTATGTTATCTTGTCGGTGGATTTCAGGTGGTACTTGAGCGCAGTTCCTTCGGCGTGGTTAGGTTTTTTGTTGAATTGTAAATTTTATGTACGACTTTCTTTCGCAATTCAACTTAATTTAAACATTATTGTTTGTTTTAAGACTTTTATAATTGCCTGAACAGCGTCTCGTACGCGAAGAGAGTCCTAAAGAGTGTGCGATAGCACTTTGTACAATGTGGTTACTGAGGCTTTACTGCTACAGATTGCTATTTCGTTTTTCTCGAAATGGTATTTGCATACCATTTTGTCTTTTGGTATTTCCAGCCAAGGGATCTTGGTAGTGAGGCTGTTCCGATCTCTGCTACCCACAATTTTTGCTGCGCCTACTCCTTCCTTGCTGAACTTTACAATGTGCTGATATGCATACATTAGAGATGATGCCCCCCGACAAGGTGCAACGGAGCCGCACCCAGCAGAAGTTCAACCTTAGGTAAACTATATGCTGTCATGAAAAATCCAAATTCTCTATTAGTAAAAAACTGCAGACTGAAGAAAAATAAGTTACGTTACGTAAGGATTCCAAATCGAGCGGTTGAGCGGACGTGTTTTGTGGAGCGGGTTTTGCGGATTTAGTTTTTTTTATGGCGCGTGTTATTACGGCGCGCGATAAGAAAAAAAAATAAAAAAAAGTGAAAGTGAAAGCGACCGAGACGAAGATTATAAAAGAAAAAATGAAAAGGGAAAAGAATCGGAAGAAAGATTGAATGCCTTTCTAAAAAGTAAGAAACTGGAAAGATCACCGGCTAAAAAGGAAATGTGTGAGGAATTGAAGATGCTGAAAAAAATTATGGAAGATATAGGGGAGATAAAGGAAGAGAATCGGAAGATGAGCCGGGAAATGGAACATTTGAAAACCCACAATTATAAAATGATGGGTGAAAAGGAAGAAAAATGGGAAAGAGAAAAGATAGAACTAAATGAAAAAAAAATGAAAAAACTGGAGGAGAAAATAGAAGAGAAGGAAAATGGAAGGAAAAAATAATGAGAAAAAATAATATTGTAGTAACGGGACTGGACGAAGGGGAATGTGAGAACGAGAAGAATCTGGAAAAATGGATAAAAGCAGAATTAGAGATAGAAGTGACGGTGAAAGAGATGTATAAAGTAAGTGGAGGAAAAATGTTGGTGGCGGAACTTGGGAGCTGTGAAAAGTGAAAGTGTGAAAATGTGTGGAGCAGTGAAAGTTGGTTATAAAAAGATATGGATAGACGGAAAAGGCTTTAAGTGGGATGACGAAAAGGGGGAGTTAAATACAACAAATTTTTGAATAAGAGCACAAGGAAAAGACGACAGGACAGAAAACGGAAAACGAACACGGAGAGGAATAACGAAGAAAAGGAGCAAATAAGAATATAAGTATACTGGAACACAGCGGGGATAAAAAACAAAAACAATGAGATTTGGGCATATTTGGAAAAATTTGACGTAGTGGGAATGGTAGAAACGTGGGTGGAAGAGAAGGGGTGGGAAAAATTGGAAAAAATAATGCCGAAAGTGTTTAAGTGGAAGTGTCAATTTGCAGAGAGGGTAAGCAGGAAAGGGAGAGCTTAAGGGGGGATAATAATGGGAGTGAAAAAAGGCTTGGAAGAAGAAAACAAAACCGAAGCAAAAGAAGAAAGAGGGATTATGAAAAGAACGGTGAAAAGTAGACAGAAAAAATGGAGAATTATAACAATATACAGCAGACGTATGAGACAAAGAGAATGATAGAAGAGCGAGTAAAACAGCAATACGAGGGAACTCTGATGTTTGGGAGGATTTTAACGCAAGAATTGGGGGAAAGGAATACGGATAGAAGAAGAACAAACAACAATAGAAATAAGACCAACAAAAGATGCAACAGAAAACGCCGAAGGGAGACTACTGATTAGTCTAGTAGAAGAAAGAGGGTGGGACATACTTAATAGAAACAGCATAGGAGATGAGAAAGGGGAGTACACATATATTGGACCAAGAGGGGAGACAGTTATTGACTATTTTATGGTGAATGAAGAAGCATGGAATGAAATAGGAGAATTCAAGGTGAGAGAAAGAGCCGAGTCGGATCATATGCCATTGGAAGTGAAGACAAAAGGAAGAGAGAAAGATAGGAGAAGTGGGAAGGATGTTAGAAGAAAAATTGTGAAGAATATCTGGACGGAAGAAGGAATAGAAAATTATAGAACAAGACTTAGGGAGGCAAGATGCGAAGAGGAAGGGATAAACGAAAAAGTGAAAGAACTGGGTGATCACGTAAAAAATGCAACAGAAAAAAAGTGATAGAGACAAGAGTGAAGGTGGGGTCTTGGAAAAACGAGTGGTGAGATAAAGAATGCAGGGAAGGGAAGCAAGCAGTAAGAAAGAAATTAAGAAAATGGAAAAGAGGAAAAGCAACTAAGGAAGAGTACAAGAGAGCACGCAAGAGGTACAAATTAGTATGCAGGGAGAAGAAGCAAAAGAAACGGATGGAAGAAGAACTAAAGATGAAAGGCATGAAGACGGAAGAAGAGGTATGGAAATACATAAATAGGGAAAGAAAGAAAAAAGTATAAAGTGTGAGTAATAGAATTACTATGGAGGAATGGAGAAAGTACTTCAGTGAGTTGCTGGGTGGTGATGAAATCAGACAAGAAAAGAAAAAGAAACAACAGAGAGTGGGAGAAATAGAAGAGATATCAAGAGAAGAATCAGAACAACAACTGAATAAACTGAAAAAGATAAAGGCACCGGGGAGGGACGCTATGCAGAATGAATCGTGGATATATGGAACGAAAAGAGAAGCTGACAGGTTGTTAGAGATAATGAATGGAGTGTGGAAGGGAGAGGGCTTCCCACAGGAGCGGAAAGAGGGGATAATATGCCCCATATATAAGGAAGGAGAGAGGGAAACAGCCAGTAATTATAGGGGGATCACTCTGCTCAATACGGCATATAAGATATATGCAATGATTGTGGAAGAGAGACTTATGATTGTGGAAGAGAAAATGAAGCGGGGTGTGATACCAGACGGGCAGGCGAGATTTAGGAAAGGAAGAGAGACCATGGACAATGTATACATCTTGAATCACATAGTAGGGAATGAGATAAAAAAGAGGGGTGGCAAGATGTATGCATTTTGTGTGGGCCTTTAGGCGACATTTGATAATGTGGCAAGAGATGCACAGTGGGAATGCTTGAGAAAGAAAATGATAAATGAGCATCTGGTATCTAAAATAGAAGAGATTTATGGAGAGACAATAAGTAGAGTGAGAGTTCATGAAAGGGTCAGTGAAGCTTTTAATACTGATTGATTGAATACTGAAATACTGAGGGAGTGAGAAAAGGCTGCCCACTAAGCCCCAGCCTGTTTGCAGCATTTATTGGAGATATAGAGGAGATGTTCAGCAAGGCGCAAACGGGTGGGGATGTGTTGGGCAAAGAAAAAGTGTGGTCCCTAGCCTACACGAAACATTTGGTGGTGCTAGCGAGTGACGAGAAAGGGATGAAAGAAATGAGAAATGGTGTTTAGAAAAGGAGGTGACAGGAGAAAGAGAAAATTGAAGAAGTAAAAGAATTCAAATGATATGAATGTGTTTAATGATAGAAATACAGAAACAGCACACATAAGAGAGCTAGTAAAAAAAGCTAATAAAATACTAGGATCGGTATGGGGAATAGGAGAGAGAAAATTTGGACATGACTATAGAAGGAGAGTGATGATGTTTGATAGCCTGGTGAAAAGTGGGATGATGTATGTAGCGGAAATATGGGGATGGAGAGAGCAAGGAGGGCTGGAAGGGGTGCAAGAAAAATATTTCAAATGGGTGCTAGGAGTAGGTAGAGAGTAGGTATACCCCGGGGTATATAGTGATGGAGGAAACAAAGAGAGATGGAATAAGAATAGAAGCAGGAAAGAGACAAATAAGTTTCGTGGAGAGAGTGATAGAGAGAGGAGAGTACAGAATTCTGCAAGAGTATCTCAAAGAAAAAAGGAAAGAAAGAGGAAAGGGGGTGTGAAAAGAGAGCGAGACATATCTTGAAAGAAACCGGTATGCAGGAGCGGAGATAGAAAGAATGAGATAGCGAGGCTGTGTAATGACAGAGGAATTAGTCCAGCGAGATAGAGATGTGCAAAGGCAAGAAAGGAGAGCAAGAATTAGGGAGTCTAGGTGCAATGGGAAATATGAAAAAATAATAACGGAAGATCTTCCAAAGTACCTAGGAAGAGAGAATAGAAAAGAGAGTGACAATGGCAAGATTCAGATGTGGAAATGGAGAGGGAGAGTATAAATTTTGAATGGAGGATAGGAATAGAGTATGCAGGATGTGTGAAGAAAACAAGGAAACAATAGAGCACTTGCTGAACGAATGTACAGAAATGAGAGAAAGAGATGAGTGTAGAGAAGAGATTTTGAACGAGGATGGAAGAGGGATAGAAAGGATGAAGAAAGCTAAGGGGAGAAGAAGAGCAATATGTGGGGCGGGAAGCTGGTAATCGGTTTAGGGATAGGAATTTAGTGACTTTCTTTTTGTTGTTTTTTTTGTTTTTAGTTTGATTAGCATATGTTTCTTTTTTTTCTCTTTTTATTTATATTATATACTATATTAGTTTTATTTATATATGTATTGTATGATGTGAAAATTTTGGAAGCAATTTATAAACCCGTAAGGGTAATAAATATACATAATACTAAGAGTAAGAGGCAAATTATGTTAAAGGACTATTAAGGTAATCCTAAATCAAAGACATAACTAATTACAGATTTTAATGGAAAAAAATATTTTGTCGTTCAGTGTGTTTTGTACTTCAGTTGATTTGAGAAAGTCATTATTTGCAAGATGTTTCAATAACTTGACAAAATCTGTTAATATTGTAAGAAGAACTGTTATAAACTACAGTAACACTGTTCTCAATTCTTTGAATAAAGATTAGGAATAAAATAGGAATATGGAATAAAAATTGAATGTTACTAAATAAAAAAAAAATTTATTAAATGTTTATATCAGTCTCATATTTAATAAATGCACATATGTACGAAATAGTAGATATTTAAATATAAATATTTATTCAGACAAGGAAATTTGGGATATAGGACTTACACAATTACACAAGTCTCAGGAAGTATACCAAGTGGAAAATGTGTAGTTAACTGCAAATTGGAGGAATTCGAATTATCTCTGGGATATTGTTGCATAACTACTAATGGAACAACGGCGATGAAAAGAGTAGGGAATTTTATTGATGTATATCAGCAATTATGCAATGGGCATGGAATTTAACTTGGAGTAATATGTTCTATCTTAAGAAAACAAGAGGAGAAAAATCAAAATACTCTAGATTTAGAAATTTCTCATTCTTATTTCTAAAAGAGTGGCAATGAGGACAATAATAATACAATTTCCCAAAGTACCTTATTTTAATGTAAAAAATATAATAGTAATGAGGAAGATATATTAACTTACCACGGATTGCTTCCTATAATTAAGAAGATTCCGAAGGTTGTTAAGATATTTTTCTATTTGGCGTCTGTAATGGACCCATAACACCCCTCATATGCGTGCGGTTATGGCTCATACAATTTTCTCAATATGTATCGACCATTTTTTGTTTAGAAATGGCATTACAGGCCGCAAAATAGAAAAAATAGTATAAAAAACTCGTTCATGAGGCGTTTTTTGAACTTGTCCATTAGAAAACTGCTCGCTACGCTCATCGTTTTGTAAACATGGACGCGTGCTGCAAAACCGCGCTTATTGAACTAGTTAGTCAATATAACTTTTAACAAATTTAACAAAACACTTTTAACTAATTATTACATATGGTTAGAATAATATTTCGTTGAAACGCCTTTTAGTAATCTCCTGTTGCTGTGGAAAGATTTGAAATTAGTTTTTAAAAAATCAATATGTTTTAAAAATTTCCTAATTTTTACAAAAAAACTCCGCTAGAGTGCTTCTATCCGCCGCAGCGGCCTGGATTGACTGCGTGTCATCAGACCACGAATTAGGTTTAAAAACAAGACAAGCCCTTAGAATAGGTAGGAACATCACCTACTAATCAATAAGCATTTTCTATGATAAAGATTATTGAGATATTGTTTACTACTGGGTATCTGAAATCTTCCAATGCGAGTATTGACCGACCGTAAAAAATAAGGACCAACAATTTTTCGAGCAATTTTCTCTAAGAACAGATACCACGAACATTTTAAATTTACTAGATTTGATGATAAAGAATCAAGATCACCACGGCGTGCAAGGGATAAGCTTGCACCTATTAGAGAAATGTGGGATCGAATGAATAATAATTCAGGAAAATTCTACATGCCATCGTGTAATCTGACTGTAGATGAGCAATTGTTTGGTTTAGACGGAAAATGTCCATTCGAGCAATACATAACGTCTAAACAAAAAATTTGGAATACAAATATTTTGGCTAAACGATTCTGAAAGAGGATAACCACTAAAAGCAATTCCATATTTAGGAGAAGAGAGAAACCAACGTGCCACCAACATGGGTGAAAATATCGTACAAGATTTATGCACTCCATATTATGGTACAAATAGAAACATAACGTGCGACAATTTTTTTACTACCAAACAATTGGCTCTGAATTTCAAGAGTTCTGGTCTCACTATTACGGGAACGGTACGAAAAAATAAGGTATTTATCCGAAAAACATTTCAGGCGAAACGTTCTCGAGAACAATTTTCAATAATTTTTGTTTAATATTTTTTTTTTTTAAACCTCACGTTAGTGTCATATGTTCAAAAAGGGGAAAATCTGTATTTGATTACAACAATGCATCATAGTGATGCAACCACGAAAATAAGAGAAAACAGGAAGTGATTATTGATGAAAATAAAACAGATTTTATGGACAAGATGATCAAAACTTATATATGTACAATAAAGATAAATAGATGTCATGTTGCATTTTTAATGAACATTTTAGACATAAGTTTATTGGCTGCATATGTTACATACACTGCGTTTATAAAAATTAGAATTCTAAAAAAAAGACAATAGAAATACTTTTATAGAGGAAGTTTCAAAAACGACGACAGAATCAAAATTTGCGAAATAAGGGTTTGAAGGAAAGTAATTATTCTTCCTCCAGAAAAGAAACGGCACAAGAATACAATGTAAGAAGAATACGTATAATAGTCATTAAAATATCATATGCAATAAGTGTGTCAATTAATAGAAAAATTAAGTGAGAATGTGTTCAATTTTTAAATACTATGCGAAAAAATTGATTTATTTTGTTTATCCCACCTAATCTAATATAAAATATATTTAGATAATTTATTAAAGCATTTATTGAATAAAAATAGAATGAAAGTGAACCAAAAATCCAAGATGATATTGAAAACTAATTCTATAATTACATTGCCATTGCACTAAATTTTCAGCGGCCGCTCAAGCCGGTAGGCGTAGGATGGCTGACTACTTGGTATTATGACCTTAACGATTAAACGTTTCTCTACAAAAAATGTCCTTTTACAAAAACAAATACGTACACAGGCAGAAAGACCTTATCATCGATAGCCAATTGTTCCTTTTTGTGACAATAAAGATTATTATTATTATATACCTACTGAAATGAAAACATAACTTGTTTTCTTAACTTGTTGATTTAAAGATGTGAATATTCGATTCTAAAACATGCTCGTTTGCTCTTAATGATGAAACGTTAGTTTGCTCTTAATGATGAAACGATTTTTGAAATTTAAACATACAATTCAGAAAGCATTAATTGACTTACATTTACAAACTATTTTTTTCTTTAATGAATTCTTGTAATATATAAAACTGTATCCGCTTTGCCCCCAAAAAAGTTGGCTAAAGATGCATTATGTCTGAAGGATTTCTTACTTATTAACAGCGAATGCAACAATAAATTTTTTGCTGTAATCACATAAAGATCTCTACACGTCACTATCTGAAGAATTATACAAAGTATTGAAAATTACAAACACGAAAAGTATATTGAACCGGAAATTATTTTAAAATATTTACATAGTTAAATGAAGAAAAGAAGCTAGCAAAGTTGAATTTACTTAAGTTCGTCCTAAATTTCCACAAAAACAGTTATGAAAAGCAAGAAAAAATGGTTTATATTGTATATTATATTTACTATTGATGAAACCTTACTAACTATAGATACTCATTAATCATATAAACTTAATAAAGGCGAGAGGTCTCTCGCGATCGTGAAAGCAGACGGACGTGTGAGCGCGAGTACAGTGTAATCGGTCAGTGACCGTGAGCTAAAATTAGAATAGATAAAATGAAAAAATTAGAAGGCGGATAACTCTTGGTAACAGGTGCTATTATGGGCTACTTAAACTTTTTAGGTCCAAAACAATCCACCCCAAGCATAAGTGCACACTGTACAGGTCACTACTGATAAGACCGGTGGTAACCTATGGTGCAGTAAGCATGGAGCTTAACACAGAGCGAAGAACAAGCTTTAAGTGTATTTGAGAGAAGAATGCTACGTGCAATATTTGGAGCGACCCAAGAACGAGGAATCTGGCGCCGAAGATATAATCACGAATTATATCAGCTCTACAATCAACCAGATATTGTGAGTTTCATCAAGGTGGCAAGATTGAGATGGCTCGGACACATGCAGAGAATGGGTGATCATAGGGTTCCGAAAAAGTTGTTCAATGGCCAACCAGTGGGAAGGAGAAGGGCCGGAAGGCCAAGAGGGAGATGGAAGGATGCGGTAACAACTGACCTACAAAAGCTTCAAGTACGGGACTGGAGAACGTTGGCGAGTGATAGGTCCGCTTGGAGAAACATGCTGAAGGAGGCCCAGACCTGCAATCGGTTGTAGTGCCATTAAGAAGAAGAAAATGTAAAAATTCGCGCAAAAAAACGCTTTATAGGTGTACGCGATTACTAATTACCCTCGGATAAATAGCTATTAATATATAACAATGTCCAACAAAAGGGCTGCAAGTCATCTCTCACCACCACTTATTAACACACAAAAAAGATATCAATGGCCCCAGAGCCAAATAACTGTGACAACACAAAATAGATTCGACCAGCTAAATGATATACCAACAACTTCTTCCACACAAACGAATGACAGTATTATTAACACTCCACCAAAGAAATTATCGATTCCACCTATCTTCTTACACGAACGCCAGACAATTATGAAGAAGTCAGAAGCGATATTTTAAAAAACATTGAAGGAGAATTTACAACAAACTATAAAGCTAACTTGATACGAATTAACGTATCAACAGAAGACGACTACCGCAAACTATCAAAATATTATAATAAAAATAATATCAGGTACCACACATTCCAAAACCCAAATGGTAAGCCTTTATCAGTCATTATTAGAGATATTCCAATCTCAATCGCAACTGCAGACATCCGCGAGGAACTGAAAGCTCTAAAATTACCAGTTAAGACAGTTACGCGGCTGTTCAGTAAAGAGAAAAAAACCAATTCTACTCTGTGCTGTAGAGCTAACGTCAAACGAAGAAGCAAATGACATTCTCAAAGTCAACCTAATATTAAATGCGGTAGTTAAGGTAGAACCGCGCCGTAAACCAAAAAGCATTCCACAATGTCATAACTGCCAAAGATTTGGCCACACAAAAAATTACTGTTCATTGGAGCCAAGGTGCCTCAAGTGCCCAGGAAATCACTCATACAAGGATTGTAAAAAACCCAAAAGATCCAGTAATTTGTGTTCTGCTCAGAAACTGCTCAGAAAACCACACAGCTAATTATGGAGGCTGTAAATACTATACATCACTCTACGAAAAACAAAACCATTCGAGAAACACAAACCACCACACAAAGTCAATACACACAATCAGAAAGAGCCGAAATAACATAACGAACAACCAACAACATAGTAGAACCATTGCCGATGCCGCCGGTGGAACACGGGTACCACAACAAGCTGCAGAGAATGATTATTCTAACCCAACACCTACTTCCAAAACCCATCCCCTTATCCAATTTTTAATAGACCTTATAACCCCCTTTATTTCTCAAATCAATTTATTACAACCCATCTTCTTCAAAGCCTCTTCAATGGCCCATAGAAGCAATTTCCTTCAAAATATAACAACCCTTAACTGGAACGCAGATGGCTTAAATAGACAGAGATCCATATTTATAGCCTTTTTAGCCCGATATAACATTGACATCGCATGCGTAAGTGAAACACATTTTGTACATGGCGAACAATTAAAAGTGACCGGATATACAATATATAGACATGACAGACTCGCAAGAACTGCTTCTGGAGGAACAGCGATATTGATAAAAAAAACATCTTGAGCATTTTATTAACCCACAAAAAATACTTACTAGTCTGGAAACAGTTGAAATCACAGTTAAACTTCGACATGATCTAAACATAAGAATACTTAGTGCCTACAAACAACCAAACTAAAAAATAAACGAGGAAGATATAAAATCAATTTTTAATAGCGATAACCCCACTATTATAGTAGGTGACCTACATTGAATTGAAAAATTCACTTTGTATCTATTATCAATCTGTTAAGTCACTTGAAAATGACCGTCAAACGTCGAAACTCGAGTCGTGATATGTGTAGAAATTTATATAACTGTGAATAATAAGTTATATAACATTTTTACATAATATATGTGTGGTAAAAAACAAAGTGGATTTTTCAATTCAATGTAAGTATGGATTACCACGTAGTAACTGTCGCAACCATCCTATTCATAGGTGACCTAAACTCCAAGAATAGAGCTTGGGGGTGTAGAGTCAACAATCCACAAGGTCTTAGGTTTAACAAGCTAGCCACCAAATATAATCTTCAAGTAATAGCACCAAATGAGTATACATACTATCCATATCAAAATGACCGTCTCCCAGATAAACTAGATATAGCCATATGCAAAAACCTAAATATTCCAATACAACAACAAGTAATCTCAGAGCTCAATTCCGACCATGTCCCAGTATTAATAACCTTTCAATCCCTAGTACAATTCAAAAAACCTGTACCCACGCTCATTAATGGCAAGGTAAATTCCAAATGGTATTAGACACTGATCTTAATACAAACGGAAATATACTTACGAAGCAAAACTTACGAAGCAAAATATTGACGAAGCAGAATCTCAATTAACTGAAGTGATTACTAATTCTATAAAAAATGCGACTACACCGAACCAAAAGAAATCAAAACAAAACTATCTCATTCCACCCCCACACATACTACACCTAATAAAGAAGAAGCGCAAAGCTAGACGCAAATGGCAAATTACTTCTTCTTCTTCTTCTGACTCTACAGCCCAGGGTGAGCTTTGGCCTCCTTAACAATCCCCTTCCACCTTTGACGGTCTTCAGCGACACGTTTCCAATTTCCTACTTGTAGAGTTTCTACATCTTCCTCTACCTTATCTTTCGACCTGGTTCTGGGTCTACCTCTGCTTCTTGAGGTGTTAGGTTGCGCTTTATGGATGGATCTGGGTGCTCTCGCACTCGACATTCTAATCATGTGGCCCGCCCATCGAAGTCTCTGTGCCTTAATGAATCTTACTATGTCTTCACCTTCTATTAGTTCTTGAAGTTCGTAGTTCATGCGAATTCTGTATCCTTCTTCCTCTCTCACTGGTCCAAAGATCTTCCGTAAAATCCGTCTTTCAAAAATACGAAGAGAGTTTTTGTCTGCTTCCGACATACTCCAGGATTCAGCTCCATAAGTTAGCACGGGTCTGATCAGGGTTTTATATATTCGCAATTTTGCTTTACGTGAGATGATTTTTGATTTAAAGAGCTCAGATGTGAATAATAGCATCGATTCGCAGCTTGGATTATGTCTTGTACCCTCAGTGATAGATTATTTGTGTTATTGAAAGTTACTCCAAGATATTTGACATTTTGAACTTCTTCAAACCGATGATCATTTATAATGAAGTTCTGAGGGGCCCTTCTTGGGTTATCACGTGACAGTTTTAGGTATTTTGTTTTATCATGTATTTTCAGGCCGACTTTGCTCGCTTCCTCTTCTATTTTTAAAAACAATTCTTCTAGAGTTCTGTTGTCCCTAGCCATGATCAGTATGTCGTCCGCGTACGCACATATTTGGTATGATTTTGTTATGATATTTCCCTTATTTTCGAGGTTTCCAATTGCATTTTGTAGCGCAAGGTTAAAAAGAACAGCTGACAAGGCATCTCCCTGCCTAACACCGGTTCTTATTTCAAATTCCTTTGATGTTTTGTTTTGGACTGTTACTTTGGCATTGGATCCATCCATTGTCATCATGGCTAGTTTGGCAAGTGTATGTGGGATACCCATTAGAGCAAGTGCACTTCCTAGTTTTGCTCTTTTAATACTGTCGAATGCTTTTTTAAAATCGATTAGCAGACAGTGCAGGTCGATGTTGTATTCATAACATTTTTCCATTGCTTGACTTAGCACAAATACCTGATCCAGAGTTGATCTACTTTCTCCGAAGCCACATTGATATTCTCCTAATATTTCTTCTGCATACGGTCTTATCCTGTCGAATATCACATTGGAGAGTACCTTATATGCAGTGTTGAGTAGTGTTATTCCCCTGTAATTGTCGCAGTTTGTTTTGTCGCCTTTTTTGTGGATAGGGCAGATTAACCCAGTTTTCCACCTTTCAGGCATCTGTTCTTCTTTCCATATTTTGCACATTAGTTGGTGCAGTCTTTTATGTGCATCTATTACGGCCAGTTTTAAAATTTCGGCAGTGATGCCGTCCTCGCCGGGTGCCTTACCATTTTTAAGCTTTTCCATGGCTGTTTTGACTTCATCCAATGTAGGTGGTTCGGTATTTTCTTGAGCTGTGTATATTACTGTTTCTGGCTCTTCTAGGTCTTCCATATGATCAACATTTAGTATCTCGGCGAAGTACTGGCGCCATCTATCCATGACATATTTCTTCTCCGTTAGGATTTTTCCGTTCTTATCCTTGCATACGTTTAATTTTGGCTGGTACCCTTGCGCTTCATTTCTGATTGTTCTATAGAAATCCTTCACTTTGCGTTGATTATAGTTCTCTTCTATGCTTTCTATTTTCTTACACAGCATATCTCTTTTTTTCCCCCTTAGGCACCTGTTGGCTTCTCTCCGCTTCTCTTGGTATACTGGATTATTAGTTCTAGTGTTTCTTTGCAGCATCTTTTGTCGCGCATTATTCTTTTCTGTTATAACCCTTTCACATTCCATATCGAACCAATCTATGTTTCTTGATTTTCTTTTTGTCCCTACTACGTCTTTGGTCACTTTTATTATTGCCCTCTCCATGGACTTCCACTCATGGTCAATATTGCTATGGTCTGGGAGTCTATCTAACTCCATGCTGATGGCGTTTTGATATTTGTTTAGGGTTTCATTTTTGCTCAACTGGTCTGTATTCCACTGCTCCCTTTTTGTTTTCCCACTATTTTCCCACTACCAGGAAATGGTCACTATCGCAATTTGGGCCTCTGTGGGTCCTCACAATGGTTATTGATGAGCCGTATCTTCTCCTTATAAGTACGTGGTCGATTTGGTTTACCAGTTGGCTTCCCGGCATTTTCCATGTGCCTTTGTATATAGTTTTTCTCTCAAAGGCTCTACTTTTTATTCGCAGCGACATTGCGTTGGCTAATTGGCATAGACGAATGCCGTTTGGGCTTGTCTCATTGTGCAGTGAATATTGCCCAGCTACTTCGACTGCGAAATGTTCTTTCCCTATTTTAGCATTGAAGTCTCCCAATATTATTAAGGTATCATAGGTGCTTGTTCTTGCACATACATTCTCCAGAGCATCATAGAATCGGTCTTTTGATTCTTCACCGCTCTCTTCTGTTGGTGCATATGCATTTTTGAGAGTAATGTTGTTCAACTCCCCGTGTATCTTCATTGTACTGAGCCTTTCATCTATTGGTGTAAAGCTAATAATTGATGCTCTCATTTTTTTATTGACAAAGAAGCCAGTTCCATGTTGTCCAGCAACATCTGAGCATCCGCTATAGAATATTTAATACTTCTGTTTATCTATCCTTCCTTGTCCTTTCCATCTAAGTTCCTGGAGTGCTACGATATCCATTTTAAACTTGTCTAATTCGTTGCCTATTTCTATCATTTTTCCCGTTTGCATCATGGTTCAAATATTCCAGGTCCCAATTCGTAAATCTTCTTCCCTTTTTCCTTGCAAATGTCGTATCCGTGTGTCCATATAAGTTTTCCGAGGCTTGTTGTTTGGTTTCGTAACTTGTTCTTTTTTCCAAGGTGGAGTACCACGCTTAACCCCCTTATCGGGGGACCATTTCGCCTGCTCTCGTTAGCCTTCACTTATATCCCCCGCCATACGGATTTCCACCGCATCTTGGTGGTATATGTGTGAAGTTTCCAGGGATCGCCAAGCGTGGAGGAGAGAGTCAGACTTGGGTAGGAGTGGCTATGCGACAGGTCACTTTCGTGGAGATTGTCGTGCGGTTCGCATGCACTATCCCGGAAGATCCCCAAATGGCAAATTACTAGACACCCGGAAATAAAAAACATCGTTAACAACTTATCCCACAAAATCAAATTGGCACTCGATAACCACAGGCACGAATCATATCAAAGCCACATAGCCACACTCAAACCTTAGGATCCAGGAATGTGGAGAACCACCAAAAGAATTCTGCAACATGATGACATACCCACCCTAACTGACGGTAACAACACACACAAAGGAAGCAACACCTATTATAAAACGGACGAAGAAAAAACTGAACTCTTCGCTAACTGCTTAGAAAAGGTATTCATGACACATCCACCCACACCAGTCGAAAACCGCACGAACGACCTGGAAACTATTACTGACGACTCAGAAATCAATTATACAACACCCACCAAAATTAAGAGCATTATTAAAGATCTGCCAAACAAAAAAGCTCCCGGACACGACCTTATTCCAAATCTAGTACTAAAACACCTTACCGACAAAGCTATAACATACATATCCAATATACTCAACGCGAGCTTTAGAGAAGGTTATTTTCCAAAAAACTGGAAACATGCACATGTTCTCATGTTTCACAAACCTGGCAAAGAAAAACAAAAAGTGGAAAGCTATAGACCTATAAGCCTCCTGCCGACTATATCTAAGGTGATGGAAATAACGATCCTTCAGAGAATTAATGAATTCCTGGAAGTGAATAACATCTTGCCACCCTTCCAGTTTGAATTCAGGAAATCACACTCAACGTACCATCAACTGCTTCGAATAACTGAAACTATCGAGAAAGGATTTGAGGACAAGAAATACACCATTGTGGCATTTATAGACGTAGCTCAGGCATTCGATCGAGTGTGATTGACGGCCTAAAATTCAAGCTTCAACAGCTAAATCTACCAAGCTACCTACTAAAATTACTATATTCCTTTCTCACAGACAGAACCTTCGCAGTAAAAATCCACGCGTAACTATCAGATGCCAGAACCATTAAAGCAGGGGTTCCACAAGGAAGCATTCTTGGCCCAACTTTATTTAATATATACATGCACGATATCCCCGTTCCTTCTCAAGCGCTACTCTCAATATATGCTGATGACACAGCTATTATAACCCAACAACACGACCTTCAAGTCGGAGCAGAACAACTCCAATTAGCTTTGAACTTCATTAACGACTGGTTTTCTCAATGGCGCGTAAAAATAAACTGTACCAAAAGTGAGATAAAAGTATTCACACTACGACGAATAAAAAACCTACCGCCAATCGAATTAGGAGGAAATGTAATAAGATATAACCAAGAAGCTGTAAAGTACCTGGGTGTGCACCTAGATACTCGTCTAACATGGAGCATTCATGTAAATAAAAAGATCAACGAAGCATACGCCAGACTGTCTCAATTATACTCTCTAATAAATAGAAAAACAGCCCTACAACAAAAATCTTATTTACTCCTCTATAAATCTCTTATAAGACCCTTAATAACATACGAATGCCCCATCTGGTGCACCACATCAAAAACCAATTAAAAAAAACTGCAGACAGTTCAGAATAAAACTCTACGAATAATCTTAAATGCCCCTGGGTTTATCAGAAACAAGCAGATACATCAGGAATTAAATGTACCCACCGTCAAGGAGTATATTACAAAAACAACAGTAAATTTTTTGAAAAAATCCACCAATGCCCCAGTGCCATTTTCTACCAACTCGGACAACGTAACATCCACACTAGACTCAAAAGAAAACTCCCACAGGACATCACCGATCCCGACTCAGAAAACACCGAAAGTGATTAAACAGTGATAGTGATTTAAATAGTCACAAATTACCAAAATTAGAACAAAATTAGAACTAGTTGTTAACACTACTGTGAATGACAGATTAATTCTGTCGAACCGGTATGAATATACAATGTGAAAACTTTAACTGGAATAAAATTCATAACTTATAGGCGATATAAAATCGATCATAACAATATAGGCGATTTTTTCAAAATATCCCGAAACACGTTACATATTGTTTTTTCTTGTCCTTATTTCTATGCATATGCTGTTTGTTTATCTGTTCCCGGAAGTGCCCAGCCACCTCCGACCTTTTCTTTTCAAATCAAAAGGTATGTCAAGTGACACCTGGTATGGAAGAACTCTTCACAATGAATAGAATACACTATTTATTTCTTGAATATTTTAAAACTCACGTGATAAAAAAAGAAAACAACTTTTAGGTTGAACACGCTTCGGCGTAAATAAACAATTGTATGTTTATGACATGTGTTTCGATGCTTTGTATAATGTATAACAATTTGGGTCATGCCAGGGTTGTGCCCCGACAACGAAATCCTACTGTTAAAGAAGATACCCGGCTAGACGTATTATTAACTCTTCAAGAAGATCCAGTCTTTCCAGCTGGGCAACTGGCACGTGACAACGAGATTAGTTATACTACAATCCTGAAAATACTTAGATCAGCCAAGCTGCATCAAATGATGAACCAGATTTCATTAGCCTGAATTCTTTTTTCCGCACGAAATACTTTTACTTTACATGGTGACGTTAATCGTCAAAATTGTCGTTATTGGGCTGACCATAACCTTCAATAGATGCGAGAAACTCATACTCAGTTCCCGAAAAATGTCAATGTATGGGCTAAAATAATAGGTGATCAGATTGTACGACCAATATTATTCGATGGTAATCTTGATAGAGCAACATATCTTGCGTTTCTTTTTCCACTTTATTTCCAAATCCGTTAGATGTATTACCTGATGAACGAATATGGTATCAACTAGTCGGAGCTCTACCCCATTAAAATGTGATCGTTCGAAGATATTTACTCGAAGTTTTTTTCCAATAGATTCCACATTGAATGGCTGGCGAGAACTCCGTATCTTAGTCCCCTTGATTTTTTTCTGGGGATATCTCAAGGGTAGGATCTATATAACAAAACCGAATAACATTGAGTAGCTTAAGCAGCGTATTAGGCATGAAATACGGCAAGTCACATCAGAAATGTTACAAAACATTAGAGATGCACGTTATCTGCAATTTGCACATTGCCAAGAAAGAAACGGTGCCCATTTTGAACATTTGTTAAAATTTGTTAACAAGTTATAAAATTGGTTTTTGTATCAGGTGGGCTTTGAAAATATTTATGAAATAAATAGTGCGTTGTATTCCTTGCGAAAAGATCTCTCAGACGATATTCCACTTGACATACCTTTCCATTTGAAAAAAAAGGTCAGAGCAGGCTGGTCACTTCCGGGAACAGATAAAGAGACAGCATATACATAGAAATGAGGGCAAGAAAAAACAATACGTAACGTGTTTAAAAATCGGCTACATAGAAGCTTTGAATTTGATTCCAGTTAGTGTTTCCACACTGTATAAATATATTCAACCTATCCGTAGCACTATAATATTAATTCGTATTAAGACTACAAAACAAATCAAATTTGGAAGCAAATACTTCCCTTCCACTTCCAATACCACTTCCCTTGCTAATACACTCACTTGAAGACCTCGTGCATGACTGAGAAGGTTAGGTTCTAATTTGACGTTTGTGGAGAAGGACTTGAATTTAGCAGTTTATTGTTTTACATGATAATTTAGTATTGGTAAAACCATAATAATTATAGATAATCATGTAAACTTAAAGGCCAAATGCAGCCTGAATACATAAATACATTCAACCTGTTTGTAGCTCGTTAATATTAAGTCTTATTTAGACTACAATCTCATGAGACATCTCATGTTGAAACTAGGTATTGGATTTGAAAACATATATTTGCATGTTATTACCAGCCCTAGTCAATACCAAATTTATGTTTTTGTAGTTTTTTTATGAAACTATAAAACTAATAAATATTGCCAGGAAACAATTGTATTTTTGACCTTTTACACAAAATCCTTTGAGCTATTACACAAAATTTCTACAAAATACCGGTATTCGGTGTCCAGAAAGTTGTTTGAAAGCAATTTGTTCGATAGTAATTTGCACGGAGGAATTTTGTTCGAATGAAAAATATTGGAAAGAAAAATGTTCGAATGGAATTTTGTTCGAATGAAAATTTGTTGGCAAAATAGATATTGGACATATGACTAGAGACACTGATGTTATTTTTACTTCTTATTATTTATTTATTTAGCTTATGGTCAATTCGAACATACATAGGAGAGAGAGTAAATATGGTATATATAACGTCAATACTAGAACATTTATCACAAACATAATTGCAATTATTGTCTTTATTATCACAGCTCCAGGCGTAACTGTTCGAGCTAGGAGATGGCCTCCGGTGTCGCGTGTAACAAGTTGTCGCTCGATCCAAGGAAGGCTGTTAGCGGGCATTCGCGGGTGATGTGTTGCATTGTTTGGGAGGCAGCACCGCATTCGCACTCTGGACTGGGGCACATTCCTCACCTATGGAGTGCCGCCCCACTTCTGCCGTGTCCAGTACGTATTCTATTCAGTCGAACCCAGAGCTCGCGGGCAGGTTAAAACCAGGTGGTGGTTCTTTAGAGTTGAGTATGGGGTGCCAGGTCGGTGAGACCTACCACTCCTCGTATCCGTCAAAGTTGTTAGTGATTAGCTGTTGTGCCGTTCTGACAGAGGGACTTCTAGACTTTAGTCGATTAAAATGTATGAGATCCTGGTGGATTGGTAAGTCCGGGTTCGCGGTTATTTTATTGTACTCTCGGACCAGGATCTGCTTTCTGCTGACTCTCGGCGGCTCTATGTGAAATAGCGCTGGCAGCCATTTGAATGGTGTAGGTTTAATGGATCCCGTAATTATTCTCATCGTTTGGTTCAGAACTGTGTCGATTTCACGTACTTAGGGGCTGTTTATGCAAGCCGATAGGCAGTATTCGGCCGTTGAGTGGACAAGACCAGGTGCAGAAGTACGCAGGGTTGGAGCATCAGCTCCCCTGGTCGATCCAGCCAGCTTGTATAAGATATTATTGCGGGTCCTCATTTTCGCTGCCAAGTTGGTCAGGTGTTTATTGAACGAGAGGGTACGGTCCAACGTTACGCCCAGGTATACGCCCAGGGGTTGTAGTTGTGGCGTAAAACAGTGCCATTTAGAGTGACTTTTAGGCTGGCATGAAAACAACAGGTCTCGGTTTTTGCAGCGCTGGGTGTCAGCCTCCACTTCCTAAAGTAGTCCGACAGAATGTCTTGGTCCGCTGACAAGGTGGCTTCTATGTTTCCCATGTTCGAATGCTGGGTTGCCAGGGCCAAATCATCGGCATACATAAACTTGCGGCTTGGTGTTTGTGGAAGGTCAGCAACGTATAGATTGAGAAGTAGTGGAGCCAGGACTGAACCTTGAGGTAGGTCGTTATTAAGCAGCTCGGGTCTGCTTCGTAGCTGTCAGCTTCGTACATTTTATGGTTGTTTGGAATTTATACATAAATCCTTCCCTCCAGACAGTATCGTAAACAGCTGTTAGGACTATGAAGGTTACTCCTGTTTTACTGCATTTCTCAAAGCCTCTCTCTATAAAGGTCAGAAGTGCAAGAATCTAATCTTCACAGTTGCGTCCAGGTTGGAAACCAGCTTGCTCCACAGGTAAGATGTCTAGGATTCGTGGGCTTATTCGGTTGTAGATTAGTCTCTTCAGTAATTTATAAATAACGCTTAGGAGGGCAATGGGTCGCTAGCTGCCGGGAAGGTCGGCAGGCTTTCCTGGCTAGAGAATGGCGATGATTTTAGACCTTTTAAGTTCGCTTGGCAGTGGTTCGGCTTCGAGGATATTAGTGGAGAATTTTGCCAGCCAGCGCCTCGTGTTTATTCCACCGTAAGCAAGGAATTCCGGGTGTATTTTGTCAAACCCGGGTGACTTGCCGGTCTTTAAGAATTGGAGGGCTTTTGTGACTTCGTCCGTGGTAAATTCCCCAGACAGCTGCTCAAACCTTATAGAGGAGTTTTTGAGGGCCTTGAACTCCTTTTTGATTTCGTGATCACATGAGACGAAGCATAGGTCTGCATTTGTCTCGGTACCCTATCTGGTGAGTGAAAGGTGCGTCTGTGTTTGGCACTGAAGACTAGTTGAATATTATGAGCTTCGGCCCAGTCCACCAGTTTTGTCCCGTGTTGGTTGTTTTGAGGGTACCTCCATTGGGTGTGCTGGCTGTTAAAATCACCAGCATAGATGGATGGGTGGTCCCCGGTAGGTAGGATGTTTTCCGGCCAGATGGCTGCAGGAGGTTTGTATACGTTTGTCAGGAGTGTGTTAGCGACTTTGACAGTCACTGCAGAAATATCGTCGTCTTGAGATGTCGATATAAGTTTTACGCCCTTCAGTGTGGCTCGGGCATAAGTAGCTGTGCCGTAATGAGGATGATATGTTGCTCCGATAAATCTGTATCCGTGGATTTTTCCCCTTTTCCGGAGCTGTGATTCGTCAGAGGTATGAGTTTCTTGTATGAGATCCATATCGGTGTTATGGTTTAGAAGAAAGTTGGAGAGGTAGTCACTCTTAGATCTACTTATGCCTTCGATGTTGAGCTGGCAAATCTTAAAAAGAGGTCAAAAAGTTTTTGTCGGTTGGCTATTAGAAGAGTCGTTCGTTCCATTTTCTAAAAACGTGGTATCCATGTATGTTTCGATATCCAGAAGACCGTGAGATGGTCTGGATTACCTTTCGTCTTAGCTATTTAGCGTTACCTAGGGTGCGCCACGTGGAGGCGAGCTAAGTTTTCACCCCATTTTTTTTAAATACATTTTTAATTAAAAAATTTTAGACTTTTTTTAATTTTTACTTCTAATAGTATTAAACACATTAACTCTGTTGGGTTTTTATTTTCATTCAAACAAATTTCCATTCGAATAAATTTCCATACGAAAAAGTGACCATTCGAACATTTTTCTTTCGAACAAAATTCTGTCGAACAAATTACTTTCGAACAAATTTCTTTCGAACAAATTACTTACAAAAAAATTATTTTAGAACAATTTTTCAGGTATTCTGGTTTCAGAAAATGTCGAATACTGGTATTGTATTTTTGGTACAGTATTACAATCACTAAATTTCAAACCATTAGAAATCTTTAGGATTAAATTCTAAATCTTTAATATTAATATACAACAATCGGAGATTTGCTTAATCTAATATTCCCACAGTCGGTGATTGAATTCGCGGTGATTTAACCAAATTATTTGTCAACCAGACCGAGAAAATACATAAACTCCCAAAATGCGGCGTATAACGAGGTTCTTGTAAATAAGTAAATAAACGGTTTTTGATTTGTTTTTTTACTTTGGTGGCGCGTCTTTAAAAATACAAATCTTATTTTAAAACACAATGGTTTGCTTCATCATTGAGTAAGAAAGTATTGTCTTGCACAGACATTTTCTCCTACATATTACTTATTCAATTAAACTATAAAACTACTATAAAAAATTACTTTAGAACAATTTTTCAGGTATAATGGTATAGCGTTTCAAAATATGCCGAATACCGGTATTGTATTTTTGGTCCGGAATAGCAATCACTACTTGCACAAATTTCAAACCATTGGAAATCTTTAGGATTAAATGAAAATGATTCTGAATCTTTAATGTTAAAATACAACAATCCGAGATTTGCTTGTTCTAATATTCCCATGGTGGGTGATTGAATTCGCGGTGATTAAACAAAATAATTTGTCAACCAGACCTAGAAAATACATAAAATCCCAAAATGGCGGGTCTGTAAAAACAACATAAACAACATACAAATCTTACAATAATCAACATACAAATCTTTATTTTAAAACACATGTTTTGCTTCATCACTGAGTAAAAAAGTAATGTCTTTCACAGACAATTTCTCCTTTGAACTAATTATATCATTAAACAAAACATTAAATTAAACAAAACAAAACGTATAAAACTAAAAATATATAATAATTTGTAAACTAATGTTTAAAGTTCAAATTTATTTTTTTGTTTGTTTTATGTGAAATGTTGTTCTTTTTAATAAATTTTTGAAAATTGCTGTGGAATATAGAGCGACAATTAAATTGAAATTATACTAGCTAAAAATAGTTTTCCTATTCGTCGGGAAAGTTTGTTCGAAAATTAGGTTAGCACCTGCTTGTGGTTTATACCAGTTGGTGATAATACCGAACACATCTCCAGGGGGAAGACGAAATCTAGATACAAACTGCAAATCTACAGTAGTTTTAACTAGATATATTACATAATTATTAATAATAATTCTTATAAACTTCCCATTATTGTGCAAATAAAGACGTAATACAAACAAGACGTTTACATTACTTATACATATTTCTAACATTTATTCCTTGTTAAACGTTTGTAAACTTTATTGTTGTTAAACGTTTTTATTTGTAAAACGTATTGCCCGTTATTTTAACATTTTTAGGTTAATCCATCTCGTAGTTGGTGTAGTTTAGTCTGTATTGTGTATGTATAAACAGTTTAATCTAGCAAATGTTGATTTAATGTTACAATGATGTTGTAATGTAATGAAATTGATTTGGTTAAATATTTGATCTTCTTATTATCCATTGATTGATAAATTTCTAATTCTATTGATTTTAGCATTTACCATTGAAGTTTACATTGCTTTAGCATTTAATATAAAGGCAACATATGCTTGAAGTGAATTAAGTTTGAAATCTGGTCTGATTATATAAGTAAATATGAGTATTGTGGTTAAATAATGTTGAAAAGTTGGACGGAAATGTAGTTAACCCGGCGAGGCCGCCAAAATTCACAATTTATTAATTTTCACGTTATCGAGCAACAAGTTTCAAAATAGAAAAACACACACAAACATTTAAGTTTAATCTTACGATTTTTTATACATATAGCTAGGTCAAAATATACACTATGATAAAGTATTCAGTCGTATTAGAGGCTTTTAGGCCTCGGCGTAGAATTTACGGGCGAGGAAAGTTCCGGCACATATAGTGGCCCCATCATGCAAACTTTAATATTGCGAGGGGCCGCGCGAGAGAACGCACACCGAGAGAGATAAATTAATTCGAGTTCTCGGCGAAACCTGGGGGCGGCATCCCAGGACCCGCCGGGTCATAATAATTTCACATGTCTCTTCTTTGACGCCGCCACCGGCACACATTATGTCAACTGCCTAGTATAAATATGGATACTGCGATAGAAGTCACCCTCAACCCTAGGGTTGAAGCTACACATTGAAATATGTGTTAATGTATACTCTATTCACCACCTACTGAAATTGATAATTTAACATCAAACATTCTACTTTAGACCAATACAGACAAGTACCCACTCAAGAACCTTTTTCACTCTTTTATTTGCGGATTATTTCTGCTTAACATATTTCAATAAATTATCTTTAACATAGAAAATTGATAAACTTGGCGTTTAAGCTAATAATCTATTGAAGGGCGTTAACTGTAAAAACTACGCAACAGTGAGTTCATTGACGTGTATAGAGTTACTATAAACAGTTAAGATACTTTACGTAATGTTTACAATATGACCAAGTTTAAAGCTCTCGGTCAATATCGCTCGTTAATGTTCAACTTTGTTGATGAGAGCGGATTGAAAAATGTACGGCTATTACGCGCGGCTCATATTTACGAGTTTGTTGTCGCAAATTAAAGTGCTTTTAGTACGGAGGATTCAATTGGACGAAATTTTATTGTCCGCGATAATAAATTTAATGGCGTCGGGTTCAACAGGCTCGAAAATTTTCGGACATAATAAAACATTACAACAAAACAATAAATAAGAGATAACGTTCGCTTCAAATTTATTGTAAAACTACTAATTTATTTTATGCTGCTTATTTAATATGCTACATGTACTCGTAAAACTAAGATAAATTGTTCTAAATTGAACATTTAAAATTTAATATTCTCCCTATAGTCTAATACTCGTCGTTTCAGTTCTGTATGAGTTTGTCTAAGCTTTTTCTCTTCTGTATAGTTTTTTTCTGCCTAGTCTGGCTTCTTAATCTTGTCTGCTGTATTACCTGTCCGTTTAGACCGGTGTCTATCAAACTGTTCGTCGCGGTACTGAGTAGGATGTAGCCTTGAGAGGTTCAACAGATCTATGCAGGGACCTAGGGACCCTCCCCCCACGCCCATATATAGGATATGTGCGGTCTAATAACCTTTTTTCTACTTATACCCAAAATCCTTAGCCCGTATGTGATACCCATGAAAGAAGACAAAGGGAAACCATACTCATTAACTTTTCCAAAGAAAACATTATGGAAGAATTCAATGATAAATATTTCGGAGAAATCAACTGCCCAATCGGATCTCCAGATGCAGCGACTTCGAACGAATCCAACCAAGCAAAAATGAAATTACTACATATAACTCACATAGGAACCTGGAATGTCCGCGGACTTCTGCAGACTTGCAAGTTGAACATCGTCGAAAGAGATGCTAAATCACATAAACGGGGAATTATTGGCCTCAGTGAAACGCATTGGAAAGAAACTAGATATCTCAGTATAGGATCCGGACACACCGTATATTTATCAGGAAATACAGAGAAAAGCTGCAATGGAGTGGCTTTCCTGCTCAATAAAACCTTTAAAAAATCAGTGCAGGGATATCAATGTATAAGCAACCATAGCATAGTTTTAAAGATAACATATCAACCAATTAACATCAATATAATACAAGTACGCACAAACATCCGAGGCTAGCGATGAAATATTGGAAGTATTCTACGAAAAATTAGAAAACACTCTAGACGACCTACCGAAAAAAGATATACTGGTACTGCTGGGCGACGTGGATGCAAAAGTAGGACTGAAACTGAACTAATAGTCTTTTTCATGATAATTTACTGGGCGCTATTGCTTAGGTACACGAAACGCGAGCGGAGAGCGATCGATCCAATGCTACTAGGAAAACAACTTGGTAGACAAAAAGAAGAACCTGAAACAAAGAGGACTATTGAGCATGGAAGATAAGGATAACTACAGATGGCTATCTTGAAAGATTCAAAGACAATGCACACAAGATAAGAACAACTATATTAGCAAGATCTGCAGAGAAATAGAAGAATACCATAATAAAAACGACACTGGTGGTCAACAAAAAAGAAAGAGACTTGACAGGGAAGTCCAAAACTAAAACACTCTCTATGGAGGACGAGAATGGTAATATTTTGTGGGTAGATTATAAAGTCATAGAAAGATGGAGGCAGTACTGCAAAAAAATATAAGAAAATTACCGAACAACATCCTTTACATCGCAAGCAAACAAATTGGAATGGCAAATCACACCAGAATAAGTGTGAATGGCCGAGACAAATGGGACTAGATATTCAACAGTAGACAGCTAATAGAAAGATCAAGATAATTCAACGCGCCTATGCTACTATTGTTTGTGGACTACAGCAAAGCGTTTGACTGTGCAAGATGGAAGGTGGGTAGTACGGAAGGAAATGGAAGTCCCAGATCACCTAACGTCAATAATAGCTAACCTGTACACCAGAAGCGAAACGATTATCAAACTCGAAAAAAGAACTTTCATAACATAGAACGCCATTTCATAACATAGAAGGGAGTACGCCAGGTGTGCATTCTCTCTCCTAGACTATTCAACGTATATGGAGAATACATAATGAGATGGGAACTAGAGCATGGGACGAGCTGTAGGACAAGAAATAAACACACAGACAAAACTAAAATCATAGTATTAGACAGGGACAACACAATACAACTCACGGATCGACTTAATTTCATTGAAACAATCGAGAGCTTTACAGTCATCAGTGACACATCGAACAGATGCCTTTGAAATGTGGATTTGGAGAAGGATGCTGCGTATACTATGGACAGCACATTTGGTAATATATCAATACTGAACGAAGTAGATATTAAAGAAAGATTGTGCACTATATGCCGCAAATGCATTTTGCAATATTTCGGGCACATCCAACCCAGAGGACAATGCAAAAGAGTCCTAACCGGTTCTGCCAAGCCAACTGAAATAAATATTGATACGATCCAATAGTGTCACTATATTTCAGCTATGAAGTCACGACCAAGAAAAAAGATATAATTTCAGCCCATATTTCTCGTAAAATCAAGATATTTCAATATATTTTAAGAAGCAAAAAATTAACTCCATTACCTACAAATCGCAGACCTTATAAATTGTTGAAAATAATCAGCAAAAGCTTTGATAGTATCATCATCGAAATGTAAGTAAAAAAAATAAATTCAGAGAAAAACTGATTTCTATTTGCAACCGTGCAACCCTAAACGTTGCATGAAGAGGGATGCGGTGGAAAACATATATTAGTGTTTAAACTGATGGCACTATATCCATGCAAAGTGGTATATTTATATATCAATATATATATATATATATATATATATATATATATATATATATATATATATATATATATATATATAGAGAGAGAGAGAGAGAGAGAGGTCTCGAAACCATTTGAAATCAAGACATGAGTGAGACAGGGAGATGGCCTCTCACCCATTCTATTTAATTCAGTTTTTGAGAAAATAATCAGGACATGGGAAAAAGGAGTCAGTGGGGTAAATATGGGGAGACACAAGGATATAATCGTCAACATAAAATGTTTGGCATTCGCTGATGATATAGCCACCATAATAAATAGTAGAAAAGAAGCCAAAGAAGCCCTAGTAACCCTAGTAACGTTAACAGCGGGATCGTTTGAAGTTTCTGCGTAAAAGAAAAATAGTAAAAAGTGGTAAAATTGATGAATCTATTAAATATAAATTATACATAAATCTGCACCAGTAAAAGTCTTTATATTAGAACTTTCGGATTAAATTTGAACAAATTTTGACATTTAAGAACCGCCAAAATTTCGAAGATACTAAGATGGGTAGGAAAATTTGAACATTTCTGGTTTGGAGAAAAATTCCGCGATTAGTTAAACGTTTTCTAACATTTTTGGGTTAAACATTCTTTTTTTTTGGAATGAGTAATTTTTAAAGGAAGGAGAAGAGTAACACCTCTATAAAAAAACCTGGGGCCATCTGGCTCCAGATGGTAACACCCTGTGAGGGCCCCTGCCTAGGGTTACACATGAGAATCCAGATTGGTCTGTGTGGGAACCACCGGTACTCTGTGAGCTCGGCTGTGAAGCTTCTGGAACTTAAAACTGCAGTTGAAATTTTGTGAGATCCGTTTAGATTTCACCTCCAACACCTCAACACAGACCAGTAATCATGTCAGAACAACGGGAAAAAGAATCCACTACCCTGGGCCCCAGTCAAACAGGCTGGGTAATAGACCTGATCATCGGATTCGAGGGGATCAGGCATGTCATGAAGAGAAGAATCGGAGCCTCTCAAAAATAGTCAAGACTATGAGAATATTTTACATGGGAACACTCAACACGAACACACTACTGAAAGTAGGTAAATTAAAACAACTGACGAACGCCATGGATAAATTCAATATCAAAATACTGGCAATACGGGAAACACGTTTCTCAGATGAGAACCACTTTGGTTCGGAAAACTACAGAATATACAAGGGGAAGCTAGCCATAACAATAAGCCAAAAAGAAACCTCAAACTCTTCGGAACAGGATTTGTAGTATATAAATTGATACTGGACTCGCTAGTGGATTTCACCTCAAAATCAGAAAAAATATCAATACTTACGATTCGATCTGGGAACAAAGCTTATGCACTGATCAACGCACATGCCCCCACGAATAATCACAACAAGGGAAACCCGCAGATGATAAAAGAATTTTGGGAAGATTTGGAAGAAACCGCGAACAAAATCCCCACGAAGCAGGTAAAAGTGTTACTAGGAGATTTTAATTCCGAATTAGGCATGCAGAGAAAATTCCAAGACACAACAGGAAAACACACGGCCCACTAGAGAACAAATAAGAATGGAGAGAACGTAATAAACTTCTACAGGTATTTCGACCTCAAAATCATGTCAACGCAATTCCAGAAACCACACAACAAACTACGGACGTTGGAAATCTCCCAACAACGCCCTAGGAGATTTTCAGATTGACCACATAGCAACATGCAAGAAAAACACCAGAGAAATTATGAATGTTAGAACAAGGAAAGGATTTTTCGAATACGATCATCATCTCCTACAAATAAAAGTAAAATTTATACCCTACAGAGAAATCAAGAGAACCAAGAGAACTTTCAGAACATACCCAGAGTACCTACAATTAAACAAGAAAGAAATCACAGAAAAAATTAAGAAAATTGAGAGTAACAATTGGACAGAACTGTCAGGATAAATGAAAGAATGATTAAAATTGGGGAACCACCGAGAAAAAGGAAACACAGAAGGTGGAACATGGCATGCGACAGAGCTGTAGAAGACAGAAGACAAGCCTGGAAAAAAAATCAACAGCCACAGAATACCCGAAAAATGTAAAGAATTTAACAAGATACAAGGCCTCCTCCAAAATAATCTGTAGAGGAAAAATAGGTTATGCAAACAACATGTTGAAGGAGATAGAAGAGGACTTCAACAAAAACAACACACGAAATTTTTACAGAATATTCAAGGAAAATATGACAGGATATCAACCACCGAGCTTATGCTTCAAAAGACATGTCGGATCAGTGGAGACAAACCCTAAAAAGGACTGTGAAATATTAGCAAAATACTTTGACACACTACTCAACTGTGTAAAACCAACACAGAAACTACATTTCGAAAAGCCAGAACCTAACTTGCAAACCCCCAACACACGAAGAAATTGTGAACATAATAAAATCACTGAAAAATAACAGAGCACCTGGAGAAGACGGACTGATTTCGGAATTCTGGAAGCCCGACCATGAAAACATTACACCTAAAATACAAAAGATCATCAAAAACATCTGGGAAACAGGAAAAATACCAGAAAAATGGAAATTAGCCCTAATACCAAAGTTGTTCCAGAGAATGAAGTACCAAAAAGATCATGTACCATGTGGACGGAAGAAGGAATATATATATATATATATATATATATATATATATATATATATATATATATATAAGTGACCGCAAATTAAAGAAAATATCATGTGCCCTTTCTGAACATGTCATTATGAACAAACATTCCATGGATTTTGACAAAGTAAGAGTGTTATGCACCGAAAACAATTGCCATAAAAGAATTTTTAAAGAAATGTTTTACATAAAAAACGAGGAAAATAGTATGAACAAGAAAACAGATGTTAATAATCTGAGTATTATTTATGATTACTTGTTAAAACTAGATTATAATCTTCTTTTTCTTTCTAAAAAGATGTAATTTGTTGTTTTTATTTTATTTTTAGTTTTCAAATTTTTGAATTTTGTTTTAAATTTGTTAATATTTCAAATGTCAATTTGTTTTTTAATTTTTTAATTTTTAATCTGTTAAAGTATTTATATATGAAGGATTGACACTGTTATTTTTAAAAGTTCAGTATTGTTCATGAAGTTGTTTTTTAGTATTAACCTCACGTTAGTAAGTATTTTAAAAAAAACCTGTCTAAAGACCATGTGAGTTAACGAATATATAAATTTTTGTAGTTGTCTTGATAAAGGGAATAAACGTTCCCGAAAGCTCGAGTAAATAACAAAGAGTTTCTTTTGCCCAACCAAAAGTTTTGACTGCAACCTCATCAAACTTATATACATATGTTCACTTGTGAAAATATACAACTATATATATATATATATATGGAATTTATATATATATATATATATAAATTCCGTCTTCCGTCCACATGGTACATGATCTTTTTGGTACTTCATTCTCTGGAACAACTTTCCACTTATCAATTTTTCCTCTGTATATGTGTCGGTCCGAAATTTCTTTTGGTTGGATTTCAGCATTTCTCATGTCTGTCCCTACTTATTGTGTCCAAGGGAAAGTCTTTAGTTTGTCAACTATTTCGAGAATTTGGTGGGTTACCCTGGTGTCAGGGAGTCTCTTAACATGTCCATAAAATTTTAACCTTGTTTTCCTGAGGTCTGCCGCAATATTAGAAATTTTTTCTGTACATTTCCGTGATTATAGGCGGTAACCATCTCCCAAATGCCTTGGTCCTAAGATTTTCCTTATGATTTTTCGCTCTTCTTTTAGGATATTCTGGAGCTCGCCTTTTTTATTAAGCGTGAGAGTTTCTCCTGCATATAAGGCTTCAGGCTTGATTACAGTATTATAACATAGAGCGACATACATTTTTGGTTGTAAATTTCTCTTGCTCTCCCATATGCTCTCTTGAGTTTTTGGATACGGGTGTTTTGTGCTATTTTTTCTTTTGCAATTGGTGGGATGCTTTCACCTAGGTATTTGAAGTGTGGGGCTCTTGATCTGTCCATATTTCGTATTTAGATTTGAGACGTCTAGTTTTGAAGCAAAAAATTCTGTTTTCTGGAAGGAGATTTGAAGTCCAACTTTTTTAGCACATTCCTGGAGAGTTTCAATTTGCTTACTGCTGTGATTTCATCCCTGGACAGAAGGGCCAGGTCATCTGCGAAGGCTAAGCATGGAATTTAGAGCTTGTTTTTCTGTGTCCCAATGTTTATTGGGTTCCATCTATTTTGTGCTTTCATTTATTTTTTGCCATTTCTTCATCACCTTATCTAGAACAAGGTTGGAGAGGATGGGTGATAGTCCATCTCCTTGCCGGACACAACAGCTTCTTTCTTCCAATTCACCAATTCTTCTGAGATTTCTACCATGAATTTTACTCTTGATTTCGTATCATTGAGGATCTGGATGGTAAATTTTAGTGTTTTGGTGTCTAGTATATATATATATATATATATATATATATATATATATATATATATATATATATTACAAAATTAAGTCATTCACCCCGTCATTCATTATTCATGAGCACCCCAATATTTTTAAATAGCAACTGTAACAGTAAAAAACAGTATTTCACAGAACTCCAACCTTCTATCAAAGTCATCCTCGTTCAATTCCTGAACTAAGGGAAGCTTATAGGGAAAATGTTATTACTTTCCAAAATTCCGGGGTCACCAATTTCCGGTTTTACCAATTCCTTATACATGACACGCTTTTAATAAGGAACTTTAATTTTTCCTAGAGATTTTGGTGAGCCTGTTCTCGGAAGATTTTTCGAAGTTCCCTCTTCTTGAAATCGTCAAACAATTATTTCGACTGTTGATTTAGAAAATAGTCATTGAGGACGTGCTGCACTTCATCGTAAGATCCTGTTCTATCCACGAAGCTATCTATACTATCTACGAATCATACTCATTCGTGAGAGTCCTTATAAAATGCATTTTGAGTGTAAATTCATCATCATTGATGTTCTGCTATGTGCAGGTTCCATTCTGCCTCCTCCTCTCAACTCTATCCATAGCCTTTTTCTTTATATCCACGTAAACTTTTTAGTGAAACCAACAGACCAAGTTTTCTCTTTGCAATTCCAGTACCGTTGGCTTTTCATGCGTTTTATACAGGTCTTTCATGTATTCTTCCCATCTATTAAGGATTTCTTTCTCGTCTTTCAACACTTTTGAAGGGTAGATTATTTGTGAGTTTATTCCCGCAACATTCAACATGGATAAAAAAACGACCACGGGCAATCGCTTTGGTATTACGAGCTACATTGTATGAAGAACATACATTATCGACATCAACATCACCTTTTGTCTAGTTATAATTTCAGGTTTCTTTTGGTCACCAGCAATTTCTTCGATTTTGGGATCAAAGTGTATGCTTGATATTAGCACCACATGTTTATTAATTTTGCATGTATGATACTAGTGTTCCTTCTTTTCTGAAACCAAAAGCACTTGATTTAATATCACGTCGCTTTAGATTTTTGAAATCAGATGGTATTTACCACTTGTTCCTTTTCGGTGTCCCGACTAACTGCTTATGTTCTTTTGTCAGCTCTTCCATCGACACATCACAAAACCAATTATCCATTGTGGCGTTTCTTCCTGTGATACTGATGGGTTAAAGCAACGGTTTCACGGTATTTGTAGTTTTATTACTAACAGAAAATGGGCCATCTGTTTGGGCCCCGGCATAAATCTCCAATCTGCTGGTGTAATACGTTTGAGTATCAGCAAGTGAAAATATTTTAATACCCTACTTAGCGGGATTCGAAGGAATGTATTAAACAAAATTTCATCTTCCTCGCATTGCTATGAAATTTCATTTCGTCAATGGTAACATAGGCACTCAATGAATAACTTTCTACCCAATTATCCTTTCTTATAAAAAACCTTTCTTACCTTCGTATCTAGTTTCGCGATTATCGAATATGATACAGCGATACAGGAATCGGAAAAGCAACAAGTTCATCGTTAATCGAAATAATTAAACACCATTTCCATTGGTGTCCCACAAATTGTCTAAATTCAGTCCTTATATACTTTATACAGTCCTGCTAGATAGAGTAAACCTATGCATGCTCTCATTTCTGCGATGTAGGTTTTACACGTATCTCTCGTTCGGCTAAATTATGACTGTTTCATTTCTATATACTGATTCGTATATAGCACTATTTGATAAAAAATATGATCATCGAAAAGATATTTCTTTGCAGTCATGCATGTATTTGAGAGAGCGTTATCAATAGTACTTCGCAATTTTGTGTTTGTCTATTTTATGTTTCTGTGTTTTTGGCAGTACAGAACACGGAACTTTATTCCAAATAAATCTATGGATCACCTAAACGTTTGCTTTTATAGTTGTTACATCAGTGTCACCACCAATTTCGTCATCTGATGTAGAAGTTGCATCGTTCTGCATTGCCCTGCTTACATCACACTGTTCAAAATATTCAATTACTTCGTCTTCCACACACTCAGAGAAATGTGTATCAATATCATCGTCAAAACCATCTCTATTATTCTCATCATCATCCTCAAGAAGCCTTTGCAACTCGGCAAAATCTTTCGGATTACTGTAGTGATATACCCTATCGCTAGGCATTTCTCTGTAAATGGATGTTTGCTTTAAAACAATAAACGTTGTGGATATATCTCAGATTATTTACATTATTAGTTTCTAAACTCATTAAAAATAATATCTTACAAAATATCCTATATCAGTTCAAAATCGATACAACGTAACGCATTTACACGATACATGTTCACATGTAAGACAAACATAAACATTTACAAAAGAAATCGCAGAGTATCTTTGAGATACACGTGTGGATGAATCGCTGTTGCATACACCTCATGATTGTGAAGCTATCTAACACGAGTATTTAGCCAAAAGAGAAGGCATAGGTGCATGCGTAACTCCAGCCTCGATCTATCTCCAAACCTCGATCTTGTATCTGTGAGATACAAGCGACTAACAGAGGGTTAATAAAGATAATCAGTTGCTATTTCTGAACGTTTGAAGATTTCTAACAAGAACTGTGGATCACGAAACTTAACTCACAATTCCATTGCTGCCCGTGCTTTTCCGCTAAATTTAAATGCCAATCAGAAGTGTGTTTTCTTGTGGATCACTAATCTCTTCATTAAGATACGGCAGTAAACAGCACCTTTGAAAGAATAAGAAAATTACATAGGTTTCGAAAACGATTCATTTTCTGTGATAGAGTTGTTTGAATTTAAATTTCCCTTTAGACCCGATATCCTCGATTACTTACTACATTCATTAAACCTATCTTGCCCTCATGATCATCGTATCTTTGCAATTTATGTTTCTTAGCGCCTATGGAAAAGTTAATTAAAAAGCAGGAACAATTACAGATAGTAGATAAGGTGATTCTTGTTTATCTAATTTCAATCTGCGTTTCGAAATAATTATTTTTTAATGAATCATTTTTATACATAAATTCCTTATTTGAATTTGTAATAATATATTTGTATTAGAAACATTGCCTCCTTCCTCTTGTGCCGTGTGCTAAAAAAGTTTGGCAGAAATTGGTATAGACAGTCTATTAATTTTGTATTAACCATTCTCTAATTGATTTAGTCTTGTCTTTTGCTTCTTCATTGTTTCTTATAGTAAATCCCATTGAATAAACTAAACTGAATAGACATTAAAATAATTGAGTACTTTATAAGCTTTTTATTACGTGAGCGGCATTAAGAAATAATTTATCTATCCATTGCCGTTTAATGCCCCAACTGATCCTCAGCTTCTTTTTTATTATTCAAGGATTTTTTTTACGTGGGACGTTTGATAACGTGGTCGCCGTTTCGCGAAACGGGCCGTAAACAATGCGACTTCGTCTTCATCCACTCGTAAAACAATTTAAACATCGCGATAAAACAAAAATTCTTCCGGGTTATTATGATTTTTTTGTTGCGGCGTAGACACGCAGTTTTTCTTTGGGCGCGTGTGTGTGTTATACCAAAAATTTATATACAAGAGTAATATACATTTTATCCGGTAGGATTGCAGCGCAAAAACGGCATGAAATATTTATGGGTGTGTGCGTATTTCGGGGTGGATTTAGAGGGTTGTATACGGGATGTATATATATATATATATATATATGCGTGATCGCGAAATTTCTAGACCACGGGTTTCAATGGTGACCAGAATTTTCAACCCCATTAAGCTTTGACCTCTTTTTTAATACCAACAATTACAATTTACATTTAAAAAAAAATGCGAGATTAAACAGGCAAGTTTTTTTTTGAGTATTGTTTAACTCAACCAACAACTCGGACTGTAGTTGGTGAATAAAGCTCCAGATCGCGAAGCTTTCTAATTAAGTCTTTATTGTGACTAATATTTCCCTAAAATTAGACTGTATTGCATTTTATTATACGGTGGATGGTCTTGGTATATTTGTGTTACATATTTTGCTTAGAAATTTAAACTTTAGAAACCCCACTTCGTGCGACCTTAAAATAACCTCTGAAGCTTATATTGAAGAGTTTTATGGTACATAAATTGTTTCGCTTCGGCCTGGCATCGCCATTTCCATAACTCACGTTTGCACGCAAAAAATATAAACAAAAATGACTCAGTTTGTATTGCAATGTTTAGATAAAAGGCTTTCATCGGAATTTTATTCTGAAATCTATGTTTTTATATTGTTTGACGAAAGTAGATAGTAAATAAAGCTCGATATTAGTTTTGGTATATAAGATTTGAAAACACAACTAGACATGTGAAACTATAAATAAGACTTGAGAGATTCGGCTGTTTATAGGTATATGTTAAAATATGTTCACGGTAAAAATAAAAGTTATTCTTATTCATACAAGGGTGAATAATGCCTTTCTCACACGTGTATCATACATTATTTTATCTATTAAGCATGTTAAAATACTGTTGAATCTATAAAAAAATAATTGTTTCTTACCGATAATATTGAAAAATTGTAATATTGACAAACAACATATTTGAAATTACTCACTCTATAAGGTTACAACGTACAGCTCCTCCGTGGCAAAAATTGCTAACTAGTAAAGACGCACAGTGATTCGGTAACACTACACATCTTCTGTTGCCATAATAACCATAGTAACAACAAACAGAAATTGCTTAGTAATGATACTCCATTGAACTTTTACGCACGATTTGGATTCTTTAACACACGATTATAATAACGGCATCCTTCGCATACGATAAAATACTTATTTATTTATTCATTATGGTGTGCGAGTATATAAAGGATATTTTTCAATGTAGACATTACAATTATTTTTACATCACAATTATTTAATTTAAAAAAAACCAAAGAAACAAATGCAACAAAATATACCAAAGTACACACACCTTCCAAAAATATCATATTTTATTAAAGAAATTATCAATTTTTGTTTGGCCAGTTAATTTTCAACAGATTACAGAAATGCTTCGATGAAGGCGTAAATACTATAAAAGAAATATCTGAACTGGAAGGAAAATAAAACGCAATAAAAAAACTAATTTGCAACGCCTCTCAAAGATACCTAAAACAAGTAAAGATAGCCAAACAAGAGTGGATGACACAAGATATTCTGAACCTAATGGAATAAAGAAGGAAAGTGAAGCAAACAGACGGTACCAATTACCGTGAAATAAACAAAGATATAAGGACCAAAATCAGAGAAGCCAAAGAAGGCTGGCTATCGGCCAAATGCGACGAAATAGAAAAGCTAGACCGCATCCACGATCACTTCAACGTACATCGGAAAATTAAGGAAATGATAGGAACGAAAAATAACACAAAAATAACAACAACAATGAGTCTGGCTGATAAGAACGGTAAACTAGTCACGGAAACATCGCATAAACAAGAGGTATGGCAGGAATACATTGAAACCCCATTTAACGACACTTCTCGCTCAGAGCACCCCTACAACAATAAAAACACGACAGAAAGCGGTCCAGAAATCACCAAAGACGAAGTAAGGAAAGCCATAGAACTAGCAAAGAATAATAAATCCGCAGGTCCAGACAACGTCAACACCGAAATGTTAAAGGTAATGTGCTGTGCGAACACTGGGAACGATTATCTAGACATCCTAACTGCTCTCTTCAATAATATCTATACCACCGGAAACATGCCAGAGGACTGGTTTCACTCCATATTCGTCACGATACCCAAGAAACCAACTGCAAATAACTGCGACAAACACAGAGTAATAAGCCTAATGAACCACATAGTTGAAACCTTTCTTAAAATCATACATTCTAGAATCTATCAAAAATGCGAAGAATATCTAGGTGAAAGCCAATTCGGCTTCAGGGACGAACTGGGAACGAGGGAGGCTGTTTTTACAGTCCAGGTTCTGATTCAGAGATGCAGAGATGTGGGCCGTGATGTCCATGCCTGTTTCATAGATTTCTTTCGAAAGCCTTCGATAATGTACAGCACGATAAATTAATCGAGGTATTACAAGAAACAGGCATAGATACAAAAGACATCAGAATAATAGCCAACATGTATTGGGATCAGACAGTGTCTGTAAAAGTAGATGAGAACAACTCCGCAAAGATTAACATCCTCAGAGGCGTACGACAGGGATGCGTATTATCTCCGACTCTATTCAACCTGTATTCGGAGAAAATCTTCAAAGCAGCGCTCAAAGACACCAGCGAAGGCATCAAGATAAATAGGGAGCTTATAAACAACATCCGATACGCCGACGATACCATCGTACTTGCTAGCAGTTTGGAAGGCTTACAAGAACTAGTGACCAAGATTCACACCACTAGCACGGAATATGACTTCAAGCTCAACAAAAGCAAAACAAAACACATGCTAATAAGCCGAAATGCTTCACATCCCAGCGTATTGATGTTAGAAGGAGAGACCATCGAACTAGTAGAAAAGTACTCTTACCTGGGAAATATTGTCAACGACAACTGTTAGCACTCCGTAGAGTGGCACTGCAAATTAGAGAAGGCTAGAGCGGCAAGCAATAATAAACTCAAAACAATGCTATGCAGCAGCGACCTGACATTACACCCAAGGTCCGAATGGTCAGGTGTTACGTTTTCTCTGTTCTGTTGTACGGCGCAGAAGCATGGACGCTAACGGAAGCAACAGAAAGGAAGATAGAGGCGTTCGAGCTCTGGGTATAAAGAAAGCTGCTCCGCAAATCCTGGCGGGATCACATTAAGAATGAGGTGGTAATGCAAGGATAGGCACGCAGAGACAAGTTCTGGGCACAATCAAGAAGATAAAAACTGGCTATCTTGGCCATTTAATGAGAAACCAGAAATACCGCTTACTACAGCTGGTTCTGCAAGGAAGAGTAGATGGACACAGAGGACGAGGTAGAAGAAGAAACTCCTGGCTAGGAAATCTGAGGCAGTGGTTCTCGCTCACTCCACACAACTTTTCAGACAGGCTGTAGATAGAACGGAAATTGCTATGTTCATCGCCAACATCCCGAAGGGATAAGGTACGCAAAGAAGAAGAAGAAGTTAATTTTTTTATCAACATATCACTTGAAAACTTTTCATATTCGGAATCCATATTTTTTTAATCCTTTGTATACCTTTATGTTAATTTTGGTAACAGCTGCAGCCACATCAGCATGTATGATTTTTTTTGCTACTTCTACTTCTTTTTCTCCATTTTCTGGATTATCGCCATTTATTATTTTTAATTACAGATCCATGAGATCTTCATTAGTTAAGTCCTCATCTACGGATTCAACTAATTGGGGAATACCTTCTATGTCTAATTCTAAATTTACCCCCTACTAATTTGCTAAGGAAAGTGTGTTTGAAGAAATTTCTGCTACTTAAGGATCATTAATAAATCGTTTTATCATTTTATCAATCGCTTAATCGTTTTTAAAGAAGCTTTTTCCAAAATCCTTTCATGCAGTTTTCTGATTTTTTTCTAATTCAGCTGCTATATTCTTGATGTCATCCAGGACCTAATATTCTTTACAAAATTGAAGACCTCGCTGCATGAGCGAAATTACTCCACTAAAGGAGTAATTAAAAAAGGACGTTTAAATATTTTGGTTTCGAATATAACAGTTTCTATTTTTTCAACATAACTAGATACCGGTTAGCTAGTATAGACGTATTATAATTACTAATAAAATATTTAGGTATCATTTAAAACAAATTTAGTTTTGGATATCAGACTTATAACCAGACAAAAAAAAAACAAAATATTTTAATTTTAATAAACTTTACTTGTAATGTAATAGAAATCAAAACAATGTTATAATTCTTCACAAAATAAAAACGGAAGATAACTAATTTAAACTAAAAAACAAAGTTTCAACGCGCTCCGAGTTTTCACTAATCGTTAGCATTATCATCTTTGACGTCGGTATTTTCATTTTCGTAGGAATCTGATTTCAACTGATGCTAATTCCACACATCGTATGGTGGTAGATATTTATTAGCCAATTTCATTTCATTGTCATATTTTACCCTCTTGGCAGGAAATACCCTAAGCGGGACGGGCTTCGGATAATACTGGCAGTACAGCTAATTTTTGAATAAGAAACTTGAAAGTATCAAGATATTATTAGACTTACTGCACTGTTTGACAGGAAGATCAGAACTGTAATCGAAGACCTTGTATTGGCTTATGTTGAATCGTTCTCTGTTAGTCACTTGTTACTACACAATTTTCTATTAGATTTTGTGTAACCCTGATGATAAAACATGAACGTTATGACTTTTCCATTATTTGGATACATTCCTAAGGAAGGTAGGAGAAACTGGGGAGACACTGGACACGGGGAGACAATGAACAGAATGATTACTCCGACCCTCTTTTGCATTTCCGCGCTAAAACATCTAAATCATGTTGGAATTAAGATGAACATTTCAAACATTGCAAATGGCCGATATCCTCTAAATAAATTCTATGAAAATTCCAAAATATCGATTTTTGGTCTTTTAATATAGTTTTTTAAGGTTAGAGCGTAAGGTGTAATTAAAAAAGCATTTTTTATTTATTTTTGTATTCTAATTACGGTACAAGGTTGGTGTTTAAGCTAGTATTTAATCGTGTTGCAACAGGCGTTTTGCATACTACTTCGAGGTGAGGTTATTTTTTATTAATAAGAGTCACCTTGGGAGACGCGTGTCCGAAGTCCCCCTTAGCTTGACTTAATTTATCGCACTTTTTTAATTAATAAATTACGCCTTCATCTTCAAACCAAGGACAAGCTAAAGTTCAGATCTGTACTCCGCAAGAAATCTGGCCTTATCCAAAGGCCAAGCCACGAAAAGAAGCAGTCAATCGCAGGCGAGGTAAGTGCATGACCGTTACAGAATCCCGAAAAGGAAGAAAGAGAGCCGAAGGCTGTTGTTCTAGAATGAAATGGGAAAAATTAAAAAGAGTGTAAAGAAGAAAGACACCTCAGAGTCATCGTCAAACTCAGTCATCGTTCTCGCTCGTATAGCGATACGAAGAAGAAAGCCCCGTAGTTTCTATTAGAAAAGAAATTGAAGAGTATGCAGCATTAAAATACGTTGGAGACTATGTGCAATTACGTTTTGAAACAGACTCAAATTCAAATTTTCTTTTTATTTTCGATCACTTATACCTTTGTTTTTTATATAATTTTCAACGAATAAAGAAAAGTTAGCATCACTGCTTTATTCTCTATTTTGTCCTTAACACACTGCTTTTTGAAATATGTAACTATTGCTTTTCGTTTGGCTTTTATGAGCCTTTTCCAAATCCTAGTGAAATAGTAAAATTCCGTCAATTATCTTCGCATAAGCACATCTTTCTAACGCGGCACTAAAAGGTTAAGAAAGAAAGGTAAAAGGTTATTTTTAGGGTTCCGTACCGAAAACGGAACCCTTATAGGATCACTTTGTTGTCCGTCTGTCTGTCTGTCTGTCTGTCTGTCTGTCTGTCTGTCCGTCTGTCTGTCTGTCAAGACCATTTTCTCAGGAACGCGTAGAGGTAACAAGTTGAAATTTGTACCTAATACTCGGGTCTGCGGTCTCTTTCGGCTGTGAAAAAATCAAACTTGTAAGTCAACGCGAACAAAAGATATGACCGTTTATGTCGCATATTTTGCGATTTCACAAGGGAATCAAAACCTATAGGGTACTTCCCGTTGACCTAGAATCATGAAATTTGGCAAGAAGCAGTGTCTTACAGCACATGTAAAGGGAAAAATCTGAAAACCGTAAATATGTAGTTTAATTACAAGAAAAATGCGAATTTACTTCGCAGTCCGTTTATGTTCCGTACGATGTTATGATTCTTCTCTCTCCTCTTTCCTCCCACCGCAGCCGACACTTTTATGGTATTTGCTAGCAACACGATAATAAATGTAAATTCGAAATTTACGGCCGATTGTTTATTTGCATTAGGGTAAATATTTTCAGTGCTATGATGAGGGTTCTTCTAAAACTCAGTATTAGTGTGTCTTTGTGTGTCTATTAGTTTGTCAACGAATAAAAGAACCAATAACTTAGATTTGGCATTTGATGCTCTGAAAACTATAAAACCAAGCTCAGTAGCTAGTGAACGAGTATTCTCAATTTCAGGCAATATTGTGTCCAAAATAAGAACAAGACTTTGCGACCGTTCAGTGGATATTTTCTGTTTTTTAAAATCCTATTTTCTTAGGAGAAATTAAATTTAGTGAAATAAATATAAATACCATTTGAATTTTTGTTTAAGCTTTCGTTATTTTCTGTAAGTAATATGCAATACTTATTTTTTTTATATTATGGCTTTGATATTGATTTAGTTCTTTGTTATTTTATATAAATTATATAAAATATTTTTCCCTATTCTATTTTTTTTTGACAAAAATTCGAAAACCGGCTAAAACCGTTTTTTCGGAAAATCAAAATTCGAAAATCGAAATTTCAAAAAGTCGGTTTTTGTATAAACCCTAATTATGATAAAACTTTATTTTACTTATATATCACACTTATTATTATTTGTGGTAAAAACATACCGAATTTTTAAAATCAGTGTTTTTAAGAATGTATTCAATTTGTGATAAGAGTTACTCTTCCCGATATTTTATTCATAACGGTAAAAACTTTTCATTATATATTTGTGTAAAAAGTATGTGTCGGCACTAAGCTGTTTATTCTAAATTTTCTTTGTTTATATTCGTTATGCATTTCATCACGTACGCTCTATATACATAATATATACAGGGTATATATTATGTCTAAATTTTGCTTGTTTATAACGGACATGCGACATATTCAAGTCCCGTAACATCCTGTATATATTATATTTCGTCTAATTTTTGTTTATAATCTACATATACTTAAATCACGTACGCCCTATATTTTTAGGGTTCCGTACCGAAAACGGAACCCTTATAGGATCACTTTGTTGTCCGTCTGTCTGTCTGTCTGTCCGTCTGTCTGTCTGTCCGTCTGTCTGTCTGTCTGTCAAGACCTTTTTCTCAGGAACGCGTAGAGGTAACAAGTTAAAATTTGTATCAAATACTCGAGTATGCGGTCTCTTTCAGCTGTGAAAAAATCAAACTTGTAAGTCAACGCGATCAAAAGATATGACCGTTTATTTCGCATATTTTGCGATTTCACGAGGGAATCAAAACCTATAGGGTACTTCCCGTTGACCTAGAATCATGAAATTTGGCAAGAAGCAGTGTCTTACAGCACATGTCAAGGGAAAAATCTGAAAACCGTAAATATGTAGTTTAATTACAAGAAAAATGCGAATTTACTATTTGAAACTTATGAAAATTCACTAATGTTGTCGTAGTGGTATTGTCAGGCTCCAGAAGCATATGGGTTGCATACAGTTAGGTCCTATTCTATGTTTATTCTGAATTTTCTTTGTTTATATTCGTTATGCATTTCATCACGTACGCTTTATATACATAATATATACAGGGTATATATTATGTCTAAATTTTGCTTTTTTATAACCGACATGCGACATACTCAAGTCCCGTAACATCCTGTATATATTATATTTCGTCTAATTTTTCTTTATAATCTACATAATATGTTGATAATCTACATAATACTACTATACTATACAAGTTTGTACGGAACCCTCGGTGCGCGAGTCACAACTCGCACTTGGCCGGTTTTTTTATATAATTTTAGATCATTGTTATCATTGGCATTAGTGGTGCTTGCAGAAAACAAGAACTACGAAATATCAAACCCATGCCAACAAAAACTCAAAGATCTTTTGGGTACCAAAAGAATTTTACCAAACCTATAAAAAATTTATTAACCTACGCCCACAAAAAATGGACAATGGTCAGTCTTTTTTTTCTAAATTATCAAAATGAGAAATGCACTAAGCAATGTGTTGGAATAAATAAAATTGGCTCTATTCCTAAACAAATTGCTAATTATCTTTATTTGCCGGAAGCAAATCTTTATACAGGACATTGTTTCAAACGTTCGTCAGCCACCATTCTTGTGGATTCCGGTGGTGATTTATTTTCACTAAAAAGGCATGCTGGCTGGCGTTCGTCTGCAGTAGCAGAAGGCTCTATAGACTGTTCCATGAAAAATCAAAATGATACTGCTACAAAAATTTCTACAGCGATAAACAGTAATTTCACTTCCACAAATACAAGTACATCATGTGACTATGACTTCAAGTACTCATAATGAACCAATCTAATCACTAATGATGTAGATAACAATCCAACACTAATATTCAACAATTGTCCAGTTATTATAAACTATAATCAAAAAAATTAAATAAATAATTATACATATATCTTAAGATCTTATCATTTTTATTATATTTTAGTTTATTCTTGGGAAACGGAATTTATTTTAATAAAACAACTGATGTCGATATTTTGCCAACGTTTCGGTCTTTTTTATTCTGACCTTCTTTAGGGCCTATATCTATTTAGTAGGAATTAATGAAATTAAACATATAAAATATAAATTATTAAGTAAATATAAATTATTTCATTTGACACTGACACGCAGTACATTGTGTTGCCTATATCGATGAATCACTATATCAGTTACATCAAACATATTTTTCTTATTAAATAGAAACAAATTATTGTGGTCGTAGATAAAGTATAGTACATAATTCGAGTTGTAAGGCAATTAAGTACTAGCGGAATTACGTATTTATAATAACAGTTCCGCTCGTACGTAATATGCTTCTTACAACTCTCATTACGTAATATACTATTGTTCTTAGGTTTACTAGTGCCTGTGATACAATGTTTTTCGTTGGTACAGGTACCAACGGTACTCTCTTTTTTATTACCACCTGTTACCTTAGCTAAACAATTTTGTATTTGATCCTTCGAAATGTGTATTTACTGAAATTAACTTTTTATTATTACTACTACTGTTTAGATTTACTTAGTAATCGAATTAGTAAATTATTCTTTTATAATTACGTTGCCGTGCAATTGCCAAGCCATTATAATTATAATAGAAATAAAGGTGTCTAATATACGGTTACTATAGATACGGTTACTATAAATGTTGATAGGTAATTGATTAGACTACAATTTATAACAAAGTAGTTGAATAGGTGCTAACTAAAATAACTGACATGGTCTTACATGAGATTCCATTTACATGAGATTTTTGTAGCGAAAGAACTGCGTTACGAGACTTGGCATTTTTTACATTTTATGTTTTTGATGGGATCTCATTTCTTATTGTAGGTTATGTTCCTTTTTTTCTCGGGTAATATACCGTGTCCGTCAGCTACTGATTTTCTTAAAGCCCATTCCCTGTCTCTATTGTAAAGTTAGCAACTATACGTACAAGCGCGATGCGTTCGTTGAATATTATTTTTAATAATCCTTATTTTTCATTTAATGGAAAATGAAATTTAGGGATTTTTTATTTTTTTCTTCCTTTATAGGCTAAAGGCTAAGTAAAATTCAAAATTTGGAGTTTAAAACATTGCTAGAAGTACCTTAGAATTTTGATGATCGGTGACAAAATTAAGAAATTTTGAAATAATCAATATTTTTCATTTATTGGATAATAAAATTTCGGGATTTTTAATTTTTTTCTTTCCATTATAGGCTAAAGGCTAACTAAAATTCAAAATTTGAAGTTTGTAAGATTGCTAGAAGTACCTTAAAATTTTGATGATCGGTGACAAAATCAAGAAATTTTTAAATAATCATTATTTTTCATTTAATGTGTAATGAAACTTCGTGATTTTTTATTTTTTCCTTCCTTTATAGGCTAAAGGCTAACTAAAATTCTAAATTTGGAGTTTGTAAGATTGCTAGAAGTACCTTAGAATTTTGATGATCGGTGAGAAAATTAAGAAATTTTTAATAATTATTATTTTTCAATTAATGGGTAATGAAATTTCGGGATTTTTGATTTTTTCCTTCCGTTATAGGCTAAAGGCTAACTAAAATTCAAAATTTGAAGTTTGTAAGATTGCTAGAAGAACCTTAGAGTTTTGATGATCGGTGATTGTGTCACTTACAAAATTAAGAAAATCTGACTGGCCATAATTCGTAAACTACAAGGTATAATTATTAGGTATTTCGCCCATATAGCCCTTGATATCTAAAAATTCAAACTTCTTGCTTTGTACACAACAAAGTTACAGGAGATTAAAAGTGCCGTGAGTCGCTTCGAGAAAAGTTAGTACGGTTGTGCTCGACTTGGCGGGAGCACTGCCGTGCCCCTAGATAATGTAAAAAAAATTTACAAAACTCTTGACAAAACGCATTGACAGTTTTTAAAAAAGATAACAGGTAACATATCTGATCCTGGTCCTAAGTTACTCTTTCAGTTAGATATTCAGTCAAAAATATCGATTTCATTATGTGATCATACAAGATCAGAGCTATTTAGATCTAAAATACTATTACGATTAATACAGGATATAACACAGTAATTGTATATTCAGATTCTAAATATTAAAAAAAAAACATTTTAGCAATTTCAAGAGGATTGTCCGAAGATTGATTTTTGTATGACATGGAGTTAGGTAGATTATTATTTTGCCTTGCATGAATAAATTTTCAAAATTATTTGCTATTTCTTTTGACATTGTCTTGAGTGACATTGATATGTTGTTGGTAACAAGTACCATAAAGTGTTCGACATTGGTCCCGCAGGTCTCTAAATTTAACATAATCACTGAGGAAACCATTTTCTTTCCAAGTTTTATAAACAACTTTTTTATTAGTACTCAGTGATTTTTGTTCTTAACTATACCAGTGAGGAGATGTTTCATTTTAGATATCGTTTTTGGTACATAAATATCAATACAGGATTGTATAATGCTATAAAAATTGATTAAAGCGTGGTTAACCTCACTGATATTGAAGATCAGATCCCAACACTTCCCAAAATGATTAATTTCAGCATAATTTGCTAACTTTAAATTATAATATTCATACTCATACAACATATGTTGTATATATGTTGTATATATAATGTATTTATCACATGGTAACAATGTATTATCACATGCATGAACTTTAATATCAGACGCATTGGATAAAACGAGATCTAAAATAGACTCATATATATTAAGAATTAAATTTATTTGGTATGAGTTATGGAACGCACAATAGTCAACGATACATGAAGTCTTCGGTGAAGCTAGGTTGTTCACCTTCACAACAAGATCATCATTACTCCATTCAACATTAGGTAGGTTAAAATCACCAGTTAGCACAATGTTATCACAGTTGTTACTCAATAACACTTCATCAAGAGACAATCAAAAGTCCTCATAGGAATCCACAGGAGTTTGTGCAGTGTAATACGCCGAACCAATAAGAGTTTTTAAACCATTAATAGTAATTAGAACAAAAATATGTTCCACACTCTGGATGTTGGTAAAAATCTGTCTTACAAATATATTAAGGCCAATAGCAATCAATACACCACCTCCACGATTACATTGACTTGTCTTCTTCGACCTATCACATCTAAACACAAAGTGTTTTCTCACATACATTGTTTTTTGTCTGTTTTTTTTTCGAAAAATGTATTCATCATATTTTTTTTTTGTTTAAAAAGCATAATTTTTGAAATTAATCAGTAATTTGATTTAGATTTTTTTTTTCGGTACAAGAAACAGACAACTCCATCATCTTCAATGTTTGTTGTTAAAACACCTATTGCAAAACACCTTATTTTATTTAATAAATATTAGTGGCTGACCCCATTTATCAAAAAAATAACATTCCCTTTGAGCCCTGCAATTATTGATACTTGCGATTAATTCATTTAATGTACATATAAATACGGTTGAAAGTGTTTCAGTTAATTAGGGTTCCGTACCGAAAACGGAACCCTTATAGGATCACTTTGTTGTCCGTCTGTCTGTCTGTCTGTCTGTCTGTTTGTCTGTCTGTCTGTCTGTCTGTCTGTCTGTCTGTCTGTCTGTCTGTCCGTCTGTCTGTCTGTCAAGACTTTTTTCTCAGGAACGCGTAGAGGTAACATGTTGAAATTTGTATCAAATACTCGAGTCTGCGGTCTCTTTCAGCTGTGAAAAAATCAAACTTGTAAGTCAACGCGATCAAAAGATATGATCGTTTATGTCGCATATTTTGCGATTTCACAAGGGAATCAAAACCTGTTGGATACTTGCCGTTGACCTAGAATCATGAAATTTGGCAAGAAGCGGTGTCTTACAGCACATGTCAAGGGAAAAATCTGAAAACCGTAAATATGTAGTTTAATTACAAGAAAAATGCGAATTTACTATTAGAAACTTATGAAAATTCACTAATGTTGTCGTAGTGGTGTCAGGCTCCAGAAGCATATGGGTTGCATACAGTTAGGTCCTAGTCTATGTTTATTCTGAATTTTCTTTGTTTATATTTGTTATGCATTTGTTATATACATAATATATACAGGGTTTATATTATGTCTAAATTTTGCTTTTTTATAACGGACATGCGACATACTCAAGTCCCGTAACATCCTGTGTATATTATATTTCGTCTAATTTTTCTTTATAATCTACATAATATGTTGATAATCTACATAATAATACTATACTATACAAGTTTGTACGGAACCCTCGGTGCGCGAGTCACAACTCGCACTTGGCCGGTTTTTTTTCAAATAGTGTTGTAAGAAGTTAATGGGTTCGTTTGGATTTGTTTTGTTCAGTTTCATTGTAAATGTAGAAGTGAGCCACAATATTTTTGCCTGTGTGAATACAAAAATTGAATAGCCATAGCTATCTTAAATAGAATGTATCCAAAGTTCCATCAGGAACTTACGGTAGCGGAAGGTTTTGCTGGTAGTGGAAAGATAGCACCTCTATGTTCTTGTTTTCCTTGGCAAGTTTAGTTTTTTTGGATAGATCCGTAAAAACGATTGTGATTTTAGTTGATGCATTGAAAGTGAAGTAGATTTGACCAAATATATATATAAAATTCGCCTTAAAATAACAGCAATAAAAGTCGAACGTTACTTTTGGTTTAAATTCTGAAGTCATCTCTTTTCTGTCGTATAATATTTTTTTCATGAGAAGTTCAAAACTTTCAAGGTATAACTCTTACATTGTTTTCACATTGAGTTCAGGAGAAAGGTAGTACGTTTTGTACTCTATGTTTCTGCTGTAGGGAGAAACAAGTGGTGGGAAACTTTTGATGTGAAGTTCCACTTGTGGAAAAATTTCTACTGGTATTGCATCTGTGCGATTATGATGCTTTCCTCGATGCTCGTTAGGTGAGGCTATTTCATTTGAAACTGATAATTTTCTTTCCAGAAGTTCCACTCATTTTTTTGAAATGCCATGGATGGCACAAGAAGCTATTTTATATCTATAGTGTATGTGTATAGCTGTTTTACATCTATTACTGTTTTTAATTCGAATTCTATATTTATATGCACCAACGCGAGGTCGGTATCTCTTAATTGTTGGACGAAAACGAACCCTGTACTGGCCGTAGCAAAACACCGAAGTAGGAGATAGAACCAAGTAGATTAACGGCTGATTTTTATAGTTAGTTTGTGACAAACCTAAGTAAGGAAATTGATTATATAAATATAGCGGGAGCGAGAGATATATTTTTGTGCCAATCCTCATGCCAGCACTCTTCTCTTAATATGTGTCTTCCAGTTACTTTCATTTCTCGTTTTCCGATTCTTTATACTAGATGCACCGATCGAACAAACCGTTTAATAAACGTCTAATATACGTATTTAATTGGATACTCTAATATCCAACGGACATCTTTAGGCGTATCTAAATCGACAATAGAAGGTGCGAATATGCTGCAGTTATGCGTCGTAGAACTTTCAGAGACCGTTATAGTATACGTCCAAAGGATGTATCGTGTCCATTGATCGTTACAGTGTTCGTCCAAGGGATGTATAGTGTATGTCCGTTGATCTTTATAGTGTACCTCCAAAGGATGTATCGTGTACGTCTATTGATCGTTATAGTGTTCGTGCAAGGGATGTATAGTGTGCATCTATTGATCGTTTCAATATACGTTCAAGGGCATGTCTGATGATCGTTTTAGTGTACATCCAAGGGATTTTCATCGGCTTTATTCATTAGCATTCGATGTACATCTGTTAGAAGTACATTATAACAATCAACAAACAAACACTATACCTGTTTGTTGATTGTTATAATGTACTTCAAGATGTACATCGAATGATAAATGAATGAATTTTACAAACGCTAAAAAAATATAAGGCAAAGTTTTTCATTTATACAATAAAATGTTTAATATTATCATTATTATATTGGATGTGGATTTTGGCGGAAGAAAAACCCAGCACAATCAACAAGAACTATATGCAAGACTCGTTTTTTAAATCATGAAGTATTGTTTACAGTTAGTAAAATCTTTTGTAAAGAGAAATGTAATGCAAAGTTAAATATGTTTGTACGGTAACATAAAATAAAATGTAAAACTTACCTCAATACACAATTTTACACGTCCAATGCTTGGATTCCCTGAGCGTATATTATATATCCGTACATAGAGAAACAATATACGTCCAGTTAATGAACACATAATAACGTGTTACAGAGAGACTTTTTAAAATGTAATTTAATGATCTAGTTAATTTGATAATAATATATGTCCGTAAAGAGACATCAAATGAAGGTCCAATTAATGTAACCTAATAAGGTGTTAACGTAGCCAAAAGCTGGATGCCCAATGGATGGATTCCATGAACGTATATTATACATTCGTCCATAGACATACAATATACGTCCAGTTAATGGACACATAATAACTTGTTAAAGTAATCGAAAAATGAACGTCCAATGAATGTAATAATTGTGACTCGTGCATGGCCCTTATATGAACTATGATTGGATGTATAATATACATTCATTTAATGTACCGTATGGTCTTTCGTCAACGTTTTCTGGATAAAAATGGACGTTCATTAGACTTTTGGTTCTCTCTGGGTGTACTTTGATTCAATGGAACGGTAACCTCACATTCTGTTTCGCTATCTGCAGTTTCACTGTTTTGGCCAGGTTCATACTTGTTTGAAGAACCAGAAGTTAAGTGCTCATTTACTTCACTCAAATCATTTTTACTATTATTTACACACAATTACTCTTAAAACTGCTCAATAAGCAGTAGGTACAGCCGCTGCCGCTTTGTGCACAAGCGTGCGTTTTTGTTGACTAAGAATTAACAGTTGTGATTTTTTCGTACCAACCAGCTGTATACTATGTTTGGAGCAGAAAGGAGATAAATCCAGAGGAATCCCCTTTTTGCTTCATACTGTACTAGGCAATAAATATTCGCTCAATCTTGTACCAAACGATGAAGAAGTGTCCACTTTATAGTTTGGCACTCAAAAGTCATTCTCATGATAGAATGGAGTTATTCCTTTTTTGCAGCAAGGTCTTGAATTGTCGTAAAGTTTTTTGTTTTTTTTTTGTGTAACAGCTATCGCAATTTAACGGGTTTTCGCAGAAAATGTGCTTTGAATGTTGCCACAACACCATGATCCATAGGTTGGACAATTGAAGTTGTGTTAAAATACAACGCTAACGTTGGCATTTGGAACAATTAAAAATTGAGGATGATGTGGTGCGCTATCCAAAAAAAGTAGAAGCTTGAATGCAATGTTGTTTTCTGAGCAAAAAGAATTAACTTCTAGAATGAAACAGTTCAAAAACCAATATTCAAACAGTGCCAATGTCATCCAAGGTTTCTTGTTTGATCGAGAATAAATTAGTTCTGATTTTACAACATTCCTAAAAGCTGATGGATTTTCAGAGATATGCACAAGTAAGGGTTTAAGATTATGTCCACATGCATTTACACCTGCTTAATAAAAAGTAAGTTTTTCTTTACATATTTTGAAACCAGGCATAGTTTTACTTTCTTTGTATATGTACGATCGCTCTGGCATATTCTTCCGATAAAGGTCAGTTTCGTCGACATTCCATACTTATTCTGGAAAAAAAAACATCTTCTAAAATTTTCTTATCGAATTCTTCAACAATAGTATATTAAAGGACAAGTTCAGTCAGCGCGATTTTACAGCACGCGTCCAAGTTTGGAAAACGACGAGCGTGGCGAGGAGTTTTCTAATGGACAAGTGCTGAAAAACGCCTTACGAACGAGTTTTTTGTAGTATTTTTTCTATTTTGGGCACTTTTATTCCATTTTATGCCATTTCTAAATAAAAAATCGCCCATACATGTTCATAAAATTTTATGGTGGTTGGTTACACTGATAATTGACACTTGAAATTATTTTAAAAGGTTATAATTAAAATGGGTGAAAAAATATCTTGCACTCCACCAGAATTGAAAGAAATAGCTGCAAATACAGTGAATAAATTGTTGCCAGATAAATCGCGAGCGAGATATGAAAAATAATTCTGCAAATTTAAGGAGTGCTGTAATCTAAATAAAGTTACAGTTGTTTCGGAAAATGTTTTAGTTGCTTACTTCGAATTACAACGTTAGAAGTATATACCATCAACTTTATGGACGATATATTCTATGTTGTGGTCCTGTCTATCTATACATAAGGATGTAAATATATCCAAATATTGTAAATTGCAGGCCTTATTGAAACGGATATCTCAGGGCTATGCACCTAAAAAGCCGAAGATTTTAGAAAAAGATATTCATAAATTTATAAGCGAAGCGAATGATAAGTCTTATCTGGCTACGAAGGTGGGTAAATTTGTATGATTATCGCAGCTTTGTATGTAACGGTATTCATTTTAGATCGTCTTGATAATGGGTTATAATAGTGCGCTAGTGCGTCAGGAGTTAACGAATATGTCTGTCAATGACAGAACTCAGATCCGATTCCATCATTGTGTGTGTATCTAAAACAAAAAAATACATTCCAAGAATGTTTGCAACTACAGATCCTCATTGGATTGACTTACTTAAAAAATATGCTACTTCCTAATAAACTTACTTCCTAATAATGTTACGCATAAGAGTTTTCTTAACTTTTCATTCAATAGTCCAATTGGTATTAATATGGGGAGAATATCAAAAGAAATTGCGACATTTCTCAAATTACCAAACTCCGATCTTTATACTGGACATTGTTTCCGAAGATATAGTGAGACCCATTTGGCCACCCATGGTGGTGATTTGTTGACAATAAAAAATCATGGTGGATGGAAGTCTATTACTGTTGCGGAGGGGTATGTTGAAGCTTCGTTAAAAAACAAGATTGAAATATCTAAAATGCTTGGGTCTGAGCAAGCAAATATCAACTTACCTGGATGTTCTTCTAGTGCCCCACATTTGCAATTTGATAGCAACCGTAGTAGTAGCACTGTATATAAGGTCCCTGGTGTGAGTGTTACTGCTCAAGAATCCAATGTTACTATAAATATTTTTAATAATTGTACCATTGAAAATAATTTGAAATAAATATGTGTTATATCGTTTATTACCATTAATTTAATAAATTTTTGTATTCACGATTCTCACACATCACATAACCTCAAAACTATCTCGCCGAAAATTTGATACTGACAGCTCGGAATTTCTGTGCCAACCTTGAATAACTAAAAAAATTAAAGCACTCGGCGAACCATTACCGCACGCATATGAGTGCTGTTGTGAGTCCATTACAGACGCAATATAGAAAAAGATTTTTGCAGAATTTTCATTGGCACTTTCTACTTCCCCGCTTACTTTGATGTTATGCAAATTTGTTCTGTTTTTGAATTGATCACACCATGGTTGTTGAGATCGATTCAAAAACAGAACAAATTTTCCGGTTACAAAAACTTGGCCACTTTCGATGTTATAGTTTTCTTCAAGTTTTTAAAAATAATCAAAGCATGGGTTTGAATATCCATAAAACTAAAACCGTGTTGTTTTTGTATTTGATGTTGTATCCAAATTATCAATAATTTTTCCATGTCCATTCCAAGTCTACATCGTTTTTTGTAATAATCGTATTAACAAAGTTTAAAATGAGATGTCATGGTTTGAACCAAATTAATAATAGAATTGAAACTAGGAGATTATAACTACGATATCTTTAAATCTGTCAGTAGCTGGAATTACACGGAAATCTTCTGATACTCTTTGGCACACCACGCTCTATATGCATGGTGTGAGCCGTTCGCTGCGTCAAAGCAAGTAACGGGAATGGTCAAGATCAATTTTTGTCAGGGGCTGAAGGCCAACAGATATTATGAAAGAGTAAAGAAAATAAAGTTAGGATATGTATAATTACTACCTTTAAAATTTACTCTTTTATAATATCTGTTGGCCTTCAGCCCCTGATCAAAATTGGTCTAGATCGTTACCGTTACTTGCTTTGACGCAGCGAACGGCTCACAAAACGCATATAGAGCGTGGTGTGCCAAAGAGTAACAGAAGATTTCCGTGTAATTCCAGCTACTGACAGATTTGAAGATAGCGTAGTAATAATCTCCTACTTTCAATCGTATTAACTTTTTACGGTTTCTCCAATATGCAAACTTCAAATATGCAAAATTTTTAAGAATTGTACAAACTGTTGATTTAGGGAGAGAAAACTTTTTTGCTCTAGCAGTTTTTTTTTTCATTTTCATGTTCCTTAATAAAAGTGAGCGTTTGTTCTAAATCGATAACTTTTCGCTTCTTTTATTCACATAACCTTAACCTATACTTTCACTTTTTCTTTTATTACCTATAATAAGCAAAATGACGTACACGAATAAAAACAGAGGTTTAAAATCTACCTTCACACTATCTGTTACGTATAGAAACTAAAATTTAAAATAAAAAAATGTACTGTTCTGAACCCCAAAAAATATTTTTCAATAGTTATAATAGATGCCGACAAAGGGGACAAACGTACTTATATAACTAAAAGGTGTAAAGTAATTCGGGTCGTTCGTAAGTCGGGGATACCTTTTGTAATTTTTTTGTTTCTCAAGTGGATCCACTGAAACGGAAGGTCAGAGGGACCGCCAACGATGGCATTACTGCCTCTGCCCACCCTTCGAGTCTTCCCGCACGAGATGAGCTTTATTCAATAAAAGTACACCACGATTTACATACAAGCAAAAGATGATATACAATAAATAGCATTTTTCTACTGATATATGTGAAAATGGCATTTTTTCCACGGCTTACCCTACATGAAAGTGACACTTTTTCATTCTAGGGATGAAAATATTTTCACGTCTAGAGACGAAAATGAGCATTTTAAATTTATGATTTTCTCGATTAAAACACTAAACTAACCAAATTTGCATGGACTTTCTTATTAATTACATCAATTTCAATGAAATATTTTATGTATAAACGTAAAACGAGCCTGAAACTAAACTTTAAAAAACCGAAATAAAATTAGGACATTTGATTTGAAAAGTATCACCTTCTATGAGAATGCAATATGTTACCGTGAAAACGGCGAAACTAACAATTAAATTTGTTTTGACAGTTCTGACAGTTCGCTTCGAATTGGATTTATTAAAGTCGAATTATGGCTTTTTTTCTGGTGCGGTGTGATTGCTAAACTCCCACCTCACCAAAAAACGCCACTTTCATCTCTTGCTGTAAAATATACTATTACAATAACAACAAAAATTAAAAATAAGAAAAATGAAAAAAAAACCTACCGTTCTTGTTCCCACCCACGCAACTCTTTAGCCCGCATGACTATAGTCGCGAATCGGCTTGAGGCCGCCCACACCCCATGCACCACCTCAACAGCGAGGCCCACTGCGAAGACTTCGACCGTGACTTCCCCTTCCAGGGCCGACGCCAGGGCCTGTAGCTCCCTCTCACTACGCCAACACGCCACGAGAGTGTGCTCTGCGTAGTCGCGCACGCCCTCTCCACAGGATGTGCACCTGTCGTCTGGGGCTTTCTGAATTCTGTGGAGATACGCTCCGAAAGACCCGTGTCCGGTAAGAATCTGGGTGAGGAATCATCCTTCGAATTAAATAAGTGATGAGACGACAAGTGCACGCGCCGTTTCACCTCTCCTACCAGCAGGCAAGTAGTTGCTCCCGAGTAACTCTCCTTGTCTCCCCACGGTTCCCACCAGATGTTCTTGCGTCCCTCACCGAGGCGCGCTCCATAACAAGTAGGTCCGCGGGAGGAATCCTCGATATGACCTCCACGGCGTCACTGCTGACAGTGCGTGACGGGCGACCCGAATGGCCACCGAACGCAGTGCCAGTCGCAAACGCTCCCTGTTACGGGCGTTACCACTCACCGGCGCTGTCAACACCGGTACCGCGTATAAGAGTTTGCTAGTAGCCACACTGGCCATAATCCTCCTCCCGGCATGAGACGCGCCACCTGTTGTGAGGCGCGTGTCGCGTTCCCGGCGGCGTGGCAAACGTGTAATCCCCACTGACCCACCTGGAGAATCACACCGAAGTACCGGATCGACCGTTCTACCTGTATCCTCTCTCCTAATATTTCAATCTCCAGAATGCCTCTACCTGACCCTCTGGTAGGGAGCAGGGCCGCCTGTGTTTTAGAGGCGGCGAGCTGAATACCCGCCGTCTCCATGTACTCCCGAACGAGTTCTCCCGCGCTCGTGACCCTGAGACACAGCATATCCCAGCACCTTTCGGTGGAGACAAGTGCCAGGTCGTCTGTGTACGCCACAATACACACCCCTGTGGGCAGTAACCGTCTCAGCGTCCGCAGAAGGCCGTCATAGGCGACATTCCTCAAGAATGGTCTTAAAACCGATCCCAGCGGAACCCCAGCAGAAAACCCCGGCAAACAACCCCCGCTCAAGCCAGTCCCACCCCTGGCGATACCTAATGGTTCTGTCGCGCAGGTAATCGACAGTAAGCTTCAGCAACGGTTCCGGTAGTTGCCACTAAGGTCTCTTTTCCTGCTAAGGTCTCTAAAACTATTTCGACCATTGTACCACCTTTGTACCGTCTTGAAGCCATTTGTGACGTCAAAGCTGACGACACAATGCCCCCTGGTAAAAGTCAGGGGATACGTGTATAGATGAAATTATACAGGCAAGGCCAGATCGAGGACTGCATTTTAGATTATATGTCTACCTAGACTCACTAGTACGTTATATACGATATATATATATATATATATATATATATATATATATATATATATATATATATCTTGTATTTGAGGTTTTGGCGGATAGATACCTGTGTTGTATTGTTTTCTCGGGGATTCCGCGTTGATGCAGAGGGTTGGCTCTGAAAAGAACCGGATTCTCGACGTTTCGGCGAACTAACATTCGCAATTCTCAAGAGATATATGCGTCCGTGCGGGTCAACCGTTCGACGCATACTGAGAGCTCGTTCGTGCGATGCGACTACTTATAGCTGTCTGGCTTCGGGTCATGCGCGTTGTGTGCGGTGCTTCGGTTCAGTTGTTTGTGTGTCTTGTTGGTCGTACATGAGTCTGAGGTGTCTGGGATTGCATTTTGAGGGTGGATATAATCGGTCGCCATGCTGGGGGCAGTCTCAAGGAATCGTCTCTCGTGTTCATGCAGTAGTCTCGTTTTTCTATCTCTATGGCTTCTCTGTATACTCGTGACATTTCGTGGCTAATTTGTGCAACAGTCCTTGAATTTCTAAAGTCCATCCAGTGACCGGTGTTTGTGTGTTGGACAAGTGCCGATGAAACTTTGTCTCTGTGTCTGACTGAAACTACATGTTCTTGAATCCTAGCAGATATTTTTCTATTGGTACGTCCAATGTAGGTTCGTTCACATGTTTCGCAAGGTATTTCGTAAATTCCATGGAATTCTAACGGGATGGTGTGTTTAACGCTGCGTAGCATGGAAGATATTTTCTGGTTAGGTTTGAAAATGGTGTCGATGTTGTGTCTTTTAAGGATTCTGGCGATTTTGTCAGTTGATCCATGAACATATGGTAGGTATGTATATATATATATATATATATATATATATATATATATATATTTATATATATATATATATATATATATATATATATATATATATATATATATATATATATATATAAATATTTGTCTCTGTGTCTGACTGAAACTACATGTTCTTGAATCCTAGCAGATAATACTATATAATTATATATATATATATATATATATATATATATATATATATATATATATATATATATATATATAACGTATATAACGTACTAGTGAGTCTAGGTAGACATATAATCTTAAATACAATAGAAATATTCTAGTCACTGAAAATTTTCATGGAAAAGAGAACTTGAGATGGATAAAATTTGATGTATGATGTATTTATTATTTTCTATATTTTTGTTGCTGCTGCTTTAATTTTCTAGGATTCTTGAAAGATTTTTAATATATTATATTAAAAATGAAGTTTGTAAATACGACAATAATAAATATGATAATAATTTTAATATGAGGAGAGATTTTAGCAAATATTAAAACGTTATTAATCATTTTTATTACGAGCAATGAAGAATATAGAAATGTAGTTGTTATTAAAAACGGAGTAATAATACCTTTTAATAAAGCACGTAATATTATACACTTCATTTATAAATGTGTTAAATACTTAATTAAATGTTAAAATGAGGATATTTCGCTTTGTGCTAAAGGATATTCTATCATGTGTGTTTCACGAAATTCATTCTTTGGTTGTAATATATTGTAATAATAATATTTGTTAAACTACGCAATATTGCAAATTACCGTTAATTTGCAAACCCTAAAGTGTTAAACCCTAAAGTGTTTGTTGTTACAATATCAGTTTCATAAATGTTTGTGCACCTAATATATTTTTGGGCAAAGAACTGTGTTAAAAGCGAGCGGGTATTAGGGAACGAAGTTATAACATCTGTATGTTTATAAAATTAGTTTTAAAACTAAATTTCAACGTAATTCCCACATGATGGATGTAATTTAACAAGTTCTGTAGAAACAAATCCCGAAACATATTTAATTATAAATTTAATACGTTGAATGGTTAAACAGTCTCTGTAAAACACAGCAATCAAATAAACTAATTACTGAAAACATGCTTTTCACATAATTGTGACCAACTCGTAATTTCAATTAAAGTCCAAGTTGGCATAATGAACACGACGAGCATCCGGTTTGCGGAGTTTGATTAACTAGCATCAAATTGAAAATTGCTCACCGATCGATCAACCCGAATAAATCTTACGGCCCGCTGTAGATGCGGCTGTTCAAAACCCTCGAGATTCTAACCTGCAAACACTCAAAATTCATAGCCGTAGATACAATATGTAACCGCACCGTGCATGTATAGTGGGTACTACAGCAGGTAATAACCCAGAACCAACCTGCAGGGCCACAATGGTCTCTTGTATACATTCTGTTGCCCCTCGCGCGTGCATTTACTTCATACAGCAGGGGTTACACTTATACATGGCCGACACTACATACCTACACTATCTATGCAGATTGCTCTAATACTATGGGAATTGTTTTATATTATCGCTGCATTGTAGTAGCACTACTCAGTTAATATTTACATTACGGGTTATCAAGCAAGTTTATATTTAAACTGTTGAAATTTTCATTACACAGTTCAAACTATAATTCACGCAGATATTATAGAATTTTGGATTTGATAGTTTCCTCCACCATATAAAAGTGAATATAATACAAATAAATTATATTCATTAATTTATAAATTATGTTTTATTATCATTTAAAATACTTGGATTTTGCACTCTTGAAAGAAATTGTACCATGATATCACGTCGAAGTCTATAATAACCCACTGAAATGCAGACCAATTGGTAAATTTCTTGTTCTTGCATTCCAAATTATTTTTGTCTTCTGGAATTCTTTTGAGATGACCGAAGCAAGCCAACGGTTTTTTTTTACTCTATAGTTGTTTTTATGTTTTATACTTACAATCTTGTTCTAATATGTTCGTTTCTTATTCTATCTACTCTTGTAACCCCTTCTACTCCTCTCAAGTATCTCATTCCTGCTGCTTGTATTTTGCTTGTATTTATTCTTTGGTTCGTAGTCCATGTTTCACTTCCATATACTAATATTGGTCTGTGTGCTGCTTCGCTTTTTGCAAATTTCGTTTCTTTCCTTATTTATTTATTGTTTAATATTATTTTGTTCATAGCCTAGCAGCTTTTAGATGCTGCCGATATTTTGTTGTTAATTTCGTGTTCTAAGTTTCCTTTGTTTTTTAATGTGTGTCCTAGTTATTTGAATGTTTCTAATTGATCAATTTCTCTGCCATTTATTTTTGTCTTCATTACTACTTTTTATTTTGCGATCACCATAGTTTTTATCTTAGCTATGTTTATGGTCATATTATGGTTATTTCATTCTTCATTCCACAGGTTAATGTTGTATTGCAGCTTTTTTCATACATCACCTACTCACCTACATACGTCACCTACTTCCAATTTCTTGGTTTTACCCTTTATTTTCTTCATGATAATGGGCTTAATGTTCCTTCTTGTCTTAGTCCCTGTGTGGTGGTGAAATTGTTTATGTTTCGTTTTTTTTTCTTATATAGTTGCATTGTGCATTGTGCATATTAACAAGTGAAGGTATATTTGAATTTCTGTTAAATGAACTGAAAAATTCTCACACTCACATAAGTTTGAAATTACTATATGCTTTAGAAGAACTTTTAGAAGAACGAATTCAAGAAAGAAGCCAAGTATTAGCAACTATTGCTGTATTTGCAAAATCCACAAAACATTTCCAGTTCAGCAAAAAATCTAGTGTACTTTCTTTAGCTTCAATAACCCAAATTATTAAATAAATTAAATATTTAAATTATTAAGTTATCTCGAAAGATATTGTCTAGAATATTTCCAACTTTCTACCTAAATCCCTATTCTTATGAAGAGCAAATCGAAGAAACTACTCATCAGAGTAATTCTTTATTAAAGGAGGCCATAAAAAAATGCATTCATAAGTTTCTTGAAGTCCCCGATGAATAACTTAGAAATTCAAAGACACTGAAAGTCGAAATTTTTGTTTGAGTTTTCGTTATTTTGTGTAAGTAATGTGTAATACTTAATTATTTTCTTTTTATATTCTAACTTTGATATTGATTGCGTTACCAATTTCTGTATTAACCGCTTCTCTATTTCCCTTGTTGTTTCCCGTTCCTACTAAGAGTTCTTGGAAATATTCTTTACACCTTTCCATTACTTCTTTTTCTTCCTTTATTATGTTTTCTTTTTTATTGAAATAGCTGCCTCAGTATTACTTGTTTTCCTTTCTTACATTTTTTGAGTTTTCTATATATATATATATATATATATATATATATATATAGATATATATATATATATATATATATATATATATATATATATATATATATATATATATATATATAGAATAATTTTTTGTTTTCCTTGAAGTTTCTTTCAAGAGCATTTCCAAAATCTTCCCATGTCCTCTGCTTTGCTATTTTATTTCTTCTTTTGTTGGTTTTCTTTGTTTTTTTTTTTGTAGTCTAGAAATAAGATATTTTTTTCCATTTGTGTTTCTTTTTCTGAACTTCTTTTATTTTATCGTTCCACCAATGTGTTTGCTTCTTGTTGTGCGTATTTGAAGGTGCTCCATATGTATACATACATACATTGGTATGGAATACCTTCAAATACATGTTAATAGAAACAGCAAAAAGAACATCTTTTCACTCGCAAAACTTCTAAACCATATTTTTTGTAAAGTTGGTGAATGAGTAGCCACATTTATACTTTAAATAGATTTTGTAATCAAATCTTAAAACTTGAAGCTATAACAATAAAGTCTATAATAACTCATAAAATTAAAACAATTAGTCGCCCAGAATCAAAGTAACCCAGATGATCAAAAATAAAAAATAAATTTGGGTATACCACTGTGTTCATCAGGCTGAGTGCAAAGCTATTTTATGGTAAAAAACGTTTTGGCTATTTTCTCGATTTCGCAAGAGCGTCAATTAATCGACTTTGATGCTGGACGACTCAAATATTAATGTGATGTAGACATATGGATACAGTATGCAAGTTATCTAATTGTAAATCAAATATAATTTAATAGAATTAAATTTGGAGAATATAATTTTGTGGTTGGTTTATTTGTAAAAGTCATGTTTTGCATTTTTTTTTATATTTTCGAGCTTCTAAAAACAAAATGTGAGAACTTTATACAATTTACGTTATATTAAGAGCTTTGTTTTGAAATATTTCACTCGTATGATTGCAAGATTTTTTTCTGCACGTTCGCTATTTTTAAATATCTCGCTGCAAGATAAAATATTTACGTCGTAACAGTAAAAATTTTTACATTGAATTGAAAAATTCACTTTGTTTTTTACCACACTTATATACACTTATATATAGAATATACATATTCTATATAAGTGTGGTAAAAAACAAAGTGAATTTTTCAATTCAATGTAAGTATGGATTACCACGTAGTAACTGTCGCAACCATCCTATTCGTAAAAATTTTTCTTCTAAACTTCATTTATCAAATTTATTACGGTTTAATTAGTAAAAACAGATAAAAGATTAAATCCGTTCCTACTCACAAATTTTTTGAATTCCATTTCTCAAACGAGTCAGGCGTGGTATTTTTAAGTGTGATTTAAAATCGGGAAAAGTAAAAAATGCTTGTAAAAAGTAGCAAAAAACTTTATTTCTCATGTAACTATCTGTTCAATTTAGGTTAGATTTGAAAGAGTATATAAGTAGAAGTATAAAGCTTTTGCTTGATTATATTTTGGAATACAAAATTGCATGACGAAATTAGTATGTAGAACGACAACATAAGTAGAAATCTGAACTTTTTAGTTGATTAAATTGTCGAAAATATAGGGTCTTCCAATAAGAGGTTTCATTTTCAAAAGCCCGCCATTTTAACAGTTGTAATGAGTCAACCTGTAACTACTTGACAGATGACAAGTACTACGCCATTAATAAAAATGTAACGATAAACGCTTTAACAACGCATTGAAATTACTAAAATTCTCTACAAAAATGGCGAAAATCTCGGTCACAGTTCGCAGAACTAAAGAATTTTTGGGTCATCGTGAAGCACCTTCTCGGCCAGCAATTGTGAAACTGGTGAAATAGTTTGAGCTGTTGGGACAAGTTAGTGATGTGGAAAACAGAACTCGTGCAAGTCGCTCAAGAACAACTGAGAATATTTCTGTTGTAGCCCTTGAGGAAAACAAAGGTTTCTCCATTTCTCGTCGATCTTTGGAATGTTTGGTCGTTTGTGGAATTGGGCATTCCACAAACGAAATTACACCGTATTTCGAATACAGACTTAGGGCTATTAAAGTTCAGCTAAAACAAGAACTCACACCTATCTCACGAACGTCAACAACGTCTTGTCTTTGCTGATTGGGTGTTTGATATCGAAAAATCATCTTGAGTTATGAGGCCCATTTTCACCTCGGAGACTACTACAAGAATCATTGAAACAATTATTGAATTATTGAAATCATATAAACATTCGATAATTTCCCTTAAAACTATTACTACTACTCGTTTTTTCCTCATATCAAAATGAGACCTTTTATTGGAAGACCCTATATTTTATATACTTTGCAATATTGTGTATTTGCTCTCAATATACATTGTCGTTCACGTAATTTTATGTCGTTAGAATACATATTCGCAAAATAGAAATTAAAACATCTGCAGCACATTTCCACTTAGGCATAGGTGTTAATTTTTATCAATATCGTCGAAATTCTATATATTGTTTTTTTTTAAATGAGTTCAGTGGGTGATGTTCCTGGTCTTTTGACATTTAATATCAGTCAGATCGAAGTTAATTTAGAAACGCGTGCTGTGTGATTTTGTGTCACTGTTAGTTGAGGTTCAATTTATACATGGGATGCAAGAACGAACATTTTCGGCATATTTTACTTTTTTATTTTCGCAATAGAAACAAAGCTGCAGGGGCTCACAAAGAGCCGCAAAATATGCAGTTTATGGTGTTGAATGCATAACAGAGCGCACGTGTCACGAATTGTTGAAAAAACTCCGTTTAGGAGATTTTCACTCAAAGATGACCAACGTTTTAGTCGACCTACTAAAGTTGATAATGACCAACTCAAAGTCATTGTTGAAGGAGGTTTGAGGCTGTTCGAGGGCTTACAGAGAGGGAAAATGCAAACGCAACAACCATTGAAAACGACTTTAATCGCCTTGGACTCGTTAAAAAGCTCGATATTTGAATTCCGCGTGAATTGAAAGATATTCCCTTAACATAAAGAACTGAGAGCCTCAAAGTAACTAATAGATTGTGTCAAACAGTGGGACTGATACTAAACCCGAGCAAAACCACGGTGATACCGTTTACTAGGAAGAGTAGGTTAAACTGCCTACAGCCCATACTGTTAGATGGGAGGGCAGTAGAATACAGTAGGTAGTACAGCAGTAGTAGTATACAATAAGGAGATAAAGTATCTGTGTATACTACATAGCAAACTGCAATGCCACAGAGACGCTAAAGAAGTGATAGGAAAAGCTAATCGCGCTCTAATGGTGTACAGAAATCTGAACCCTACAATCTTGCGTTGGATGTACACAATGATAGAGAGACTTGCGATCACATATGGGGCAGTTCCGTGGGGAAGTAGAACCAAGCTGGTCCCTATGAAGAAGTAGCGTGAGAGGATTCAAAGAATGGCGTGTGTCTGCATCACGGGGTCTGCATCACTGCTGGATTTGACTCCGTTGCACCTTGTCGTGGAGGGGGCGGATAGATCAGCGATTATGAGGTTCAGCAAGGAAGGACTAGGCAGAGCAAAAGTAATCGGGAGCAGAGACCGGAACAGCCTCACTGCCATGATCCCCTGGCTGGAAGTACCGAAAGACGAAATGTTATGCAAATACAATCTCTACAACTACATAGCAGAAACTACACAGCAGCAAGAAAAACTAAACAGCATCAAGTAATAGCAAAGCCGATTGAAGCGGCTGATCCTCAGCATACCAGATAGAGCAAAGTGCTAACAAGTGGAAAAATTACTGGTGGAAATTACTGGTGCAGGAGTGTTCGGACCTCGTACCAAATACTTTGAATCCTTGGGATTCTACCCAAATATCTTCCAATCAGAGGGACATTGAATCGAGGGATGTGCATCATATAACTTCGGCAGGAACTATCGCAAAAAAGAATTGATATCCTGTCATATAGCCAAGCAGCCATCAATGCCATTAGCTTATACACCAACAGATCAAAACTGGAATGGGTCTGTGTGGGAAAGCTAAACAAGCTCGGCAGAAATAAAGTAACGCTGTATTGGGTATCAGTCTCGTCCGAGCTCTCAACCCGTACGGACGTGTTGAACCGAGCGCTCCGGAGAGATAATCCGTTTCAGGTATAAAAAGGGTTTTTATACCTGAAACTCCCAAAGTTCAACGTTTATTTGTTTTATAAAATTATTTGTTCAAAAAGTAAATAAGTGTAGTTATTTGTGTTTAAAAACCGCAATATGGAGAAGGCGCAAGCCTCAAAAGAGGAATGCTCCATCACCAAGTGGAAAAAAGTTGAAAAAAAAGAAGAAAAAGCGAGTGATAAGTGACTCTGAATCCTCGGATTCAGATAGCAGTAGGGCCAGTGACACCGAAAGGTGCCTAAATGTGGAAGCTGTCGTGGAACCCGTGCCCGAAAGCATCCCCGATGCCGGGAAAATAAGCTGGAGACCAAAATAACAAACTTGGCCAGGAAGATTGGCAAAATCTCCCACGCCAAGGCAATACCACAAGAAATAAAAGAGCATCTACAAGACTCATCGCTGGAGCTGATCGGCCACATCGGTGAACTATGCGGGATCCTCCGAGAGGTCCGTGCCAGGGAATCCAAGAAGGACGACGGTCCGCGGAGGTTTGAGGTCCGCGGTGGTACATTTAAGGCCTAAAGGCGAAATTTTATTGGCAGGAGACATAAATAGTAAATCGCCCACATAGGGCAGCAAAATCGAAAACAATGGCAGAAGATTGTTTGAAGACTTCATATCTGAAAACAATCTAAACGTACTCAACCGCGGAGAGGAACCAACATTTATGGGTCCAAACGGGAATAGTGTCATAGACATTACGCCCGCAAGTGACAGGCTGTGCGGGAGCATAGCGGACTGGCACTTGCCAAGCGAGGACAGCCTATCCGATCAAAAATACATAGGCTGGTCGATTGGCATCAAAAACCACGCTTCAGAATCCGTGCGCGGATTCTGCACTAAAAGAGCAGACTGGTCTCTCTTTGCCGAGAAATTTCGAATTTACAATTCCCAAAATTAGATAATTGTCGAACGCCCGATCAAGTGTCAGAATACGCAGCTAAAATAAATAAGTCATTAATCGATGCGCAAGACGCGATTCCGGTTCGGAAAAAGTTCACCAATTTGGTCCCCTGGTGAACGCCGGAACTTACTAAATTACATAAAGAAAATAACAAACTCCGCAGGCAATAGTACGGGCGAAAATCGTACGGAAAGACGCGCAGATTATGACACTAAACGTCGCGAATACAAACACCAAATCCTGAAGACCAAGGAAAAGAAATGGCAAGAGTTCTGCACTAGATCTGCTAATAAAGATCCTTGGGGCATAGTCTACAAGGTGGTCAGAGGGTGAGGTTGTGATTCATCCGCGGGCTATCTAACTAGCCTCCAAATTAACAATAATCATCTCGACCTTCGTGAGACCACCCGCGAACTCCTCAACACGTTCTTCCCACAAGATGACAGCAGCGAAGATACAGAGTCTCACCGCGAAATTAGAATTACATCTAAAACCGGTACCGGGGGACCTGACGACAGGCCCCTCACGGTTCCGGAAATAAACCGCGTACTCAGATTCATGAACGGAAGGAAAGCGCCAGGTATTGACGGTTTGACAGCGGACATAGTTGGCATTGCTTTTGAGAAAAACTTGTCACTCTTTATCTATAACAAATGTCTCGAAATAGGTGTGTTTCCAGCTTGCTGGAATGAAAAATTAGTCAAGACCGTCCCCAAACCAAACAAGAACGGACAAGCCCAAAAGGCTACAGACCTATCTGCCTACTTCCTGTAGCCGGCAAAATTCTAGATTCGCTCCCAATCACTAGATTGGAGCATTATTTGTCCCAACATAACCTACTCAGCAACAATCAGTTTGGCTTTCCGAAGGGAGTAGGAACCATAGATGCCATCAAAAAGTCGACGGGTCATTATTGCGCGGCAGTCGCCCTGGATATCAGCGGCGCGTTCGTCAACGCATGGTGCCACTCATTATTGACAGACTAATTTCTAAGAAATGTTCAGACAATCTTATCCGACTAGCTAGGGATTATTTCAACAATAGGACAGCAATTATATCAGAGCCCAATATACACGTGGAAAAAGCTGTAGAAAATGATTGTCCGCAAGGATCCAAATCTTCGATACAAATGTCCCGGAGGGTTGCTAGCTAGTTGCTTATGCTGATGACAAAATGCTATTAGAGAAATCCACAACCTATAAAGGGCTCAGAAACTCAGTATATCGCGCGCTGGAGACACTTAGCGAATGGTCTGCCGAGACCATACTAAAATTTAATGCGGCAAAAAAAAGAGGCCATCTTTTTCGGCAAAAAGCCCAGTCAACAAAAAGTGCGGAAAAGCAAAGCAGATCGGTTTCAGATTTAGCGCCGCGTCAATGAAAGTGTGGGGTCTTGGTAGGTCGGCCATGTCCACTATATATAAGGGAGCTGTCGAACCCCGTCTGCTGTACGGAGCGCAGGTATGGTACAGCGCATGCGGAGTTCGAGAACGGAAAAAGCTCCTCAGTGTACACCGCGCTTACACACTGAGGGCCGCGAAAGCGTACAAAACCGTCTCGGGCGACACTGCCTGCGTCATATCGGGGCTCTTGCCGGCTGACTTGCGAGCGCCAGATCTAACAAAGAAACATCTGCTGCGCGAACTAAATGAGGTTGAGCTTAGCGAGGCCACGGGCCTCAAAATCTCTCCGGGCGAAATTGAATCTAGAGTCTGTATCCAAAGGGTGGTGCATCCGGCGGAGATCGGGTTATGTAAAATATACACAGGGTGAGGCAAATGCATATGCAATCATGCTATTCACAGACGGCTCAAAGTGGGAACAGGGAGTCGGTGCGGCCCTCGCGGTGTACTCAGACGAAACTGAAATACACTGCGAGGGCTCGCGGCTCGCAGACCACTGCTCTATATTTCAGGCCGAATTAACCGCGGTAAACCGAGCGCTTGTGTATATTCGATCCAACATTAATGACTTCGCTGGATTCTCCATCCTGTCCGACAGCAGATCCGTTCTAGAAGCTCTACAACACTTCCGTCAGCTCCCACGGAGCTGCTTTTAGAAACGTGGGAGTTCACGCGCGAGATATCGCAGCAAATAGAACTGCGCTGGCATTGGGTTCGAGCTCATAAAGGCTCAATCGGCAACGAGAGAGCAGACGCGTTGGCTAGACTGGCCTCGGGTATAGATCCTCCACAGCAGCCAGGAATCCAACTTCCTGTTGTTTTTAATAAAAGATCCCACAGAGATGTGAGGAGCAGAATCTCTCTCTTCTTTTTCAGGGAATGGCAATCACGACGGGAGAACACCCAAAACGGAAGCTGGACCAGGAATTTCATCCAGTCCATTAAAGCTTGGTCGGAAATGAACCAGTCGCTATCACACCAAGCGGTCCAACTCATCACGGGACACGGGAACTTTCCTACCTTCATCGGATCGGAAATATATCGGAATAATACCGTTGCCCACGTATTATTCAGCTGCCCGATTACCAGAGGATGGAGAGACCAGACCGAGGTCGCGATGATCAACGCCGGATGCTCTTGGCGCAGAAGAGAAGAAGAAATAAAGGAGTCAAGACCTGGTGGAAGATGTTCGACACCTGCGCCAGACGCCTCAATTGCCTAGCCCACGACCTGCCTCAGGAACCCCATCGTTCCCAATAATAAAGTTATTTTCAGATCCCACTCCCATTCACTCACATGTAACCGCAGAATAAAAACCTCCTGTTATGTCTGTATAATGTCTATAATACTGCTAAAATTATTCACTATTATATAACAACCACCTTAGCACGATCCATAAAACTATTGTACCATAGACACTATACCTAACCAATCTACTAACCATAGCTTAGTTCATACTAACCCACTAATGTTATTGTAAACACTGTTAGGATTAGCCATTTAAATATAAGATAGTTAAGATAACCGGCTCAGTGCGAAAGCGGAGAGTCGGCAATGTATATTCATTTAATAAATAAATAAGATGTATTGGGTATCAGGACATACTAGTGTAGATGAAAACGATGAAGTCGTTCACCTAGAATAGGAGGGATCCAGTAATCCCTTTATAGGTTCGGAACTCTTTTGCGGTATGAGAATGAACAGAATCCACAAAACTTTAGATAAAGGAATAAGAGAACAATGGATGGAAACCCGGAAAGAACCAGGGCTAATACAATCCAAAGTTATGCTAGGATCTATTAACCAGAAAAGAACATAAGCTTTTCTAAAACTAAACAAACTTAGAATTCTGACAGGATTCCTGCCGGACACTGCAGACTTAGAAAACACCTCAAAGCCCTACGCCTAGAGGAAGTTGATAGATGCAGATTCTGCGACCTAGCACAGGAAACCCTAGTATACATTTGCTCAAACACTGCGGAGCACTGCGGAGCAAGAGATTGTACTCATAGGAGTTGGGGTCCTTGAATCCCATCCAGATCCTGAAATACCTACAGGAATCAAGACTAGAGGAGGCTCCCTAAATGGATAAGTATACCAACGATTAGAGGAAGAGGATGGGGTACAATAGATGAAGGTGTTAGTACAAGTCACCTCCGAAGTCTGCAAGATAAATAATCCATATTTTCAATATGCATTTTAAGCGCAATGAGAATTGCAACGATAGCAACGATAATTCGAAATTTTTTTAAAAAAAGATAATTTTGTCGATTTGGTGGGATTATAAAGGTGTATTGTATTTTGAGCTTCTTCCAAGGAACCGGACAATCAATTCAGAAGCTTACTGTCAACACCTGATGAAACTGGATGAAGCAATCAAAGAAAAAAGGCTAGTATTAGCAAATTGTAAAGGAATTGTGTTCCACCATTATAAAGCAAGGACTCACATTTTTGCTAACTAGTGGGAAAATATTGGAACTTGGTTGGGTCGTATCGCTCAGTGGTGTCGTATCGCTCATACAGCCCTGACTCGGCATCATCTGATTACCATGTATTTCAAAGTTTGAAGAACTCTTTAAATGATTAAAAATTCACAAATGATGATGACCTTAACTCGGACTTGGTTCAGTTTTTTTTTTCTGAAAAAGTCCAGAAGCTCGATTAGCGGGGAATCATTAAGCTGCAAGAAAGCTGGCAAAATTCCATGAGCAAAATGAAAATATAAAATTTATTAAAGTGTGTTTTTTGTACCATAAAACCGAAATTTACCATAAAACCCAAGCCATATATAAACCAAATTATTGTACTCAATTATATGTTTTCTTGAAAATCAGAAGAAATAGTTTCCCGTTTTCTTACATTTTTTATGCTCGATTATATATTTTATAGCTATCTAAAGGCATTTGTGGATGGTGGTTAGTAAAAAGCACTTACTTAATTTGAGATAGGGTAACATGCCCACTTAAGCAAACATTACTTGTTTTTTACTCGATTTCTGAGGGCCGCACAAGACAATTTACTTCAAGATATGTTATAAGCATTTGGAAATTATAGCCATTCTAAAACAACATAACAAACGCAAACTTGTAGAACCATTTTCTAAAATACAGAAAATCTTCAGAATATAGCTATTGGCTCCTTGGTGATAATTATGAGCATAGTCTTCCCACAATCGTAGGACCCCTTGTTCGAGGGCATATTCTTATTAAAGAGCACACTTTAAGCAGTTTAAACTTATTTTCTTTATTCTTAATGCTAAGTGCCAATAACTATCTGAGGGTCAATTACTACATACTTTACCCAATATAAGGTGTTAGGTAAACATGGGGAAAAAAATCAAGGGGTTACTCCTTGGCCTATTCTAAGAATATTTTGTCGTATGCTGATTTCTGGAAAACCCTTTGTTTCGAAGATGTCAACACTGTAAAATTTGGCGAGAAAATTTGCGATAGTAACAACATTTTATTACCAAAAAGTAAAGTTGCTCAATCTACAATAAATGTTCGAAATGACTTCCTACAGCCTGGATCAAGCGTTCAATCCCATCGTCATTGAGTGTCGAACTCTTCCAAACACACCACGGTTGTTTCTAATTGAGTTATACCCAGAAATTATCCGAAATTATATCTCGCAATCCCTCCAAATTCTCCACTTCAGGAGCATTGAGTAATGACTCCAGATAGCTCCATAAGAAATAATCCAGGGTTCTTTTCACATTGTCACAATTCTTGTCGCCAATGGTGCATCCTGCAGGAACTCGGGCAGTGCTCCTTCCAAAAACTTGCGATATATCTCGCCAGTAAGTTTTTCTGGCAGAAATAACAGACCAACATTCAAAGAAAACTGATGTTGAAATCGATCTTCAAATATCTCATGCGAATTTTCATCTCCCACACATAGTTGTTATGAAAATTCTCCCAGGAATCTGTGTCAGGAATTTAGGGGCCAGAATAAATTTGAATTGATCTCTACATAAATCACAGAGGAGCTCATTGCTTGTGCTTTCACCATCACTGCATTCCTCATGTGCCCATAAATTGCATCCATGACACATTATCCAATCTTCAGTGGGTGGTTCATCACATTTTTCCGCACAAAAAATACAACAATACTCATTTTGAGTTGGTTTGTTGTCACTGTTTTGTTTTTATGTTTTTTCGTCTTTTTTTGGTTTCGTGTTTTTGTTTTGTTTTTCAACCTGCTCTTTACCAAGAAAATTCCCTAAGTTATTCACACCTTTTTCAATTAATATATCAGTCTTAATTTTTTAATTTTTAATTTCTTCTGCCTGCTTTTTAGTCATTTTTTTCTCCTCGGTAATTTTTGCTAACTCCTCGGTTCGTGCTTTTCTTTGGTAAGGTAGGCAGGGTATCAATATCAGGAAGGGGTACTGATGCATTTATTGAATCTGTCGATTAATTTAACGATAACTGTTCGTCAGGCAAATTTTCAGTTTCTACATTTTCACGCGCCACAGTACTAGTTGCAGTTTTAGGTTGTGCAACTTAGGATAAGTTTTCAGAAGGTATGGAATCAGGTTAGGTTAGGTTATTATTAAATTGTACAGATCATCTTGTTGTCATCCTCACATATGTTCCCCAGATGTGGGGAATTGCGAACGTCCGAGATTACCCCACTCAATTCGTCCGCCATTGCCCCACAACGTTAAAAAATAAAAACTTAATATTTTTTGGGGGCTAGAAATAGGTACTTAAATGAAATCAACTTCTACGTTAATCGACCAAACAGTCGTTTTAAGTTATCGTCCACAATTTTTGGTACTAATAAACTCATAAATTTTTTGTACTTTATTAGTGTTTATTAACACTTGATTCACTGTCGACACCATGTGATTTGCTGGTGTAATTAATGTTACAGCATGGCTGGAAATCATCTTAGCTTGGAAGAAAAAAAGTTTGGCCTGAAATATTATTAGAAGACTGAAAACGCCACAGAAGTTCAAAGACGGATCGAATTTATCGGCCCATCTTGCAACTGTCCTGCAATTTGGCGGCGCTGGAAAATTCAACTGTTGTAAAAACCATCTCCGAGCTTGAATATAGTTCGGTACAAAAAAATGATCACAAGAAATCCTTTTTTCAATCGATCATCGTTCCATTCTTAAATAAAACTTGATGGTTCATTGAATACTAAACAGATCAAATTATGGCAAATAAAGGTAAAGACACACTGGTTCGACGTATGCAACGTGAGCGATGCAACGTGGGAGAATTGGTGTGCACACTCGTCCCGCGTATGCAACGTAAATATTGCATTATACGCTCTTGTGATTTCGCAGAAGGTGCACTAGTGCGACTGTCAGTCATGTTTTCTGATTCTGATAGCGAGTTTGAGGAAGATTTAATGTATTTAATATTTTTAAATGAATATTTCCGCGCCACAAAAACAAAAGTAAAGCAGAGAACATATTGGGTTCATGAGATAAATAAAGAAAGAGAAAAAGTTGGAGAATACCATACATTAATGGAGAAACTGGAATCTGATGAAGAACGATTCTTTGTATACTTTCGCATGTCTAAAATACAGTTTCATAGTATTATTGAATTTGACATGAAACAAGAACATACACGTCTTCGGAAACCAATTAGTACTGGACAAGACTAGCAGTTTATGTACGGTATGTATTATCTATTTAAATCATTGCAGTTACCTTATAATATATATGGTTGATAGGTATGGTATATAAGTAATACAAATGAAAATGTTTGTAATTGAATGTTTTTATTTCATATTGACTTTTTCATAATAAATGCGAATATTTTATTTATTACCAGCATCAGAAGCTGAAACTAGGGTATTTGGCATACCAACAAAATACGATGGGGAATAGTATGATGTGTGGGTTTGTGAAAAACTACTAGAAGCAGAATTTCCAATATTGTGGCTATGGCTGCTTATCTCACTATTAATATTAATTGGTGTTCTCCAAATATTTTCTTGTGACTTCAGATGTTTGAGTTCTGCTTCACTTATAATTTTAAGCAAATCCATTTTAATTTGAATTTGATCCAGTTTTGGAAGTTTTTTCACCGATTTACTCATACTTAAAAAGAAGTATCTAAATCATCCACTTCCTGTTATTTTCTGACTTATTTCTTGAAAGCTTTCCATCATTTCCATCACATCAGCCAAATAATTATCACTACCAAAACTTGCCCTTCTTTTGTATGACGCATTCGGTGTAGAAGAACTGGGGCGTAATAGATTGATGTCAGGGGATGTTGGACTTTCAACATTTGGAATACTTTCTGAGGAAGCAAGGGAGAAATTTGTATTTAGTACAGTAGTATAAAGGTTTCCTGTAGTATGACGGCCCTCCAAATATGGCTTCAAAAATGACATTTGTTCTTCAAAACCGCCAAGACGCAATTATTTTACCAGCTTGTCCACTTTTTATAGCATTATTATAGCAATTACGCAATTTATTCCAATTTTCTTTACACTCCTCAACTGCAATAATAAATTAGTATTAATAGTCCTATATTTTAAAAACTATTATAATATTATATATTTCAATCAATAGATTCCTTGCAACGGGCAATTCATTTCGGAGTATCGGATTCAGCTATCGCATGGAATTTTCTACTACACGTTTGATTGTGAAAGAGGTTTGTGAAGCGATATGGAGACATCTTGGCCCTATCGTGATGCCACAACCAGCATAAGTAATGTGGAAGCAAATAGCGACTGTTTTCAAACGCTTTTGGAACTTTCCAAATTGTATAGGTGCAACGACGGTAAACATGTGAACGTAATGTGACCAATTAAGGGAGGCTCAGATTATTGGAATTATAAAGGTCAAAATTCCATTGTTCTTCTGGCTTTGGTAGATGCTCAGTACAAAGTTGTAGTAATAGATGTGGGTTCCTATGGAAGGAATAGTGACGGAGGCATTTTCGAAAAATCGACACTAGGTAAACTACTAGATGAGAAGAAGCTAAACATACCAGACGATCTACCTCTCATTCCTGGTTCAGAACCGTTACCATATGTTATAGTCGGTGATGAAGCATTTCCGCGTAAACAATATTTACTTAGGCCTTATAGCAAAAATGTTTTGCTTAATAATGAACCGAATAAAATTTTCAATTATAGATTGTCTGGTGCCAGAAGGATTGTAGAAAAGGCATTTGGAATAATAAGAGCAAGATGGCGGGTATTTCAGGGGCCATTGCAGGTACAACCAGAAATGAAAGATAAAGTAGTTCTAGCAGCATATTGCCTTCATAACTATTTGGGCACAACGTTTGAGTTACAAGATGAAATATCTACAGAACCTACTTGTTCGGATGTACAACAATCATTATTTGCATTGGACCGCCTTAGAAGGAACCACACGCAATATGGCTACAGCATTAGAGAAGAATTAAAAGAATATTTTGTTTCTAATGAGGGTTCGGTACCATGGCAATTAAGTATGGTGAGAAGAGGACTGCAGAATACCCAAAACTAAAATTATTAAGTTGCTACTTTCAAAATAATAAATGGCATTTAATGAATAAAACGTATGTGTGTTATCTGTCCACCTTTACCTGTCTACCTTCGAAACCTTAAAAAAGTACTAATTACCAAAAACATACCTATGCATATTCATAATTTTCATTTATTTAGTATGAAACACACACCGCCAAAATACTTAATTTAACTTATAATAGTAAGAGATATCCACAGATTCACATACTTAATATAACTCGATACAGAACAATTATACAAATATGTTACAAGAAAAATACTTATAGTAGAAAGTAGGTTATTTTATATTATTATATAGGTTAATTAAATATATTATTTAATAGGTTAATCCAACCTACCAGGCTTGCTATGCAGTTGAATTATTTCTTCCCATGCTGCATTGCGTAATGTAGCATCACGATATTCAATGAATTTAATATTATAAATGACATCGTATTGCTTCACTAAATCTATCAGCTGTTTATCTCCCAATTTGACAACAGAATTCAAGCAAGCATCTTTTCAAGCAGGTCTATTTGTTTCTGACGTCCTACGCGTTAGTTCTAGAAACACACTGATCACACGTATGGATAGCGTGCAAACATCACCTCTACCTTCCCATACCGATCTGGACATCCCAGATCGACGTTGCGTGTGTGGCGTGTGATTGGGTTGCATACGATAAGTGTGTTTCTAGGCATAGTTTTTCACAGTCCAGATATCGTAATGCGTTGCATACGTTGCGTACGTGGGACCAGTGTGTCTCTACCTTAAGGCATTACTTCTTTTTTTAACTAGGGACACTCTTAATTTCTCACCCTTTAATATAAACTTGTTGGTAACTACTATCTATATATTTTATATTTATACTATCTTTATATTTTTAGCTATGGCAACATATTACATTTTTATTTGTTTTATTATTATTACTTATTTACTATTTGTTATACCATGTTAGGATAGTTTGTTTTATTATTACAATTATGGTATTACTTTTAACAACAATTTACCATTGTTCTTCTAGTTCCACTCTTGTATTCGATGTCCTATAATAGCTAGTCTACTTTTCAGTATTTAGGTACTAATAATATTCCCCCATTGTTTTAAATTAATATTAATTTTTGTATCACTACAACTAATTTAAACATACTTTGAACACTTTAATTTATTCATTTAAAATAATAAATTTACTATAATTAATAATAATAATTAATTTACTATTGATCTTATGATACAAATTAATAGCCATAATTACAAATTATTTCCAAATATATACAATTCGTTAAGGTACAATTGGAATTGAAATCATTTTATATTAATTATTTATGGTATTCCATGCATTGTCCTTCCTCGTCCCTTTTAGCGGTTCAAATGCATAAAATTTCAATTCTCTTTAATTACATGAAAATATAAATCCACCGCAATTCATAATTAAATGAACAATAGGTATTTATGCAAATATTTGGTTCATAAGTTTTAAATATAATTTTTCATTTAATTATTGTTTGTAATAAATATACATCTATATATTAATTAAAACGGAAACAGGATTGTTCAGAAATAGTGTAAAAAATATAGCATTTATAGTTTGTGTTGGATGGAATATGCTAAATACTTTAGGCCCTAATTTATTATGATATTTTTAAATTTAAACTTAAACATTCCTAAATATTTCCAGTCTTAAATATTTTGAATGGAAAGTGTTTACTGTTGACCACGAACTTATATATTGCTTTGACATTAGATTTTATAAATCCGCAGTTTCAGTAAATATGTATCAAACCTCAATATTACGTCAATATTAATTTTGGGGGAAAGGAGTAGGCAGATAGACAAGACAATACCGTATAGACGAAAGCAGGTACAACCAGGAATACAACAAAGTACAAGTATACGGGAAACTTCTTTTGTGTCTAAGAAGATGTTCCAGCGGGATTCAATGTAGAATAGTCAGATCTCGATACGAGGGAAAGGGAGGGGTACTGGCTAAAGGAAAGGGAGAATATGTGTACTATATGCGGGGAGGGTACTGACAAGTGGGCACGTTGGATGGAAGAGTGCAAAGGGTTGACATGGGAAGTACAGAAGAGGAAACACTATAATGATTGGGAGTCTTGGATGGGCGAATCAGGTAGCGGGTGACTTATATTGCGTGATTTTTTTAAGCGAAAGTGAGTGATAGTGTAAAAAGTTTAGAGCGTGAGAAAAGTTAATACGGGCGAAGAAATTTTAATTTACATTTTTTAAGTTGAGTATTTAGAGTATTTTGGGTTGGTGTTCTTAGTGTGTTCTTACATGTCTTTGTATTTTTGTTTTTTTGTATGGTGAGGAAGTTTCTGTATTGTGTTATCAACCCAATACAGAAACTTCCTCATAATGCCAATAAAGGTAATTATAATAATAATAAATATTAGTAAACACTTATATAAGGTTCATGAGGTGTGGGGAATAAGTTACTAAAAATTGTCAAAGGTACACCTCATCAAAGATATAGAGTACTTCCTGCATATATCCACACAAGACGATGAAAAAATAAATTAAATTGGAACCAGCGCAATCAACATCTTCATTAACCAAATGAACAGAGATAAAAGTAACACCAACGACAGACAATTAATGAGGGATTTACATGAGACAAAGAGATTTCTTAAAGATACACCGAAAAAATGGTCACGAGATCAGAGAACTTAACGGCAGGACAATATAAGATGGACTACTTTGAAGTAATGAACAAAATGTTACATGATACGAATACCTACTAGAAGTTAAACAAAGACCCAACAATGAGAATCTAGAGAAAGGCGAATACACTAATTAAAGAGGTCCAAAAAAGCATCATTACATATACACTAGGTAACCGACTTAAGAGACCAAATCAACAAAATATTTGTATTAAGGGAAACATACAAACAAGGGGTAAAATTCAGACCGGTCGTTTCCTGTGTAAACTCACCAACCTACAATTTAGCCAAATTTATAAATGACATCCTGGCTTCTTTATGTTCTACCTTTCAACACAACATCAAGAATATTTCAATAATAGTATGGAACTCTAAATAAAAAAAAAGTACCACCAGACAAAATAATGATTTCACTAGACGTAAGTTAGTAGGAACATACATAAAAACATGATCACCAAATATATTAACAAAAAATGGAGATTCATTGAATGCTATACGGATATAGACAAGAAATCCCTATTGAAATCAGTAGAGTATCCATTTGCCAACAGCTATTTTAGTTTCGACAAGCAATTTTAGAAACAGACGAGTAGTTCCGCGATGGGTATTCTAGCCCCCTATTTGCTAATTTATTAATGAACGACTTAACAGATATAGTCTTGAACAAATTAAAAGATAAGGTGAATTTCATCAAGATCTACGTAGACGATACGTTTTCAATCATTGATAAAACATTTAAAGAGGACATTCTAGACTATTTTAAGACCTATCACACCACGATTACCTTCACGAGAGAAGAAGAATACTAAGCCTGCATCCCGATTCTGGATACACAGGATCTGTATTCCGGAATCATTACACAGATATATAAGCAACGGGGAGATTAAGACATCGTGGCATACGAAGAAGAAATGTTTCTGGTAGAATACTGAATTACTACTCTAGCCATAGCATGAACCAAAGGACCAACGTTGTGAAGAATCTAGCATAAACTCTTAAATCAATGAAGGGAAGGCGTTAATCCTAACAGACGACGAGTTCAAGGATGATATTGTCACTAAACTGAACTATCTTATCCTACACAGAAATAATTAGCAAACTAAATTATAACAATAAGGTTAACAGTGAAATACGACAGTCTAAAGTAGGATACTAAAGAATTTAAATAGTTAGGAAATGGGTACCATGAGATAAGGTAGAAAAATCGAGTAAACAACAAAAGAAGAAAGGGACAGATACACAACGGCGGAACGCAAAGGTAAAATGTGAAGCTAATGTTTTGGAATGTGGCAGGGCTCGTGAAGAAACTGAAAAACGTGGACGGGTCTTTTATAGAATTTGCGAGGAGAATCGAAATAGTTGGGCTAGTGGAGACCTGGGTCTAAGAGAAGGAGTGGGAAGCTTGTAAAGAAAGACCTACCAAGGAGTACAATTGGAGGATGCAACCGGCATGGTGAAAGAGTGACGGAAGGGCAAAGGAGGGAATAGTAACAGGGATCAGAAGAGGTATCAAGGAATCGGAGAGAATTTTAAAAGAGGTGGAGGGTCTAGTTTTTAGATAGGTAGAACTGGAGGGGGAGTGGTGGCAAAGGGCAACCGTTTATAATAATTATGGTCTGGAAAAAATTAAAGAAGGCAAAAAGAGGAATTTAGAAGATATGGTAACGACAAAGTTGCTACTAGAAGGTGATTGAAATGTAAGGATAGGAGAAGAACAGGTCATTACGGTGGATAAAACTTGCGATAAGAAGGAAATCGGAATAAATAATGAGTCGGATGACATGCTGGTAATGGTGTCGTAAATCGCAGCAAAGGGAGAAGGAAGTTATGGCAGAGAAATGGGTGGCCAGGTGGGGATAAGAAGGCGGCAGAGGAATACAGGAGGAAACTGCAACAGGTATACTGCCCTCCTAAGCCAAAAAGGCGTATCTCATAATGTTAGTGAATTGCTTATTTCAGCATATTGGGAACTAGTGGCTTATATTCAATAGATTTCCTTAGCGAAATGGACGTATATCTATCATATAGTGCATAATTTTAGTTTCAGCATAAGACGCATCTCAAAAATACAACGATTTGGACGAAACTCATATTTCTAAGCAAAATGGGCGCATCTCTGAGATGCGCCCGTTTCGCTTAGAATTTCGGGCAGTTTGTAATCCGACCTTCTAAGATCCGCCTACATCGCTTAGCTCATTAATACTTCAACTTGCCGCATTACAGCGCTTTCTCGTTTTGACAGTGTGCAAACGTGGTAAAAAAAATCTGAGTTTTCTGAGAGCCGATAGTTTTGTGAAATTAGCGAGACATTGAAAGTGTGTAATTCCAGACGTTAGTGCACATACGGTGAGTACCTTAATATTAAATTAATTCAAACTATTGTATGCCAGGCAAATTCCGCACAAGAAAAGCTATTGAGAATTTAAAGTTTCTACTTTGTTCTAGACCGAATTATGGACAAATCTACAGGATTTAGGGGACATCAGTTAGTTATGCTGGCTTTAAATAAGAAAACAGAAGAGTACGTACCTTTCAATTATGAAGATAGTGACGAAATTTCCGATAATGCCGACGACAATTCATTAAAATATGCTGGGGTTTTGTCAAGCAAGTTGGATATAAATATGACCAAGGGGTCATCTTCATGTAACAATGAACTTACAAAAGTGGTCACATTTTATTCTAGTTCTAATAGAACATGTGATCAAGCCCATGCTATTCAAAGCGATGTTGTGCCAAATAACTCGGAAGCAAATAAACCGGTAGAAGCGGAAGCTAAACATGCATTGGAAACTCGAGTAACGGAAGTGGAAAGTGGCTAGAACGATATAAATGTACAATTTACTAAAAAAGGTACAGTGCGGAAAAGAAACAAGTATGAAATGTCAGCAAATATGACGAAATATGATTCATTTGTAGACAAACATGATGTGAAGGATAGTTGTGGGGAACAGTGTCTAAAGAAATGTATTCAAAAAATATCTGGGGCAAGAAGACAATTTATTAATAGTGATTTTGATTTTGGAAAATGGCAAATGGAAAAGACAGAAAGTCTTTTATATTGCATCACATATCATCAGCTCCTGTAAAGCAAAGGACAACGTTGCATGTTGATGCAGGCAAAGAAAATTTTCTGAGAAATAATTCATTGAATTATATGCTTAAGGATGAAAATGGAACCTCACAAACTGTATGTAAATTCTTTTTTTTGACGACCCTTGGTTTTAATACAATTAACGACAAGGTGATTCGTACAGCGTTATGCAACGCAAAAAATTCTGTGGTGCCTGAAGCGGATATGAGATGCACTAAAACACCTCACAATAAAATAAATGATGAAATAATTCGTCAACACATTACCTCATTCAATCCCACCATTTCACATTATCGAAGAGAGCATGCCCCACGTCGTCTATATCTGCCAAGTGATCTCACATTTGCTGCAATGTAGAAAGATTTTGTAGCCAAGAACCCAACTTTCAAATGTTCTTCTGAAAAATACAGAACGGTAGCAAAGAAAATGAATGAAGCAAAGAACAATTGCTAACCTTGGCCATGAGGAATGCGAGAATTGCGAGGAGTTCAACATACATGACGAAAGTAATACAAAAGACAATCAGGCTGAAAATGGTGATATCTGTATTAAATGGAACAAACATAATGCGAGAGCGAAGAAATCTCGAGAAAGATATCGAGAAGATGCTGAAAGGGAGGTACAAGTTGGGGAGATAATTTATTGTGCAGATTTGGAAAAAGTGATTATACTGCCAAGGCTTGACATGTTTAAGAGTGCCATTTTCAATACTCGCTTAACTGTGTACAATGAAAGTTTTGTGCCAGTTAGGAACAAAAAAGCAGATAAGCCATTTGCAGCTCTCTGGCATAAAGGTTTGTTCAAACGGAACAAAGAAGAGCCATTTTGGCTCGACAACTGTACAGCTCAAAATAAGAATTGGACATTTTTTTCATTTTTAATTTATATTATCAATTCTGATAAAATAAGTGCTAACGAAATTGATATAAAATACTTTGAGCCCGGCCATACTTTCATGGCAGCTGATTTCTTTCATCATAGAGTCGAAATGTCCATGAAAAAAATGAGCTATAAACTCTATGATTTTGCAGACTTTGTCCAAGCCGTAAAAGGTGCTGCTTACAAAACTGAAGTTTTTCCAATGGAGCTCCATCATTTTTACATTTGGGAAGACTACTCTTCACAATACAAATTAACTCATACACAGCCAAGACCATATCTACATGAAATGGTACACGTGACGTTCCGCAGGGGATCTTATAATATCACATATAAAAACGATTTTGATGGTCCATCATTTGACCTTAATTTTTTAAGCGCTAAAGTAACAAAAAATCTAAATTTGTCGCCGCCCAAAAACCAACCAAAATTTATTGGAATCTCCTTGCAGAAGAAAGCTAATATACTCAAAAACTTGGCTGGAATTATGAAAAATCGGTTACAATTCTGGGAAAATATTCCAGTTTCCGACGAAAACACAAAAATTGAATGTATTAATTTGTAATTTTCTTTGGTTGCAAATCTGCTGGTTATGAATAATTGTATTTTGCTCTTGGTTCCTATATAGTGTTAATAAACATGTTTTGAATAGTTTCAATTTTTTTTTCAATCAATGCTCCCTACTCCAACGAAGTATCTTAAAAAAAAAATGAATGTGGTCACATTCGGCATAAAGATCTCTTAAAGATAACATTTTAAGGATTTGATAACATTCTGATAACATTACGACATCTTTCTGACATTTATGCCGAACGGGATACGTACTTTACGCCCAACGATAGAGGGTACATACCTACGATCATTAGTAAAAGAGACGTATCTCAATTTAAAAAAAAATCCTCAGCCAATTAGCCGCATCTCAGTTTAATAACAAAATAACAGTCTATTCAAGAAAATTCAACAACACGTTATTTCTTGCCGCAATTCTTATTGTACTTACCGATAAAAAACATAAAATTTCGGAATATTATTAGGTGCTGTTTTACAATTCACAAAATGTGTTATATCTCAAAAGCATAATATGTTGAGATACGCCTTTTTGGCTTAGGATAGATAGAACACCAGTGGTGTAGTGGTGTAGTATAGTAGAACACCATAGTTGATATATACATAATGGCAAAGAAAATGGAGTCAGTACTTGTGAAGAAGAAAATCAAGGAAGCGTACCCAAGCAGAGCATGGTAGGACTGTGAAGTGCGGAACGTAATGCAAAGATATCGAGAATCCATGAAAGAATAGAGGAAGGGAGAAGGGCTCAAAGTGCACGTTCTGGAAGCAACAACAGAACTGGAAAATGTAGCGACGAATGAAAGGGAGCTTTGGGAGGAAAAGGAGAAGCAGCGGGTACGTGAAATTAAGACGGAAGTAATACTGGAGAGAGAAAAGGGGAAGGAAGGAAAGAATACCCAAGAGCACTGCGATAGAGGGGTGGCAGAACCACTTCACGATGGGGTGAAGAAGCGGTCAGGGAGAGAAGATGATTCAGGAGATCGACAGAGAAAGCAGGAAGAGCTCGCCGAGGATATCAAAGTGACGGAGGCGGAGGAAGTTATTCATTCCCTAAAACCAAGAAAATGGGGAGGATTGGATGCACCTGGAATATGTAAGGAGAAGTTAACGGAGGAATTGAGAACCATAGGGAGGGGATACCAGTTAGCTGCAAAGTGGGGATGATTCAATTGGTGTTTAATAGTGGAACGAAGGACGCGCTAGCAAATTATAGAAGGATAACTTTGATGAAATCCGCATACAAAATATTTTCTAAAATCCTGGATTGTCCCTTAAGCAAGGAAATTAATGAAAGGAATCTTTTGCCGTGGAGCACTTCGTGACCTTAAGTGACATCATAGACCAGAAAATCAGAAAGGGATGCCTGTTTGCTCGTTTGATTGATTTGAAAGCTGCATACGACTCGGTGAATAGGAGGAGATTGAATGAGTGTTTGGGTAAGTTAGATATATCACGGAGTGCGAGAAGGAACGTCAGGGATTTGTACGAGTAAACCGTATGTAAGGAAGCACCAGAGACAAGGTTGCCCTTTGGCTAGCTATGTGTCCTCCGGCGCGGCACCGGGTTGGACATCTTGGACTCTTGGAACCGGCCCGGTGGCCCACGAGGTCAAGCTACGAGCAGTGTATTTAATTGACTTCAGTACAAAATGGATCGCGAAAGAGTTTTTTGTACGTGGTTACTTTATCGGCGCTTACTTCGCAAGAAAAAAAGCAAAGAAAACATTGGGTGCACCCACTCGACAAGTGAAGACGGTAGACTACCGGACCGGCATGTGTGCAAACTTCAATACAGTTCCATAGCCCACCATGACCGAGCCGGTACCCGGCAGTCGGTTGGCCAGTGGGGGCCGGCCGGTGACAACCCGACAAAATGAGTCTGCACGGCGCCAGATGGACTCACGCGGCACGTCTGAACTCATCCATGCTAGACTATGCAACACCACCCCCTCCACCCGATGCCGGGCCTGCGCCGGGCACATCCACACGCTACGTGTGTAGCGAGCCTTTGAGTTCCACTCTCTTCTAACTGTATATGGCAGATATGGAGAAGGTTCTACAGTCCGGTCAAGCTGGAGGACTGGTGATTGGAGAAAGAAGGTGTGGAGCTTGGCATATGCGGATGACATGTTATTTGCAAAGTCGGCGAGTGAAATGAAGGGCGTGATTGTAAGTCTCTAGGTATTTTGAAAAGAGTGATTTAAGGGTGAATGTTGTAAAAACAAAATGAATGCGGTTTAAAAGGGGAAAAGTTAGAATGACAAGGTACTTAAATAGAGGAAGTGAGTAAACTTAAGTATTTCGGGTATGGCTTTGAGCCTGGATCCAGTAATAAAGAATATATAGAGTATATTACGAAGAAAGCTTGGGTGGCGGCGGGTCGTATCTGGGAGGTTTGTAAAATAAACTTTGACGGAAACTTTATAGCAGCAGATACGATATGGAAGGTATGTATGCGAAGCGTGTTACTGTATGGATGTGAGGTCTGAGGAACGAGAGAGCAAAGGGTGCAGCTTAAATTTTACAAGAAAGTATTGAAACTTGATTGTTTGACGCTTGGTAACATTGTTCTTCAGGAGTAGGAGTTGAGTCCGTGTAAATTATCGGTAATTGCTGCGGAAATAGTGATCATGTGCGAATATAGGATGGATTTGTTAAGATATGAAAGGATAATAAAGGAAATCTTTAGAGTTGTGAATAAAGAGGGACTAACTGGTAGAAGAGAATGTGGTTGGTGGCTGAATAAAAGGAAACTGTATGAGAGAGGAGGGTAATCATCCGAGGGGTTGGAGAAGGAAAAAAATGAGGGTGCTCAGTGGAAAATGATGCTAAGAGAACGGTTATTAGAATTGGACTGCCAAGAGCGCCAATCCAAAATAGAGGCTAACAAATATCACAAAGGCTACAGAAGTGCAGGCCGTCTTCCTAGTTATTTGAGCAAAAGTGAAGTCGTCTGACACTTCACTTCACTAACCAGTCAGTTTTGGCGAGATTTAGGTGTGGTAATGATGAGCGTGGCAGAAGACATTGGATGAATGAGGGAAGTAGAAGGTGTATTATGTGTGGGACGAACGAGGATATGTGTAGTCATTGGTTGGAGGAATGCACGATGATGGAGTGGAACGAAGAGGAGCAAAGGCGAAGGAAGGATTAGAGTGGCGAGTGGAAGGGACTGTCGTTTTTAATCAGAGTGAAAAAGTGGAAAGAGCAGGTGCGCGGGGTTAGTGTTGCGGTTTAATTTGTAAAGTTTATAGAGTAGGACTTTAAGAGTAGGTAGATGATTTTTTTTTATTTTTAGGTAGTTATTGTAAATGTTTATAGGGTGGTAAAATTTCTTTGTTCTTTTTAATGGAGTTTTAATTGTAGTTTCATACTTTTTTATTTTATTTTTGCTTATTCTGTATGTTTTGTATGGTTTTGTAATTTTCTTTTAAATTGTGCCAATAAAGGTTATGTAAGTAGCAGTGAAGAGACTATTATATTAGATTGGATAGGTATGACCGGAGACACATTATATACAATAGAATACCTTAGGTGGACCAATTGTCCTTTAAACGTATACGTATTTTGAAGACAGTGACAAGATAATTCGCTATGTACAGTTTGACGACGAATAAACAAGTTTTTATCAACCTTAAGGACAAACCAGACACAGGTAGTCTCAGAAGTGTAATATTCACAATATCATGCAAAAACTATGGCAAATGATATGTAGGCCAAACGAGACAATTGCTATGGAACAGGATCACACAACATATAAGAGATTGCCACCCTCAACAAGCCGGTAAATAGAACAAAACGGCCCTGGCAGATCACAGATTTAGTGAAGGACATATCTTCAATTTAGATGAGTACAGGATTGGTGAAATGTTCTACATAAAGTATTACAATTATTGTGTGAATTACAGAAGCGACACGAGAAACTTAAGTAGTCATTACGCAGGTATAATTGAGAGACAGAAGAAATTTAAATATAGAAATACTCCGTTTCAATAACATAATTAGGATGGAGACATTTTGGTTGACAATTCCTCAGCATGACAGTTGGATTTGAATTCACTGTTTCATGTTAATAATTTTTACATTTATGTTAATAATTTGTTGTTTAAATGCAAAAATTAATAGTTGCTTATGTAAGAAGTAGTTCCATAACAATATTGTATTTTTATCGCCCATGTTTTGTTTGTAGCCTGTGGAAGGTGCAAATTAAACACCGAAACGTTGCATTAACAACAATTTTTAGTAACTTATTCCCCACAGCTCATCAACCTTGTATAAGTAATATTGTGAAATGAATAAGATGGTTAATTATTTAAACAAGTTACTTAATAAACAGAAACTTCTTGATTAAACCTCTCTGTTAAACTGATTATTCCATTTATGGTTGCATTTTTAAAAACGTGTTTTCTTTTTTTAAAACAATTTGATTACTTTATTTTTTCCAGAAGGTTTTAATTTTATGCTTTACTTTCGTACGAATCAATTTATATATTTTTAAAAATAATTGTAATATGGAACAAATGTTATTCAAAAGCTGCTTCAAAATAAATAATCCCCTAGGATGTAATGTTAATACCCTTTCACACAAAAAAACACCACGGCTTATACGCTTATAACAGCCATTGTAAAAAAAACATTAAAATCTTCTGCATGGCAATTTAATTAATTGAATTCGCTCAGTTTGAACTTTCTTCCCTTCTCCACCCACCATTAAACATTCTTCAATACAATTATTATCATCTCCGACTTTTCCTAGACTATACTTAATCTATTTAATGGGCTTCAACGATTCCAATTAAAATATATCCAAGTCGGATTTTCGCGTATAAACCGATTAAAGCTCTTCTGTCTATTCGCTCGCGATCTAATTATAATCACATAAGAATCAGTCGCTGCCTCTAATCAGCAGACACATTCTGACATACTACTCTTATCATCTCAAACAACGCCAAAGAAATTATAAGCTGTTTGTGCGTGTATTCCCCTTTGAGTACACACAGTGGAAATGATTATAATTAATAATTAGAACTTTAGACGCTTGTTATGTTATGCGGTAATTGAAATAATTGAACAAAAAGATTATTTAGAAATTTAATACCTTTATGTAATATTTTCATTACAATTAGAAGACTTACTTATTCTAAATAAAGAAGGCAGAAACTAAAGAGAAGACTAGAGACTAAATGTATTGTAGACAACATTAGATGGACTAGATTACTTAAGAAAAGACAGAGTAGACAATATACTAAAATGCCCAGGGTATATAAACGAGATTGCACAAACAAAGCCTGTGATATATACTACTGGTTCTAAAACTATAGAGAGGAGATTAAATAGATATGAGTAGGTTAGAGAAATAATATAAATGTATAAGGGTCAAGTGGAGGGGCGCACCTGACTGTTATACATCATTCTTTATTACTTAATGGCTCAATTTCGCGAAGCGTCGCGACGCGACTATAGCTGTGGCATGGCTGCAGGAATTCCCATATAATGCCACGTCACGGCTTCCGGAATTTATTACTGACCGAGCCGCTAATTACAGGAAACCAAATGATCGATGGCAATCTCTAACCGCCATGAAAAAATCTAATTTCGAAAAATTGTTTCATGAATATATAAAAGTTTCAGCAAGTTTATTGAATAATAATTGAAGTTATACTTTGCTTTTAATGAAAGGAAATAATGTTTTGTAAATTAACATTTTGAAAAGTTTGTTTTCGTAAATTAAAAAAGTGTTAACATGAAATTGAACCTTGTTTTGTTTTAATTTAATGTTATTTTTTTAAGCCCTGATTGATTTAACAAACATTAAAACGTTACTTTGATCATTACAAGCTAATTTGACCTCGCTTTGGGGTCATCAACCTTGGAAAAATCCACTATCCAAAACAGAAACGGCACAAAAAATTACGACTAGAAAAAATTAATTTATTATCATTAAAAACGTGGCGCACAAACAGTTTCCTGTTACTCGCTTCCTTTCTGATGCCGGTAGCTTTTTAATATACCCGTTCTATGCATGTATATTTGTATATTTGTTGTATACATATATATAGGTCGCGAAATTGTAATAATGAGCAGGCTGAAATAATTTGTATCTTTGCCAGGATGTATCCGACCGAGGCACAACACGATAATATACAGGGTAATATTGTAAATAACAACTTTCTCGCTTTATTTTAATTAGTTTCTATTGCACACCCCAAAGATATAATTTTTATAGGACATAGAAAATTCAAATGTAAGAAGTATTCAAGTCAATACGTGCTTCTAAATTAAAAAAGGAATATTAATATAATCGCAACAGATAAGCCTAACATTAAGCACTATTGCTTCTTCTAAATATGTATCTGTTTTTAATAAGATTTTGATATTATTGTGTATATGAACTGAACCTCGCCCAATGGACTGCATGTTTTATTGATATTTTTTGTTTATTACGAATAAAGGCCTTTATTATTATTAGTATTATCAGTGTGATCCAGAAAGTTTTAAAAAATCTTGAAATTATTCCTTTAAGGTTCCGAAATTTTGCGACTGAATAAATAAAAGTGTTGTGTATCTGTTCATGTAATTGTCTATTGTGATAAACGATTCGCTTTTGTGATTTAAATAAATAACTTTGCCCAAATTGTGATTAAATTCTAATAAATACGATAAAAACAATCGCTACATATATACTTTATCTCCATGATAGCACAGTTTTACCCAAAACTGTTTTTAATTCGCTGATACAAGTACTTTTTCCTCACAGTAAATACAATCTCGAAGTTTTAAGTGAAATAAAGGGTAAACTTACAATAACCGCTAAAATAGCATGGTAGCAAAGTGGCAATGGACCACGACAGCAGGCCAAGATCAAACAGTGAGTCTAGAAGTCCGTTTGATCGGTGCGCGAAATTGAGTCGGTCGCCGACACAATTGGCAAAACGGCATTGGTGTGTTTTAGTGTGGGTATGTGTGGGTTAGCTTTGGAGAAGATCTTAGAAGAACTACCGGAAATGAGGAAGGATTTTAAATCCGTCGAGAATAAGATTGAAGAAATGAGAAGGGAGAATAAAGAACTCCAGAAAAATTGGAAAGGGCTAGGAGGGATCAAGAGGAAGTAGAAGAGAAGGAAAGGGTGTGGAAAGAGGAAATAATATAACAATTGAAAGCGATAAGAAACGAAAACACCGATATCAAGGGCAGGAAAAAACTAATCCGTAGTCGTCCTCCAAAGAAGTTGGAGGACGACTACAGAATAGAGAGGAAGTAAAGCAACTGAGAGAAATGGAAGAAAGAGAAGAAAGAAAGGAAATTAAAAATAATGTTGTGATTCATGGGGTAAAAGGAGATAGATAGTTAGAAGACGATGAGAGGTTATTGAAAAAAAGGGCAACTACAATTCTTTAAAAGGGTCCTAAAATTAGACAGATTCAGATTCAGATAAGTATGCGTCTAACGGTTGACCCGCACGGACGCATATATCTCTTGAGATTGTTAGTTCGCCGAAACGTCGAGAATCCGGTTCTTTTCAGAGCCAACCCTCAGCATCAACGCGGAATCCCCGAGAAAATAATATATATATATAACACACACACACACACACATATATATATATATATATATATATATATATATATATATATATATATATATTAATATATGTTGTATTTGAGGTTTTCGCGGATAGATACCTGTGTTGTATTGTTTTCTCGGGGATTCCGCGTTGATGCTGAGGGTTGGCTCTGAAAAGAACCGGATTCTCGACGTTTCGGCGAACTAACAATCTCAAGAGATATATGCGTCCGTGCGGGTCAACCGTTAGACGCATCTAAGAGCTCGTTCGTGCGAAGCGACTACTTATAGCTGTCTGGCTTCGGGTCATGCGCGTTGTGTGCGGTGCTTCGGTTCGGTTGTTTGTTTGTCTTATTGGTCGTACATGAGTCTGGGGTGTGTGGGATTGCATTTTGAGGGTGGATATGATCGGTCGCCATGCTGGGGGCAGTCTCAAGGAATCGTCTCTCGTGTTCATGCAGTAGTCTCGTTTTTCTTACTCTATGGCTTCTCTGTATATTCGTGACATTTCGTTAATGTCGCTAATAATGTTCGCTAATCTGTGCAACAGTTCTTGAATTTCTAAAGTCCATCCAGTGACTTGTGTGTTGGACAAGTGCCGATGAAACTTTGTCTCTGTGTCTGACTGAAACTACATGTTCTTGAATCCTAGCAGATATTTTTCTATTGGTACGTCCAATGTAGGTTCGTTCACATGTTCCGCAAGGTATTTCGTAAATTCCATGGGATTCTAACGGGATGGTGTCTTTAACGCTGCGTAGCATGGAGGATATTTTCAGGTTAGGTTTGAAAATGGTGTCGATGTTGTGCCTTTTAAGGATTCTGGCGATTTTGTCAGTTGATCCATGAACATATGGTAGGTATGCTGTGCTAACGGGTTTCTGGCGTTCTTCAGTTCTTTGGCTACTGTTCTCTGTCCGACGGAAAGCTCTGGATATTAAGCTGTTTGGATATCCATTTGAAGAAAGAGCTTCTCGTAAGTTCCTCAATTCTTTCGGTAAGTTAAGCTGGTCGGCTAGTCTTTTGGATCGGGTGGTAAGAGTGTTGACTACAGATGCTAGTTGTTTGGGATGATGGTGGGAAGAAGAGTTCAGATATCTGTCTGTGTGGGTTGGTTTCCGCTACACAGTGTGACTCAAAGTGCCGTCAGGTTTCTTCTGTACCAAAACATCCAAGAAAGGAAGTCGTTGATGCTTTTCTATCTCCATTGTGAATTTAATTTGGTCGTGTTGTGGTTCTTTTCAGAGCCAACCCTCAGCAACAACGTGGAATCCCCGAGAAAACAATACAACATATATATATATATATATATATATATATATATATATATATATACAGGGTGGTTCATTTAAGTGAAGACATTGAAATATCTCGGAAAATAAACATTTTACGAAAAATATTCCCAAATGAAAACTTAATATTTGAAAGGGGGTTATGCACTGATGCTAAAGTTAGAACTCCTCCTCCACCTCTTCTGCAGGGGCAGAACTCTGTAATCTTCCGTAACGGTAACTCTGAAATCTTAAATGGAAACCCCATTTTTTTCTTGCAGATTCAGATTTTATGACAAAAATAAGAAGACTTTATTCGAAACATTTTCTTTTAATCTTTATAAATGGCGATGTAAAACGTTAAAATTGGCGACGTTTCATTTTTCATGGAAACCCATGTGATTTAGTACAAAGTAATAGAAAACAATAGAAAACGATTCATTTAGAGTTGGGGTGCTTGTTCATTGGCGATTCGCCTTACCTCCTGCTTTTCAATTAAAGTAAATGTTCAAAAATTTGACCTTCAACTTCGATGCATTTATTGATTCGCTCTTCAAATGCTTGTGTACAGCTTAAAAGTGTCTCTGCTGGAATTTGAGCGCAAGCATTCTTGATTCGCTCTATCATTTCTTCACGAGTTGTTGGCACTCTTTGATAAACCTTGTTTTTTAGAAACTCCCACAAGAAAAAATCTAGTGATGTCAAATCGGGCGACCTGGCAGGCCAATTTACCGGACCACCTCTCCCGATCCAACGACCATTGAAATTGCGGTCTAATATCTCTCGTGCTAGTCGTGAGTAGTGAGCTGGACAACCGTCATGCTGATACCACATGATTAACCGAATGTTTAAACTAATGTCCTCAAGTAATGTTGGTAGTTGGTGTTGCAAAAAGTTTTGATATTTTTGTCCATTTAAAGTGCCTTCAACGAAATTGGGACCAATGAGCTTATCTCTTATGATTTCACACCAAACGTTAACCGACCAAGGACGTTGATGCTCAACTTGTCGCAACCAGTGTGGGTTTTCTACACTCCAGTAATGCATATTGTGTCGATTAATTTTACCATGGTTTGTGAAGTTAGCCTCATCAGAAAATAGTACTTCACGGAAAAAAAATGGTACCTTCGTATCTGCTCACTTGCCCATTCACAAAATCTTACTCGATTATAAAAATCATCCCCATGAAGTTCTTGGTGCAGTGAAATATGATACGGATGAAACTTATGTCGATGCAGTATTCTGAGAATACTAGTTCGAGGAATTCCAGAATCGCGAGCTAAATCTCGAGTGCTTACTTGGGCGTTTTGGGCAACAGCAGCTAGCACAGCTACCTCATTAGCTTCTCCACTAATAGTTCTTCTACGCGTTTTTTTTTAGATTGCACACTTCCATGGGTAGTAAAGGCTTTAACAACATTGTAAAAACATGACCGCGACCGAACATTATTTGGAAAACGCACAGCATACAAGGCAACAGCATCGTCTATATTTCTTCTACACTCGCCATAAATGTAAATCATTTCAACTTTTTCTTATATAGGAACAGGAAACATTTTTTTGCTCTTAAGTCGAACACTGTTTTGGTTTTATAACAACAATTATTGCGTGAAACAAAAAGAAAAAAGATGGTGGCAGAAGCCGCCTTGATAAACACCTGGGTTTTTTCTGAAAATCTAAACGTAACTAATTTTAGCAATTGGCACCGCCATCTACAGAGATTCTAGAAAAATGTTTAGAACAAAACTTTCATGATTTTTGTCGAAGAATCTGAATCTGCAATAAAAATATGGGGTTTCCATTTATAATTTCAAAGTTACCACCAGTCTCTCTTAGAAGGAGTAGGGTGGGAGGTCTAAAATTATTATCAGTGAATGGCCCCCTGTGAAATATTAACTTTTCATCTTGGTTATTAGTTTGTAATATGTTTATTTTTAGAGATATTTCTATGTCTTCACTTAAATGCACCATCCGGTATATATATATATATATATATATATATATATATATATATATATATATATATATATATATATATATATATCTGGGCATCCACCAAGTCGAGCACAACCGTTCTATCTTTCCTCGAAGCGACAAAGTAGAATATGTTTGATTTTTAAAGACACGTGCTTTGTTTCCAATACTGACCATAAAGTAAGTCAGTGGATGCAGTCGATGGCCGATTTAAAGTCGATAAAAATGATAATAGCCCGTTTTCTACATCGAATACGTTCTTCCATCAACTGGTGAAGTGCAAATATTTGATCAATACAATACCATCTCCTGCTTGATCCTCTCGAAGAGTTGCCTCTCGATTTCTTTGTAGTCGAGATCGAATAATCTTCAAAAATACCTCCCAACTAATGATAGGAGTCTGATGTCCACGGTAGTTATTGCATTCCTGGCTATCGCCTTTCTTCAATATAGAGGTTATGATCGCTTTCTTCCACGTCGATGATATTTGTACTGAATGCTAAATTTGTAGTAGGAGGTCAAAAAATTGTTCAAACAAAATGTCTCCTCCGGCTTTGGTCATCGCAACAGTTACTGGATCGACGCCCGACGCATTCCCATTTTTCAGCAATTTTTTTTCTTTCTGAATTTCAACAATCGTTGGGTCATCATAGGGGAATGGGATTACTGGTTCATCGATGATCAGTGTTGTCCGTGCTGGTTCCTGTGGCGGATCATGATTGTCCACTTCGTTAAAGAATTCCCTCCACCGTTGTAGACGCTCGAGAATTAAAAACAGTTCCATCCGCTTTCTTGATATCATCGTTTGTTGATTCGGTCTTCCCGCTCAGCTTTCTGATGGTTTTACATAACGTTTGATATTCGGGTAAAGTCCGGTCTTTTTAAATAAACACCACAAGACCCTAGATCTAGAGAAAGATGACAATTATTGATGCTGCCGCATGCTCACAGAGGAAACACCCATACATCTTCTCAATTACTGCGTTGCATTGATCCGTGAGAAAAAGATGTATCTAGAGTCTAGAGCGTTTCCCGTTAATTTTTTCCAGGGCATTTATTTCCGGTCATTTGTTCCCCGATACATTTGTTCACTAATAGGTTGTTTTTCAGTCATTTGGTCGCCATACATATTTTTTACCGAACATTTATAAGCAAAATTGTCGTATATCTTTATATTTACATTTATGACGCACTGATTGATTAGACTTTTGCTATTAAACCAGCTAATGTTTATTTTTAGTTCCGATATTTATTATAATATTATCGTGGGCTTGCAGCAAAAAATTGTTGAGTTCCTAAACTTGTAAACGGAGAAAAATTACACTAAGAAATAAGATAATCAGAAATGAAAGCTAGGATGAGCAGTTATCAGCGAGTCCGCAAAGGAAATTCAACAAATCATATTCTACACGTCTTTCTATGAAAGATGCAATTCTGGAGCTACAGTCCCCGATATTTATTTTCTCTATTTTGCTTCTAGAAAATACGTTTTTTATTCAGGATGCCATACCTGAATAAAAAAGGGGAGAAAATAGAAAAAATGTTATAAAAAACTCGTTCTTAAGTCGTTTTTTCGCACTGGTCCATCAGAAAACTTTTCGCTACGTTAGTCGTTTTCTAAACATAGACACGTGCTGAAAACTCGCGCTTATTGAACTCGTTCTTTAATATACTATTTTCTGGGCTGGTCTGCTCTTCCACCAGCGTACTGCTCTGCCTCCCATATAATCCTATATTGCGAAGAAATTGCACGTAAGAGACACAAGCTTAGCATTACAGCAAATGAACATCGTGAAGAACATGGCACAAGACTTAAACCTAATGCATGAGCTGGGCCTATTTACATGAATGGAACAATGTGGGGAAATATAATTGGCCGATAGGCTTACCCCCATGGACCCACTCTGGTTGATGAGAAAAGAAAAAGTTCTGCTCTAAATTTAATTTATCGGATTTTTGCAGTAATTTAACGACAATATTATAATAAATATCAATCTTAAAACAAACATAGAATGTTTTAAGACCAAAACTGCAATAATTACATGTTTTGGTCGATACAATTAATGTATTTTACATTTAAATGGAAATGGAAAATATGTTACAATTTTGCTACTAAATATAAAACAAACCAAAATATGTACGGCAAACAAATTACTGGAGAACAAATGACCAGACAAAAAATGACCGGGAACAAATAACCGCATGCCATCTTGGGGCCCACTCCTTGACCGAAGGGGGAGTTGCAAGCCTTGAATACCACCCAGTTCCTGAAATTCCTAAAGCAACCAGGATTAAACTAAGCTTGTTAAATGGGTAATTACACGAATGGTTAAAGAAAGTGGATGGGATACAATAGATCTATAAAGATTGCAGTAGAGATAATCTCCGTCATAATCTACAATCTGCTAATAATTTTCAATTTTTCAGGTTGAAAAAGCAGATACTCTAAAATAGGTTGGGAAACACATATAACCCTTTATTTGACCATGTTGCTCTCATGCAACATTATTTTCTAGTGTCGGAGACACTCACATACGTTTAGTTGGTGCGTTGTGTTGGCAAACAACATATTAGTCATAATTTTATAAAAGAGGAGTAACTTTTTCGGTGCGCATATTTTCGAATTAAAATAAATGCGCAAGCTTGTTTAGAGGTTAGGTTAGGTTAGGATAGATGATAGATTTATCTATATATATTTATATATATATTATTTATTGTAAATGCTTGGCTTTTATCCCGGCGCGAGACAAATAAAAATAACACTTGTCTCAAAAAATCGCCCAATGATTTCCGACGCTCTTTTAACAAAGGGAAGAATCAAACGGGGACGAACATCGCTCGACAAAGTGCCTGCTAAAAAAATGCTACAATGCCGATACCTATAGAATGCTACAAGTTTCACGCTATGATTATACAGGGCATTGGTCAATCTATGGCAAATCTTGTTAACACTGTAAAAGAGTATTTTCAACCGTACGATGTGAAAAATGTAATCTGCTACTTTGTTTTGTTCCAAAACGCAATTGTTTCGTGTCATTTCATTGAAAAAAAAATACTTTTTTCTACTGATATATGTGAAAATGGCATTTTTTCCACGGCTTACCATACATGACAGTGACATTTTTTCATTCTGGAGATGAAAATATTTTCACGAATCACGAAAACACGAAAAATCTAGAGACGAAAATGAGCATTTTAAATTTATGATTTTCTAGATTAAAACACTAAACTAATTTTGCAATGGACTTTCTTATTAATTACATCAATTTCATTTAAATATTTTATGTACAAACGTAAAAAAAGCCTGAAACTATAAAAAAACGAAATTTAGGACATTTAACTTGAAAAGTATCACCTTCTACAAGAATGCAATATGTTACCATGGAAACTACCAAACCAACAATTAAATTTGTGTTGACAGCTCTGACAGTGCGCTTCGAATTCGATTTATTAAAGTCGAATTTTGGATTCTACAACCGAAATCAGTAGAAAAAATTGCATTTACTACTCGAGATGAAAGTGTTTCTTTTGGTTCGATGATTGCTAAGTCGCTAGCGCTCGTGAGCAAACTCCCACCTCACCAAAAAAATGTAAAAAAAAATGTCTTTCATCTCTTGCTGTAAAATATACTATTTTCTACTGATATATGTGAAAATAGCATTTTTCCAAGGCTTCGTCCAAGTTTGGAAAACGACGAAGGGAACGAGGAGATTTCTAATGGACAAGTGCTGAAAGACGCCTTACTAACGAGTTTTTTATAGTATTTTTTCAATTTTGCGCCTTTTCATGACATTTCTAAATAAAAAAATCGCCAATATACATTGACAAAATTGTATCGCACTCGGCGAGCCATAACCGCACGTATATGAGTGCTCTTAGAGTCCAATACAGACGCAAAATAGAAAAAAGAATAATAATTGATAGTGCATTGAGCCCCAAAAGTGAAATAATAGTAGTTTATGATACAACACTGTGAAGAAGGGCTTTTGTGTGCACAAAAACCTTTCACACACGCGTGTCATACATTATTTTATCTACGAAGTATCTTAATATAATGTTTAATCCACAAAACAATAATTGTTTCTTAGCGATAATATTGTAAACATTGTAATTTTGACAGGCAATATACTTCAAATCACTAACACAATAAGGTTGGAACGTTCAGCGCCTTCGTGAAAAAAATTGCTAAAATAATTGGTCGTTATCGACGTAATCTCGATTAACCTAGATTTAATCTAGATTATGTTATAGTTAGGTTAAGTTATCTTAGAGCGAGATAAATTTGACTGGCGATAATTCGTAAAATATAAGGTATAATTATTAGGTATATTGGCAATATAGCCAGTTATAGTATGTCTCTTGATATCTAAAAATTGAAACTTCCAGCTTTATACACAACGAAGTTACACGGGGGTCAAAAGTGCCGTTTGTGCTTCGACGAAAGATAGTACGGTTCTGCTCGACTTGGCGGATGCCCAGATGAATATATATATATATATATATATATATATATATATATATATATATATATATATATATATATATATATATATATATATATATATATATATATATATATATATATGTTGTATTGTTTTCTCGGGGATTCCGCGTTGATGTTGAGGGTTGGTTCTGAAAAGAACCGGATTCTCGACGTTTCGGCGAACTAACATTCGCCATTCTCAAGAGATATATGCGTCCGTGCGTGTCAACGGTTAGACGCATACTGAGAGCTCGTTCGTGCGGTGCGACTACTTATAGCTGTCTGGCTTCGGGTCATGCGCGTTGTGTGCGGTGCTTCGGTTCGGTTGTTTGTTTGTCTTGTTGGTCGTACATGAGTCTGGGGTGTCTGGGGTTGCATTTTGAGGGTGGATATGATCGGTCGCCATGCTGGGGACAGTCTCAAGAAATCGTCTCTCGTGTTCATGCAGTAGTCTCGTTTTTCTATCTCTATGGCTTCTCTGTATACTCGTGACATTTCGTGGCTAATCTGTGCAAGAGTCCTTGAATTTCTAAAGTCCATCCAGTGACCGGTGTTAAGTCGTTACAAGTCGACAACACAAACACCGGTCACTGGATGGACTTTAGAAATTCAAGGACTCTTGCACAGATTAGCCACGAAATGTCACGAGTATACAGAGAAGCCATAGAGATAGAAAAACGAGACTACTGCATGAACACGAGAGACGATTCCTTGAGACTGCCCCCAGCATGGCGACCGATCATATCCACCCTCAAAATGCAACCCCAGACTCATGTACGACCAACAAGACAAACAAACAACCGAACCAAAGCACCGCACACAACGCGCATGACCCGAAGCCAGACAGCTATAAGTAGTCGCACCGCACGAACGAGCTCTCAGTATGCGTCTAACCGTTGACCCGCACGGACGCATATATCTCTTGAGAATGGCGAATGTCAGTTCGCCGAAACGTCGAGAATCCGGTTCTTTTCAGAACCAACCCTCAACATCAACGCGGAATCCCCGAGAAAACAATATAACACAGGTATCTATCCGCGAAAACCTCAAATACAACATATATATATATATATATATATATATATATATATATATATATATATATATATATATATATATATATATATATATATATATATATATGTATATATACTATAACTGGCTATATTGCCAATATACCTAATAATTATACCTTATTGTTTACGAATTATCGCCAGTCAAATTTCCTAATTTTGTAAGTGACACACTTACCTACGATCAAAAGTCTAAGGTAGCAATTCTAGCATCCTTCTAGCAATCTTGCAAACTCACAAACAATCTTACAAAATTATATGAACAATAATGATTATTTAAAAATTTCTTAATTTTGTCACCGATAATCAAAGTTCTAAGGTACTTCTAGCAATCTTACAAACTTCAAATTTTTAATTTTAGATAGCATTTAGCGTATAACGGAACGAAAAAAAAACAAAAATCCTGAAATTTCATTTGAATGAAATTTCGTTAAATTCCATTAAATGAAAAATAAGGATTATTAAAAATAATATTCAACGGACGTCCAATGTAAATCAATTAGAGTTTCAGTATTAAACGATTCCTGTATATTGTTACTATGGCAAGAACTTGCGTCACTTAACAAAAAACATAGATGTAGCGAAAATAAAATTGAATTAATTTTTCTTATTTTGAATCAAGAAGTCTCGGCCTCTAAGTCTGGATTTATCTCGCTCTAAGATGACTTAACCTAGGTAGGTAGATTTAAGTGGCTGCTAATGCTCACATAGGCCTCAGATGGGCCCGTTGTGTTACCACGGTACTTGGAGTACAACCCTCCTCAGGGGATTTTGTCAAACCATTTCGAGCCGTGGATGAACCTCATGAGAGTCTGCGCATCTAGTGATGCGAGGTCAGAGAGATCATCAAAGAAAGGTCGGCCTAGGAAGAGCAATCGTTATGCGGTCAGAGAGGGGCATTGGCATAGGTAATGATGAACACTCTCCTCTTCCTCCTCGTCCAGGCAGCCTCTGCAGTAGTCCCGCTTCGCTATGCCCAGTCTCTCAGCGTGCTTGCCAATGGGACAATGTCCCGTGATCCACTTCCACTGCCAGTCTGATATCGTTTCTTTTTAGAGAGACGATGTTGGTGCTTCTTTTCCTGTTTTGGTGAGGCCATATTTGCCTGGTTACCTCGCAGGTGTCTTCATCCCTCCACCTTCGCTCCGCTAGGTTCGAGGTTATTTCGGCTATGGTCTCCTTGCACGAAGCAAATGGAATACCAATATGCTGTAATACTTCGGTTGAGTGCAGGCTTGTGCCGTTCTTTGGAAGCTCATCCGCTTTTTTGTTACCTGGGATCCCGCTGTGGCTTGGTACCCACACGAGTCTCACGTTTGTGTGTGCTGCGAGCTCATTCAGCTTTCTCCGACAGTCTGAGACCACTGCTGAGTTGGTGCTCACGCTAGTAATTGCCCGGAGAGCAGCTTGGCTATCGGTGTAAATGTGGATCTGTTCAGTAGGGTCCCCATTTACCATCAGCCACTCTGCTGCCCCTTTTATGGCGGTTACCTCCGCCTGTAGAACGCTGCAGTTAAACTTTAACCTAACTTTAACCTAATCTTACATCGATAACGACCAATTATTGTAGCAATTTCTTCCACGGAGGCGCTGAACGTTCTAACCTTATTGTATCAGTGATTTGAAGTATATTGCCTGTCAAAATTACAATTTTTGTAATATTATCGCTTAGAAACAATTATTGTTTTGTGGATTCAACATTATATTAAGACACTTTGTAAAAAAAATAATATATGACACACGTGTGTGAAAGGTTTTTGTGCACACAAAAGCCCCTCTTCATAGAGTTGTATCATAAACTACTATTATTTTACTTTTGGGGCTTAATGCACTATCAATTTATATTCTTTTTTCTATTTTGCATCTGTAATGGACTCATAACATCATAACAGCACGCATATGCGTGCGGTTATCGCTCGCCGAGTGCGATACAATTTTGTCAATGTGTATCGGCGATTTTTTTATTTAGAAATGTCATAAAAGTGCGCAAAATTGAAAAAAATACGATAAAAAACTCGTAAGTAAGGCGATTTTCAGCACTTCTCCATTTAAAAACTCCTTATTCCCTTCGTCGTTTTCCAAACTTGGACGAAGCCTTGGAAAAAATGCAATTTTAACGTATGGCGTTTGGTGAGGTTTTTTCTCACATTTCTGACATTCATTTCGAGTAGTAAATGCAATTTTTTCTACTGATTTCGGTTGTAGAATCCATAATTCGACTTTAATAAATTCAATTCGAAGCGAACTGTCAACACAAATATAATTGTTGGTTTGGTAGTTTCCATGGTAACATATTGCATTCTCATATTTTTATTTCGGTTTTTTTTAAATAGTTTCAGGCTCGTTTTACGTTTGTACATAAAATATTTCATTGAAATTGATGTAATTAATAAGAAAGTCCATTGCAAAATTAGTTTAGTGTTTTAATCGAGAAAATCATAAATTTAAAATGCTCATTTTCTTAAGTTATTCTAGTATAACTTTGCTGCATTTATCTCCATTCACAAATAAAACGGGTTTGTGTGCTGTGGAAATGGTTTTACTATTTCTATTCCGGTCCTCAATTACACATCTTATCTATAATATGAGGGAAATATAGTCTTAATTATGGAATCTGTTAAAATTTCACTGCATCAATGCAACGCTGCAAATTCATTACAGGCATCCACGCGGATGTCGGTCGCGTCCGTTCAAAACCGATTTACCGGATCTGGCTGCAACTATATATCTCAATCATATGCATACAGGATGATCTAATTATTATGTAAATTCAAAATTTGACATAATCTTTTAAATATACTTCAGGATGTGTAATCTCGGACTAAAATAAGAAAAATTTTCGCTGGCTCTCCTTCGCCTTTCCGTAAAAAACTTTTAAGCAAAACTATGGATTTTATTTTTCAATTAAATATTCAAAATGTCTCAAATCAAATATTCTAAATGTTAAATGAATAAATTAATTTCAAAACGTGCATTCTAGGTTTTCAACAATATACAAATTAGATGTTTGGTTAATATTTAAATGAATTTATAAAAATCAAGGAAACATTTTGAAATTAAAATACATGTTTTATTTAAATATGTTCGGTAAATATTTCTCTTAAAGGGTTTTTCTCTAAAAGACTTCTCGTATATATTTATCGTTTATCATTCATTTCGGCTATCGACATTTGAAAATTTAGCGAGTCTGTCCAGAAATTCAAATTCAAATTTGTTTGTGGACAAATTCAAACATACAAAAATTGTATGCGAAAAATTGTCTGGTCTGTCAAAAAAAAAATTCTGAAGTAACAGAAAAAAAAAATCAGGCAAACTAGAAAGTAAATAAGTTTTTATATAAAAATTTGGATGTCTATTTCGAAATTGAAATCGACAACCTAAGGAAAAGCTTTCAAAAACTGCATGAAAATATTTTAATACTACTCATTTTAACCAAGCAAATAAGGGTCCAGTAATCTCTTTATAGGACAATAATTCGCGGAATGTACATTTTGCGGTATAAACAACCAAAGCTTATATAAAGAAACAATAAAAACGAATAAAAACCTGGAAAGAACTTCCAGGACTAAGACAAACCAAAGTAATGCTAGGATCCTTTAGCCAGAGAAGAACAAAGCGTTACAATAAACTAAAGAGGAACAAATTCATAGTTCTGACAAAGCACTGGATTATTAGTTTCTTCTTCTTCGTTAATACGTTGCTCGCGATTGTCGAGTACGTCGTTCTCGTAACCAATACGCTGCTGTTGGTGCCTCTATGTTTTTCGCAAAATTTAGGAGTTTCTTCCACACTTTCTGATCAATGGCAATATCCCAGGCCTCGTCGAGGTCCAGTCCTTTATTGAGTTCGTCTTCTAAATCTTCGATATGTTCTTATCTCTGCGGCACTGGTCGTTGAATCCTCCAGCCGGGCAGTCGCTTCCGCCACAGGAGTTTGCGTGGAAACCGATTTTCCTTCATTCGGCAAATATGACCAAACTATCGTAGGCGTATTTATTCCACAATCGGTGGTTGCTGATCGCATCTGGCTCGAATTTCCTCATTTCGCAGGCGATCACGAATCGAAACACCAATAATCTGTCTTAAGCGAAGCATTTGGAACACCTCGAGTTTGTTGAGGTCCGATTGAAGTAGAGTCCACGTTTCTGCTGCACACAAAAGAATTTGTAGGATGAGCGTCCGGAATAGACGAATTTTAGTATTAGTGAAAATGTTTGTCTTCTTCTTCTTGCTGACCAATGCGGCTTTGTAGGATAAGCGTCCGGAAGAGACGAATTTTAGTGTTAGTGAAAATGATGGTTTTCTTCTTATTGCCTGACCAATGCGGCTTTGAATGTCAGCGGCTGACGTCACTTTTGTCTCTTGTACCAGTGAGCCCAAGTATTTGAATTCTTTCACGTGTTCGATTTGAGTGCCAAGAAGATGAACATTGGCCTGTGATCTTTGGCCATCAAGAATTGTCTTGTCAACGTTTATTTTCAGTCCATATTATTCGGCGGTCCGGGAAATGTCATAGAAAATATCCGTTGCATCGGCAAATATAGCACTATCAGCTGCGAACATCCGAACGAAATGAAGTTGGTGTCATCCTATTGGACGCCTGGTCGTTCACTGAATGATTTCCTTATAATGACGTCAATAACCACGTCGAAAAGCAGGTGTGAAGCAAAGTGTCCCTGACGGACTCCTGTTTGTATCAGAAAACCGTCTGATAATTCGTTCCGGATTCGTACGCAGCTAGTACCTCCTACAGCTCCTACTACACCAAATTTGTAGTAGGAGTTAAAAAATCTGTTGTAACAAAATGTCGCGTCCGACTTTGGTTATCGCAACAGTCACTGGATCGATGCCCGACGCATTCCCATTTTTCAGCAATTTTTTTTCTTTCTGAATTTCAACAATCGTTGGGTCACCATATGGGAATGGGATTGGTTCTGGCTCATCGACTGGTTCATCGATGATCAGTGTTGTCTGCGCTGGTCCCTGTGGCAGATCATGATTGTCCAGTTCGTTAAAAAAATCCCTCCACCACTATAGACGCTCGAGAACTAACAAAAGCTCCATCCGCTTTCTTGATATCATCGTTTGTTGATTCGGTCTTCCCGCTCAGCTTTCTGATGATTTTATATAACGTTCGATATTTGTGTAAAGTCCAATCTTTTTAAGTAAACACCTCAAGACCCTAGACCTTGAGAAAGATGACAATTATTGAGAAAACACCCATAGAGAGGAAACATCCATACATATTCACAATTAGTTGCATTGCGTTGCATTGATCAGTGAGAGAAAGATGTATCTAGAGTCTAGAGGGTTTAAAAATTATCGTATATTTTAATATTTACATTTATAACACACTGCTTGATTAGACTTTTGCTCTTAAACCAGTATATGTTTATTTTTTTCATATGTTTATCATTTTCCATTTATTATAATATTATCGTGGGCTCGCAGCAAACATTTGTTCAGTTCCTAAACCTGTAAATGGAAAAAGTACACTAAGAAATAAGATAATCAGAAATGAAAGCTAGGATGAGCAGTTATCAGCGAGTCCGCAAAGGAAATTCAACAAATCATATTCTACACGTCTTTCTATGAAAGATGAAATTCTGGAGCTATTTCAGTCCCGATATTTGTTTTCTGTATTTTGCGTCTAGAAAAAACATGTATACTTGTAATAATGTAATAATGTATCGCCGATTTTTTAATTTAGGTATGGCATAAAAAGAGAGCAAATAGAAAAAATATTATAAAAAACTCGTTCTTAGGACGTTTTTTCGCACTTGTCCATTAGAAAACTTTTCGCTACGCTCGTCGTTTTCTAAACATAGACGCGTGCTGAAAACTCGCGCTTATTGAACTCGTTCTTTAATATACTATTTTCTGGGCTGGTCTACCCTTCCACCAACGTACTGCTGGTTTGGTCATTAATTGACCAATCATAGTGTGAAGCTTGTAGCATAATATAGGCATCGTAATTGTAGCATTTCTTTAGCTTGTACTTTGTCGAGCGATGTCGACGTCCGCGTTTGATTTTTCCCTTGTTAAAAGAGCATCGGAAATCATTAGGCAAATTTTTTTGAGACAAGGGTTATTTTCATTTGTCTCGTGCCGGGATAAAAGCCAAGCATTTACAATAAAAAAATCAATCATCTATCCTAACCTAACCTAACCTGCCAACAAACTTGCGCATTTATTTTAATTCGAAAATATGCGCACCGAAAAAGTTACTGCTCTTTTATAAAATTATGACTAATATGTTGTTTGCCAACACAGCGCCAACTAAACGTATGTGAGTGTCTCCGACACTAGAAAATAATGTTGCCTGAGAGCAAAATGGTCAAATAAAGGGTTAAATTTGTTTCCTATTTCCTAGTTAGCTATTTTACTTATACCTAACTTATACCTAAGTTACCTATTTTAGAGTATCTGCTTTTTCAACCAGTAAAATTGAAAATTGTTAGTAGATTGTAGATTATAGGTGGTGGCTTTGTACTGCAATCTTTATAGATCTATTGTATCCCATCCACTTTTTTTAACCATTCGTGTAATTACCCATTTAACAAGCTTCCTTTAATCCTGGGTGCTTTAGGAATTTCAGAAACTGGGTGGTAATCAAGGGTAGCCACTTCCCTTCGGTCAAGCAGTGGGCCCCAAGATGGCATGTGGTTAATTGTTCTAGGTCAAATTTGGCCTGGTCATTTATTCTCTAGTAATTTGTTCGCCGTACATATTTTTGTTTGTTTCATATTTATTAGCAAAATTGTCTCATATTTTCCATGTCCATTTAAATGTATGATACATTCATTGTATCGACCAAAACATGTATTTATTGCAGTTTTGGTCTTAAAACATTCTATGCTTGTTTTTAGATTGATATATATTATAATATTGTCGTTAAATTACTGAAAAAATCCGTTAAATTCGAGTTAGAGCAGCACTTTTTCTTTTCTCATCAACAAAAGTGGGTCCATGGGGGTAATCCTTTAAAACACTTCGGCCTATCGGCCAATTATATTTCCCCACATTGTTCCATTCATGTAAATAGGTCCAGCTCATGCATTAGGTCTAAGTTTTGCGCCATGTTCTTCACGAGGATTTCATTTGCTGTAATGCTAAGCTTGTGACTCTTACATGCAATTGCTTCGCAATCGAAGATTATATGGGAGGCAGAGCAGAACGTTGGTGGAAGGGTGGACCAGCCCAGAAAAGAGTAAGTATATAAAAGAAAGGGTTCAATAAGCGCGAGTTTTCAGCACGCATCTATGTTTAGAAAACGACGAGTGTGTAATGGACGTATTAAGTGCGAAAAAACGCCTTAAGAACGAGTTTTTTATAATATTCTTTCTATTTGCTGCCCTTTTATGCCATACCTAAATAAAAAATCGGCGATACATGTCGAGAAAATTGTATAAGTCTTTTCTAGACGCAAAATAGTGAAAATAAATATCGGGACTGTAGCTCCAGAGTTGCATCTTTCTTAGAAAGATGTGTAGAATATGATTTGTTGAATTTCCTTTGCGGACTCGCTGATACTAATTATTACTTAGTAAACCTTTTCTCCATTTACAAGTTTAGGAACTGAACAAATTTTTGCTGCAAGCCCACGATAATATTATAATAAATATAGGATCTAAAACTAAACATACTGGTTTAAGAGCAAAAGTCTAATAAATCAGTATGTTATAAAAGTAAATATAAAAATATACGACAATTTTGCTTATAAGTGTACGGTAAAAATATGTATGGTGAGCAAATGGCTGAAGAACAACTTATTAATGACCAAATGTATCGGGGAACAAATGACCGGAAATAATTGCCCTGGCAAAAATTAACAGGAAACTCTCTAGACTCTAGATACATCTTTTTCTCACGGATCAATGCAACGCAGTAATTGAGAAGATGTATGGGTGTTTTCTCTGTTGAGCTGCACCATCAATAATTATCATCTTTCTCGAGGTCTTGGGTCTTGAGGTGTTTTCTTAAAAAGACTAGACTTCACACGAATATCGAACGTTATATAAAACCATCAGGAAGCTGAGCGGGAAGACCGAATCAACAAACAATGATATCAAGAAAGCGGATGGAACTTTTGTTAGTTCTCGAGCGTCTACAGCGATGGAGGTAATTCTTTAACGAACTGGACAATCATGATCCGCTACAGGGACCAGCGCAAACAACACTGATCATCGATGAACCAGTAATCCCATTCCCATATGGTGACCCAACGATTGTTGAAATTTAGAAAGAAAAAAAAATTTCCGAAAAATGGGAATGCGTTGGGCATTGATCCAGTCGCTGTTGCGATGATCAAAGTCGGAGGCGACATTTTGTTAGAACGACTTTTTGACCTCCTACTACAAATTTGGCATTCAGAACAAATACCATCGACGTGGAACAAAGCGATCATCACCTTCATATTGAAGAAAGGCGATAGCCAGGAATGTAAGGAATGCAATAACTATGGACATCAGACTCCTATCATTTGTTGGGAGGTATTTTTGAAGATTATTCAATCTCGACTACAAAGAAATCGAGAGGGAACAAGTCGAGACGCTCAAGCAGGAGATGGTATTGAATTGATCAAATATTTGCACGTATTCAATGTAGAAGACGGACTATTATCGTCTCTATCGACTTAAATCGGCCATCGACTGCATCCACTGACTTACTTTAAGGTCAGAATTGGAAACAAAGCAAGTGCCTTTAAAATTCATACATATTCTACGAGCGGCGCACAACGCCCACGGTTCTACCAGCTACGTACGGATCCGGAACGAATTATCACACGGTTTCCTGATTCAAACAGGAGTCCGACAGGGACACGTTGCTTCACTACTGCTTTTCAACGTGGTTATAGACGCCATTATAAGTAAAGCATTCATTGGCCGACCAGACGTCCAATACAATGACAACAACTTCATTTCGATCTGATGTTCGCAGCTGATAGTTCTATATTTGCCGATACAGATGCCGATGCAACAGATATTTTCTATGACATTTCCAGGATTTCGGCAATCCTGGAAATGGACTGAAAATTCTAATGGACTGAAAATAAACGTTGACAAGACAAGTCTTGACGGCCAAAGATCACAGGTCAATTTTCATCTTCATGGCACTCAAATCGAACACGTGAAAGAATTCAAATACTTGGGCTAACTGGTGCAAGAGACAAAAGTGGCGTCAGCCGTTGAGATTCAAAGGCGCATTGGTCAGGCAAGAAGAAGAAGTTAAACATTTTCACTAATACTAAAATTCGTCTATTCCGGAAGCTTAACCCACAAAGCCGCATTGGTCATGCAACAAGAAGAAGACAAACATTTTCACTAATACTAAAATTCCTCTATTCCAGACGCTCATCTTACAAATTTTTTGTGTGCAGCAGAAACGTGGACTCTACTTCAATCGAATCTTCTATACAATCGGACCTCAACAAACTCGAGGCGTTCCAAATGCGTTGCCTAAGACAGATTATTGGTGTTTCGATTCGTGATCGCCTGCGAAATTAGAAAATTCGAGCGAGATGCGATCAGCAACCACCGATTGTGGAACAAATACAAATACGCATACGATAGTTTGGTCGTATTTGCCGAATGAAGTAAAATCCGTTTCCACCAAACTCCTGTGGCGGAATCGACTGCCTGGCTGGAGGATTCAACGACCAGTGCCGAAGAAGATATGGACATATCGAAGATTTAGAAGACAATCTCAATAAAGGACTGGTCCTCGACGAGGCCAGGGATATTGCCATTGATCGGAAACTGTGGAAGAAACTCCTAAATTTAGCGAAAAATCTAGAGGCACTAACAGCAGCGTATTGGTTACGAGAACGACGTACTCGACAATCGCGAGAAACGTATTATCGAAGAAGAAGAAACTAAGAATGCAGTGCTTTGTCAGAACTCTCTAAATTTGTTCCTCTTTAGTTTCATGTAAGGTTTTGTTCTTTTCTGGCTAAAGGGTCCCAGCATTACTTTGGTCTGTCTTAGTCCTGGAAGTTCTTTCCAGGTTTTTATTCGTTTTTATTGTTTCTTCACCTAAACTTTGGTTGTTTACACCGCAAAATGTATATTCCGCGTATTATGGTCCTATAAAGAGGTTACTGGACTATTATTTGCTTGATTAAAATGAGTAGTATCAAAATACCTTTTATGCAGTTTTTGAAAACTTTTCTTACGGTTGTCGATTTGAATTTCTAAATAGACATCCAAATTTTTATATAAAAACCTATTTACTTTCTAGTTTGCCTGATTTTTTTTTTCTGTTACTGAAACTTTCAATTTTATTTTGTTTGACAGACAATTTTTCGCATACAATATCTGTATGTTTCAATTTGTCCACAAATTTGAATTTGAATTTCTGGACACACTCGGTAAATTTTCAAATGTCGATAGCCGAAATGAATGATAGACGATAAATATATACGAGAACCCTTTTAGAGAAAAACCCCTCTTGATAAAAAATTTCTGAACAAAGGTAAATAAAACACGTATTTTAATTTCAAAAGGTTTTCTTGATTTTTATAAATTCATTTAAATATTAACCAAACATCTAATTTAAATATTTTTGAAAATCTAGAATCCACGTTTTGATATAAATTTATTCATTAAACATTAAGAATGTCTTATTTGAGACATTTTAAAGATTTAATTGAAAAATAAAACCGATAGTTTTTCTTAAAAGTTTTTTATGGAGAAGCGAAGACAATTTTTATTATTTTAGTCCGAGATTGCACATTCTGAAGTATATTTAAAAGATTATGTAAAATTTTGAATTTACAGAATAATTAGATCATCCTGTATGGATATTATTGAGATATATAGTTACAGCCAGATCCGGTAAATCGGTTTTGAACGGACGCGACCGACATCCGCGTGTATGCCTGTAATGAAATTGCAGCGCTGCATTGATGCAATGGAATTTCAACAGATTCCATAATTAAGACTATATTTCCCTCATATAATAGATAAGATGTGTAATTGCGGAACGGAAGAGAAATAGTAAAACCATCTACAAAGCACACAAACCCGTTTTATTTGCGAATGGAGATAAATGCAGCAAAGTTATACTAGCCTAACTTTAACTCTGTGTATCTATTATAAAGTGATTCGTGAAACTGTAAACTTAAGGCAAACAGAAAGAGTGTTTCACACTGCGTTATTACTTTGATAATTAGTAAAGTTCTGTAAAATTAGATTTATCAAAGTATGTAGTTATTTGCAGAGAAATTATATTATTTTGTATGTAATTAATGATATAATTGGTGATGGATTAGAAAGTTAACGGTATTAAAAGTTATTTTATTAAACTCACAAATTACATTAAATGTAATCGAAATATACTGACATTAATTTTCTCAATATTTATTTTTTACTTTAGGCGTTTTTATGGGAATCTGAAAACAAATAATAATATGTAATATTTTGAGTACATTATGTTTATAGAGGAATATCATAGAAAAGTATAAGTTTATTAAGACTGATTAATTAAGAATTTAATTATAACATAAATTTGTAAATTGTATATTGTTGTAATAAATGAATGATTTCTTGAAATGAATGATGAACTTGAAATAAATTTATTTATTCATTTAATCTTTAAAACGTCTTTAAGATGTGATACATTTTAAAGATTTAAATGAAAAATAAAGTTCATTTTGTAAATAGGAAGGAGAGGCAGTGACAATTTTTATTATTTTAGTCCGAGATTGTGAACAAATTGTGAAGTACATTTTTAGTGTGATTGATTTATAGCTGTACATATTGGATATTTTCATTATTTGCAAATGGGCTGCATTATTTACAAATCAAATTTTTTCATTACAAAATAAACTTGATTAAAATGATGGATTAATCCAAAATCTCTAGATAATCCCAAATAATATTTGGTCTGTTCAAAGCAATTAAACAAAAAACGATTCAAACTCTTTAATTTCATATTAGATTGATTTTAATCCGGCACTTCTAGTGAGAGGCGAGAATTAAATTTAAATTTAACTCTCATCTCTCAGATGCCACACTCAAACCTATTTCTCCTACACGGTGCTCCAGTTTCCCTTAATCCATGATGTATGTATTCAAAAAAAGTTTCAGCATCAAATCCATTTTCTACAGAAGCATAAACCATTCTTTAATTTCACACTACAATGAATTCATCGTAAAAATATAACTAGAAAATATAAAAGTGTATTATTGTCACTGCTTTCTATATACCTAGTTCATCTGTTATTTTTCATTTATTTTGTTGTTTCCAATATTTGCAAAAACTAATTATCATAGACTAACGATCTGTTTTGCTATAAAAAATAAATTAGTAATGTAGTATTATAATGAGTTGCTCCCCCCTGGATCCCTCAGGTGTTTGGCGGATCTATTATGCACAACTCATGTGGTTTGGTCCGTTTAAGTTGTCTGATGTAATTCTGTACGTTTAGGAGCATAGATGCTTTCTCGTTGATGTGGTGTTGGAATCGTGTTTCGTGCGAGAAAGAATATCTTATAAAGTTGATATCGACTGTTTCTATACCGAGTTCACGGTGTGTCGCTGTTGTGCAGATGCCATGAGGCATTGGCGATGTTAGATAACATTTTATTTTGATAGCATTGGATTATGTTGATATTTTGTTTAATTAGCACATCCCCATAATTATACCATATGTCCAGATTGGGCGCATTATCTGCTAGTATAGGGTTAGTTTGTTGTGCAATGTTAGTTCCAAGCAATGTTCTAGGAGCCAATACATTTTTCGTGATTTCTATTGAAGTTAATTTTGTTTTGCTCATTCGATGAGAGTTTTGCTTCAAACGGCATGCCCAGGTATTTTGCTGTGTTGGCAGGCTGGATAGTTATTCCATTAGTAATAAAGGGTCTGTTTTCAATCTCTTTATTGGTAAAGTTGATGTATGTAGACTTTGCTTCCTTAAGTTTGATTTGCCAATTAAGTCCAGGTGGTCACATTATTTACTGATAGTTGCAGTATTTCTAATGATTGCTCTACAGTTTTTCCAGTTGCCATCAGTGCAGTGTCCTCTGCAAAGGTGGCAGTTATCGTGTTACCAATATTAGGTACATCGTTAGTATAAAGTAGGGCCCAGTACACTTCCCTTAGGGACACCAGCATTGTTGTTCCGAAGATCGGAGAACACGTTATCGTATTTAAAATGAAATTTTCCTTCGGATAGGTATGCTTTTAGTAATTTATAGTACGGGTCAGGCATATTGGATTTAAGTTTGTGCAGTAGGGCTTCATGCCATAGCCAATCAAACGCTTGTGCGAGTCGAGCAACACAGAAGAGCAAACGTTTTTGTCTTTAGCGAAATTTCGATGACGTTGGTAATTCTGTGAACTTGAGTGGTTGGTTCTAAATCCAAACTAATGAACAGGCAAAATCTCATATTTGTCTATCAATTCTCAAAGAGTTTGGACTTTATCGGCAGTAATGCGATTGGCCGATCATTGTGATTTTTGCCAGGTTTTGGTAGCACAATTACTTCCGAGGCATTCCACGCGGTTGATATATGGTTTAGATGAATTGTGGCATTTAATAGATTAGTGAGATTGACCAAGGCTTTTTTCCGTAATTTTTTGAGGATTGTACCGGATTGTACCTCTTTGGGTGTTACTAGCGGGATTGTATTTTCGTAGTTGTTTGTTGGAAATACTGGGAGTTCATAGGATCCTGGGTTGGTGTAGAATCTGCTTTCCAAATGTTCTGCAAAAGTGTCTGATTTATCACTGTTGTTACGAGCTCACTTGCCGTTTGGTTTGCATATCGGAGGTATTGGAGTAAACGGTCGCTTCAGGCACTTTGTAGCATTCCATAGGGAATACTCTGTGGTATTGTCAGGGGTCAGTTCCGAGAGGAAGTTGTTGATAAAGTTGTTTTAATGTAATTTAATCTCTCTTATCAATTGTTGCGTTATTCTATTTAGGTTGAATTTGTCTTGCGGTGCCCGTGCTTGATGCCAAGTCTGCGTTTTAAGGTGATCAGATCTTTTATTTCTTTAGGGAAGTTGAGACCCTTGAGATTTCGCTTTATGGTAGGCGTGCAAAAAACGAGAGTGGACCGAAAGAGAGAGAGTTTTATGGAAACAGTGCATGAATGAAGATGGTAATGGTTTGGTAATGATGGAAAGGATTAAAGGATGGAAGGAACATGGGACGTAAACAGAGGAATAGCCCAGTGTAGTTTTTTTTCTCTCTTTTAACTTGGGCTATTTTTTATGGTGTGCGATTATTGATTTTGTTTTCATTTGTTTTTATATTTTGTTGGTTTTGTTTTTCTTTTTGTCGTTTTTTGGTATTTGTAAGAGGAAAGGTTTATGTTTTTTTTTAATTTCATTTATGCCAATAAAGGTTATTGTATGTATGTATGTATGGTAGGCGTACTATTCCTTGCTGCGCCTTAAATACCCGTAGTGAATTGATGCACTTCATTCTCTAACTTTTCGATTGTTTTGAGCGGAACATTCAAGTTTATTTTTTCTAAAATATGGTTCAAGTAGTCCCAGTCGGTGTGGTTGGTCACAAGCACTCGGTTCTGATTAGTAGCTATAATGATGTTTTTGATTGTCAGCACGATTATAGAGTGATGTGAGTTGAGGTCAAAGCCTTCGTCAACCTTAATTATGAAGAGCTTTTGATTATGGAGAAATCTATCAGGTTTGATGTTTTATTATAGTCCGTTGGCCAGTACGTAGGTTTGCCAGTGGAGACAACCTCGCATCCGTAGTCCTTAGCAGCCTGCTACAGTTGACGACCTTTTGGTGTGATTAGGCGTGATATGAGATTAGTCGCGTTTGGTGTGACTAATGCGTGTGTTTCGGCATTGAAGTCGCCGCTGATGAATTCACCCTTAAGAGTCACAAAAAATGTATTTATAATGTATTTATCTGCGTATATGTTATACCGTGGAGCACAGTAGATTGCACTCACAGTGTTTGCTCTGTTGTCATTAGTATTACTGCTTGAATAAACAAGTTGCATATTTCTCTTCTTCGTGATGTTTTAGTCTTTAATGTAAATCAAATCAAATCAAATCAAAACATTTATTAATCTTTGGATGTATAAATATACATATTCGATAGGTCACACATATTAATATGATTAGTAAGATACAATAGAAAAAGAAAAACAAAAACTAAATTAACAGAAAACTATTGTCACATACGCAACAACACACAATTATTGTTACTAATTACTTTAAAGATTTATTGTTTTCAACACAATCAAAACCATAGTTTATAAATCCATGAAATCTTCAGTACTATAATAGCACATATTTACAAGATATCTTTTTAATTTTTTCTAAATGACTTGCATGTCCTTTCTTTTTTAATTATTTCCGGTATACAATTGTAAATTTTGACTCCTATTCTATTTGGTTCTGCAGAACATAAAGTGAGGTTGCTCTTTGGTGTATAGAGCTTTGTGCAATTTCTGGTATTATGATGATGTACATCGATGTTCATTCTAAAAGAATTCAGGTTTTTACGGATGTGACATGCTACTTCCAATATATATATATATATATATATATATATATATATATATATATATATATATATATATATATATATATATATATATAAGGATGGTATTGTTCATAATTCCATCTCCTTGAAATGTGGTTTACATGAGTACTTTCTGGAGATGCCTGCTATCGCCCTTATGACTTTTTTCTGTGCGAGAAATATTGTTTTAAGGTATGGTGAAGCTCCCCATATAAGAATGCCATATGTCATGATCGACTTAATTTCTGCATGATAAACGTTTATTATCGCCGATTTGGGTAAAACTTCTCTAACACTTCTAATGAGGTATGCTTTTGAGCTTACTTTCTTTGTGATATAGCTGGCCATTATTTTCCAGGTCATATGTTCTTCTAGAAATATTCCCAAGAATATTATAGATTCAGCTCTTTCTATATTACAGTTTCCCACTGTCCGTCTAAGATCTTGTTTGAAATGCTATGTATTTGGTTTTCTCCATTTAAGAGTAGATTATTGGCAGAGAACCATTTGTATAGCTTTTTTAATAACATATTAGCTGAAACTCCTCTGCATTGTCTTTAGAAATAATGACACTTACATCAACTGCGCACAGGGTAATCTGGTTTCCTGCAACATAACTAACAAGATCAGCTGTGTATATAGAGAATAAAATGGGGGCTAATACGCTTCCCTGTGGTACCCCAATTGTGGTTGATATTATTTCCGATTGTTTTGGGCCTTAAATCATGTTTCCTATTTGGTAAGTAAGAATTAAACCACCTTCCCGGTTTACCTCTCACACCATATATGTCGAGTTTCTCCAGTAGCTTATAGTGGCATACGCAGTCGAATGCCTTGCTTAGATCACAAAATATCACGACTGGGGTTTTCCCGCTATCCACTTCGTTTATTATTTTTCCATTTAATTCTTAAAATGCTGTGATTCTGGACTTATTTTTGCGGAAATTATGTTGCTGAACTAGTATCACACTATATTTATTCATAAACGGCGAGTCTGCTTTCCATAGCATATTCAATAATTTTTGCTAGCACTGACATCAGGGCCACTGGTCTGCAGTGATTAATAATTTGTTTGTCCCCTCCTTTATGCACCGGTATTATTGCTGATACCTTTAAAATATCCGGGTAGGACTCTTGTTCAAATGAGCAGTTTATTATGTGGGTTATTAGCTTACTTACTTCTATACAAAATTCTCGAATCAGATTGCAGGGTAATAAATCTGGGCCACAGCTTCTTTTATTCTTTAATTTCAGAATAACTTAAATAACCTCATTTATTGAGAATTCATATAAAAACATGGTACCGTTATTATTTCGTATGTGCCTATTATCTAAAACTGTTGGTTCAATGTCTGCACAAGCCATCTCTGAAGCAGCTTTAAAAAACTCATTAAATTTAGTAGCACTCCCGATTGTATTCGCTAAAATTTCATTATTGGCTTTTAATTCAATCTTTGTTGTTTCTTGGTTTTTATTTGAAAGCTTATTGATTATTTTCCACATCGTTTTTGGTTTGTTTGATGAACTATTTATCATTTCTCCATAGAATTTGCGTTTTGTATCTACTAATAGCTGTTTGAGTTTTATTTGTTTGTATTTCATTTTTAAAATCACAAACTTTTTTTGAAGCAGAAATAAATCTTTTAGCTTAGTACTTGAGTAGATTATCTCTGTCGTTACCCACGGTTTCCAATTCGGTTTGTGCCTTACCAGTGGAAAGTTTTGGAAAAATTGATGTTCAAGTGTTTCTAAAAATTCCACAGTTTCCCATTTACATTTTTTTCGCTATACATATTTTCAAACGATTCTTCCACAAGAGCTTGCTGGAAGCGCGCCTTATTGGCTATTCCGAAATTCCGAGTTATTTTTATTTCCCTTTAGGACATATAATGTTCGTTTGCAGTACTGCCAAATAATATAAGCCTGTGGTCAGATATAGGCGTGTCTTCTACTTTTATATCCGGTATAGCATTACTGTTGGTGAAAATGTTATCAATGCGACTTTGACTGGTCGGAGTAATCCTAGTATATTGCTTCACTATGTCAGTTAAACCACATGGCTTCATCAAATTTAATAAACTGTCTCTATCTTTAGAAGTCCCTTCAAAATGTATATTGAAGTCGCCCACAATAGTTATTAAATCATTTCTACCCCAAATGGCAACTCCTCCACCACTGAAGGATTTTCTACAGAAGGTACTGATTAATTTATAGTTTTCCAAGTGTATTAGACACAACTTGTCATCGTTTGTTTATGTTTCTGTGAGACATATTATTTCCGGATTATATTTTGATGTCAGTAATTAAAGTTGAAGAATTTTTTTCTTTAAACTTTGTATGTTTAGATACAAAATAATTGTGTTATTAATTTGATTGGAAATCTTTCAATCATTGCTAGGTGAACCTCCTTTGGTTGACGAAATCTTTGAATTCTGGCTATTCAGTAATTTCTCTCCTGCTTTTCCGATGTTTAAGAAAACACGAGCGATGCGCGTATATTTCGACCAAGTTTCAGGATTTCTTAATTGATCTAAATATTCGAACGGCGCCGAGATTTTAAATGACGAATATTGTTCGGGATATTTTGATTCCATCTTATGACACTGAACTGACATGATGTTTCTGGTTTGAAGGTATTCTATGATGTTGCTTTCAGTGAGACCGGGCTCCAGTTTGTGGATATGTAGGTGAGCATATCTTTGAGCTGCTTTTATAGTATTTGTGTCAGAATTACCATAAATAATATTTGCTTCGCGGCTTCGTCTGTGTCTTTTTTTTGTACTTCCCAACCTACTTTTGCTTCGTTTCCATTATTGATAATTTTTTCTCCTGTTGTTTCTTCTCGTTGAGATATGTGATTTTTACGTTCCGCATTTGAATTTTTATTTTTATCTTTATCAGCCGTTGAGGTGCTTGCCAGCAGATAAGCGTTCTCGCCTTTGGGTTTATCTGTTAATTTTTGAGTGGAATTTGATATTTCGCCCTTTTCTATTACTTGTACACGTTGCAGAATGCACTTTTTATTCAATTCTGTCAATTTCTCAATTTTTAAATTGAGTTCAATAATTTTCGCCGAAAATTTGTTTTCTAACACTTTCTTTCTTGACAACCAAAAGAAATGGTAATTTATTTCTTGACAATTCCAGATATTAACTCCTTGAAGGTCGCACTTTGCAAATAGTCAATTATTTTGCCACATTGCACTTCCGTGGCTTTGGATATCAGTTCCCTCGACATAATCTATAAATTAGTTTATTAATAACTATGGAAATATTTTTCTAATAATTTTAATACTTTATACTCTGAACTATTTCTCACACGACCGCACGCTTCGACGGTTCGAACACGATCTTTAATTATGATCGCGCTGCCGCCACGTGCCGTGTTTGCAGGATGAACTGTGCGATATAACTGTAATTTCGGGCTGTAATTTGGCATTTATTTGTTAAGTGAGTCTTTTCTGTCAGGCAAAAGTGGACGTTCTGGGTGCTTAAGATCACTTGCAGATCGTCCTTATGTAGCAACAATCCGTTAGTGTTCCATTCCATAATGCGAATAAAGTTAGTACATTATGCTTCTTTCTAAATTGTCGAGTCGCTGCAATATTTGCTGCAACATGGATTCTATCGAGTTCGGCTGGTGTGTCGTTTGATTGTTAACTTTGGCTTGACTATAGGTTGATTGTGATGATTTGTCTTCATTTGTTTCTTGTTTCATTGATTTGTTGGACTTCAAGGACGTGCGGTTTCTATTTACAATTATGATTTTTTCAGTTCGTGTCTCTGATTGACTCTTGGTCAAACGGTTTCTGAGATTTAAAAACTCTTTGAATATGAGGCAGCCTCGATAATTTGCAGGATGATTACGTTCGCAGTGTATGCATTTTAGCGGATCTTTTGTGCAATCTTGTGCAATTTTGTGCAATAATTTAATAATAACCCTTTGTATAATCGATCTCGCTTCTGTTCTGCCGTGAGCCATTTTCGTTTATTTGTGGCATTTTTTGTTTTAAAACCTCGTTGGTTTAGGTGATGTATGATATCGACTGAGTTAATATAACGATAAAGATCTTTGATCATTACTCATTACCTTAATGTCTCGTGTCAGTATATCTTCAAACGGATGCCACCGGGCGTTCTTTTGGTGCATTAGTTCCGAGATTGCGCGGAATGTATCTCAATCGGTTAAGTTTAGTTTAAAGTTGTTATTATTTAATGTCTTGATCTGGTAGCTTTCTGTATTAATTCCAGCGTTAGTAAAGGCATTGGTCATTTCCAGCAGGTCTTTAACATCCTCTACTACGATCGATGGAGGTTTGTGTACAATTTTACGATGTTAATGTATTCTGGACGTCGGATCACATCCAGATCTAGCGCCAGATCTTCTTCATCTGTTTCATAATTAGTAGCAGCCCGTTTATTTCCTGCTTGGGGTACTTGGTTCTGGGTTCTTAAGGTATTTATTTATATGTGCCACTAGGGCAGGGATTTTAATTTTTAGTATGAGAATCTTGTTCTTTAGTGATATTTTCTGATTGTTGTTGTTAAGACCCAACAATTTTATTTTTATTTTTATTTGGTCTTAAAACTATATTCTTTGTTAAGTGTGTTTCTAAAAGTAGGTAATATTAAATTATATTAAGATTATGTTAAATCGACCAGTAGATCCCAACATCTGGTCGTTAGGGTAGTGGATATTTGTTGAATGCGTTTAAAGCTGTTTATGACCGCTACGCATCTGGAAGACCATTTTTAATCACTAATCGCTTGTAAATACGCTTTGGAGGCTGTTTATGATTGCTAATGATTTTTGGATCCTTGGTGGTCGTAAACAATTGCAAATACAATGTAATATTTATATTTAAAGGTTCTTAGTATAAGTATTTTAAATTTTGGGCAGTTGAATATAGCCATAGAAATTACCACGTGCAATTCAGGTTAATTCTTTTTGGTTCATTTTTGGTTCAGTGGGATCAGGCAAATGGGAGGTGGGATTGAGTTTTCCTGTTTTTAACAATATGTAATCATATTCAGTTCAATTGTAACCCTATTGCCACAAATATACCAAGAAGGTTCCAAACTCCGACAGTACACGTCGTCATAAGTGTTTTAAGGTAGAGTTAAATAATAAATACATGTTTAGCAAGGCGTGCAAGTTTTAGTTCGCCCAAACATATAAATTCCAATGCCGATCGAATCTATTGGCAACCCTGAAATAACCGCCTTAGATTTGATCACGCGAAAGTTTTTCCAAAAATAAACAGCCACCGCGACTCAACAGTTGTAGTGCATTATATAATGCTTGCTTGTTTGGAGAAATCTGAGCATATACGGCAATAAGGTACAGTATAGTATACAGGTATAGTATTGGCTGAACTTTGTGTTGTTAGCTTCGATTCGATTCGCTTCGATTAGATGTTGGTCAGGTTAGCTGTTAGGCTTACAATTAGTTAAAGAGTAGCTGCTACCAATTTTTCATTATTTTTCTTTTATCAGGTTTAGTTTTATTTGCAAATTTTGTTTATTCAGTTTGACTATTCTAAATCCTTTAGACTAGTCTTTCATATGCATATAGGGGCACGCGGAAGGAGCCTCCATGCAGATTGTTTTTTCATGTGGATTCGAAACACAATCGGGCGTCCCTTGGAAACGACAGAATATCGGTTAATCCTTCCACCAACGGAACACCACCCATAAAGCACTCACCTAGTAGTTTGTTCGAAATGCTCTTTTCAAAGCCAACTTTGCTGACTACTTCAATAAAATTTGAAGGCTTATAAGGTAAACCTCCTGTCCAACTTGTGCAAGGGGAACGGCACCGTTTATCCTACTGCTCCAAGAAACACATAGAGGAGATACAATCCGCAGATCGAAATTCAATGGTATCAAGTTAATACTGGAGCACTCCCACGTACATTATGGTAGCGCTGTTTTCGCTATATGTATGTGCGTATGTGCGAGAAATATGTACAAACAGACCCCTCCTCTGAGGAAACCCTCCAAGAAGGAGAAGATGTTCTGCAAGCGATATCAGCGACTAGAACGGAAAGATGGTGCAAGCTCATAACAAGTCTGGATATGAAACAAAGTAGTTGACGTGCATGGAAGTTAATAAAGAATCTCAACAACGACCCCTTCGCTCGAGCACCAGATTTTTCTGAGGTCACACCAGGCCAGATAGCTCACCGCCACTTACTTAAAGGTAAATCGTCAACTAGAGTGGGAAAAACTAAACTCCAACGTGGTAGTAACATCGAAAACGACCTCCTTAACGACCCGTTCAGCACCGATGAAAAACAACGAACAATCCAACAATCCAATTGAAAGAAATAAAGCAGCTGGTCTGGACGAAAATAGGTCAGAGAAAATGAAGCATTTTGGGTCCCTGACCATAGACTGGCTCACTCAAATGATGAATAACTGCGTCTTCAAAGTACAAACTCCAAAAATTTGGAGGAAGGCGAAAGTGGTTGCACTTATGAAACCGGGGAAAGAGCCAACAGATCCTAGGAGTTTTAGACCCTTCTATTCGCTATGTCACTTTTTCAAGGTTCTTGAAAGAATGGTTTTTGACCGAATCTCTGTCATCTTCTAGGAGGAGAACATACCAGAACATTCAGGTTTCAGACCAGGCAAATCGTATTGCGAGCACACCCTCAATCTCACTCAACATATCGAAAATGGGTTTGAGTGGAAACAGATAGAGGCTGATATCAAAGTTCTATGACATCACCAATGACTTTCGCCTGACTAAGTTGGTAAAATACTTCCTACAAAATTCACTATTTTGTTGTAACACTACAGTCCAGGAATAGTCGGTGGAAATCGCCGATCCTCTATAATATCTACACCAATGATCAACCAACAAATGGAGAGACAAAGCGTTTAATATATGCCGATGATACGACTATAGTAGCTCAAGGCAGAACTTTTAATGATACAGAGGATAAATTACCTCACGCTCTGGAGGATCTAGCAGCCTACTATAAAAATAACCACCTCAAAGCTAATCCCACTAAGACGCAGTTGTGTGCTATGCATCCTAGAAACAAGGAAGCACAAATGAAGTTAAGGGTGGCCTGGCAGGGCCAAGAGTTGGAACATAACAACGCACCGAAATACCTAGGCATGCGCCTGGACCGAACTCGGAGTTTTCGAAAACACTGTCAAGAGATCAAAGGAAAAGTATTCGAAAGAAACAATATATTAACAATATATATATATATATTCAAAACTAACAAGCACAAAATGGGGAGCACAACCTCATACACTACGGACTTCGGCCCTTGCTTTATGCTTTCCTACCGCGGAATATGCTGCGCCGGTATGGTTCAAATCCGCTCAAGCCAAGCACGTTAATGTGGCACTGAACGAGACGGTGTGCATGGGATCTGGCTGCCTGAAACCAACCCCGGTGGAGGAAATCTACTCAATAGTTGGTTTTGCCCTACCCATAATCAGGAGGTGTGTTACTGCGGGGTCTGAGCGGGGTCTGAGAAACCGAGATTACGTCTGAAGCACACCGAACAAACCTGTCCAGGAAAATGAAGAGCTGGCCCCTGGACACCAACTGCGTTTCGCCACATGGAGGACGCTGAACAGGCTAAGAACAGGAGTCGCACGATGTAACAGCAACCTAAAAAAATGGGGCTACAAAGAGGATGACAATTGTGAATGCTGCGTAACTCAAGACCACCAACGTCTGGCTGTGTGCCAAAACATGAGTGAGACTTGCACAGAGGAGGACCTGATCTCGCAAATGACAAAGCCACATATGTGGCTGATTTCTGAAAACTGAAAATTTGATTTGTTATGGTGATCCGGTCACGGAAAGTAAGTATATGCATATTCAAACTGACTAGATTTTTTGGCATAAAATTGTATGTTTATGTCTGAATAAATATATCTACCTGACTATACTATGTTGTTTTAATGTGTCTATTAATTTCCTTCTTTTTAGTCTAGAACGGTAATGCTTGTAGATTTTGAATATTTGAACTTAAATGTTGTAACATGTTTCAGTATTCCAACTAAATCCTTTGACTAGTTTCTCAGATGCATATTTAATGTAATTTATTTGTCTACATTTTTTTTTTTAATTTATGTCTGTACAAATATATTTATCTAATTATAAAATGTTGTTATAATATGGCTGGTCCCTTCTTTTTTGCTAGTCTAGACTTTAGACCATTAATTCAGATTGAATATATCAAGAGAGACCGCTTTAATATTTCAACTTTAATCTTAATTTGTAATGTATGGGTAACTTGAATATTTCTAGGGGCAATTAGGAAATATGATTATTACCGTTGTCGGTAATACTTATGTGAAACCATGCATACTAAATTGTCTAAATGGTACAGAAAATAAAATTTGAGTCTCTCAGTTAAAAACTCCAAGGACAAACGAAACCAATTAGAATCGGAAGCGTAACTTTCTTCATATGTATTTTCAAAGTTTGAAAAATTGTTAAGAAAAAATAAAAAAGTATTTATTCATTAGGAAGTTCATGTATATATACATATATCTATAAGATACGTCAAGAGAAAAAAAAAACAAGAAATATAAATGGGTACGAAAAATGGCCCAAAGCAAAAAAATTGTTGAAAAAAAGAAACCCAAAAAATCAAAACACACATAATTTGAAAATATTGGTTAATTAATTATTACTAGTCATATGAATTTTCACTTTTCACAAGAACTCGTCTATGGAGTAATAACACTTCTCACTTAAAAAGTCCTTAGTCATTTTTCTAAAGGAGTTAAAAGTTTTGGCTTCTTTAATGAAGTTGGGCAGATTGTTATAAATTGTTATTCCAAATCTATTTGGTGCTCCACTGCACAGTGATAAGTTACTCCTTGGCATCCGGTAGTTTGAGGCATTTCTTGTATTTATGTTGGGTACATCGAAGTTTTTATTAAATCGCTGTTTATTTTTGTATACATAGGACACCAGTTCTCTTATATATATATATATATATATATATATATATATATATATATATATATATATATACAGGGCACTGTTAGTATATTTTAGTTTTTAAAATGAGGCCTGCATGATTGAATTATCATAATTCTTGCAAAGACCCTGATAACCCCAGAATGGTATACCATATGTAAGCACTGATTCAATTTTAGCATAATATATATTCAGTAGCATTGAGTTGTCTAAGATTTCCCGAAGGTTCCTTAATATATAAACTTTAGTGTTTATTTTATGTATGATGGCATCTGCTGTTTTCTCCCATTGTAGATTCTCCTCTAGAAAAATTCCTAGAAATTTTATACTAGTAGTTCTTTGTAGCACAGTGTTATATAATTGTAGATTTAAGTCATCGTTACGTTCTCTCTTTCTATTAGTTTTAAAGATTATATATTTTGTCTTGTCAGTATTTAGGTGTAGATTATTGGCAGCAAACCATATCTCCATTTTGCTGAGTACTACTTTAGCCATTCTTGTTGAATCTTCTATGGTATTTCCGCAAACAATAACGCGGGTATCATCGGCATATAAAGTGCATGTATCAGCACCAATGTAATGTACCATATCTGCATTAAAAATTGAAAATAGGATTGGAGCTAGCACTGTTCCTTGTGGAACACCTACACATGTTGGTATTGTAGGTGAAGTACTATTCCCAATCCTTACACATTGATTTCGGTTCAGTACGTAGGATTTGAACCATTCACCCGCTTTCAACTTTTTTATTCTGTTCCGTTAACAGTTGGATTTTATTGTTAAGTTGTGTAACTTTTTCTTCAAACAGAACGGTAAGTGATTCAACTTCTTGTTTATTAATGCCAGCTAATACGTTTTTAAACTCAGAACTAGTTAGACACGATAATATGCCCGCATCCTTCTTACCGCACCCTGTTTAGTAGATACCTCCGTAGTAATCTGAGACCTAAGTTGAGGCATTGTTTAACAGTTTAAGTAACTACGCAATGTTTAACTTTGAAAGAGTTTTGATTTAAGTGTATTTTTATACCACGATAACACGCACGTCCACACGCCTTGATGACTGACAGTCGACTGTCGAAATAGCGAATGTATGGTTTTTATTAAACGAAATTATATTTCCCGTTGATTCAGAAATTCCAATATGCGTTTGTTGGTAAATCATGGACAAATTCAGACTCAAATAATCAGTTATGTTTGTATGCGTAGTATTTATAAACCGGTCTGATCTACTTTGAATTTCTCTGTTGATCAAATAAGAACAAATGAAGATAGATAACTAGTACTAGATATATAACCAAAAATCAGTAACGCGTATATGGATGTTTATTGATTAATTGATAATTATCTTTTGTATTTGATCAGGAAATTTTTTTTTTGGGGAAAATTACAGGGTTATATAGAACTCAAAAACTTTCTTAGTGTAATTCAATGTTAGTCGTGGTGTTTTCAAGGGAAGTAGTTGTTTTTATAAAATGTTTTTTATAGAAAGATTAGATGTACTAATGATGTCAACTTTGTTGACGATATGTATACAATGATTTCTTAGAAATTATAATCTTTGAAGAAAAGATACAAATGTTATTATTTCATAATATCAAAACCTTCAAACTCAACAACATATAAATAATATAGAATTAGAATAGTTAATGCAACTTAAATAGTTTGAAAATTTGTCTAGAACCTGCAAAAAAGTTTGATTAATTTTTGCAGGAATTCCAGATAAAAATAATTCAATTCTCAAATAAATCAATTCGCAAATACATTTTTCAGAACTCAGTTGATTATTTGTTGTTGCTAATTGTTGACTAACTGCTATGGGAGATAAAATTTCTATTCAAATCCATTTGAAAAAGTTTTAATTTTATTTCTATTAGCATGTGGAGGATTTAAATGTAGTTGAAATTGAAAATTCGTTGTTTACGAGCTGCAAGGGTATATTTATATAGAGATTTAAAGCAAATCTATATCTCTATACAGTTTAATATGGAATTGGTGAAGCCGGAAATGTACGGAGATCGTCGCGACGAAAATATAACAGAGCGTATGCGAACACGAAAAACGAGGCCATCTCATGCATATTTAAATGAAATGTTGTTTAAGTTACACGGACTGCTCTTTTTAATTTGGCCTTTAAAATAATTAATTAGAGATGCGCAGGAAGTTTAAAAAGCAGGAGAGAAAACCCTCATAGAAATGTGTGTACGATTATTATATACGTCTGCAAAAAGGGTGCCTTTGTTTTAAAGGGATTACGATGATAAGGCTTCCCCTTAGTATCTTTACTTCATTTGCTGAAATTAATTATACACTCCTCAGACTTTATCGGACTTTATTAAGTCGGAACTTAATTGCTTATTGAAGGGAATTTTTAAGTGTTCTGCAAATCTTAGCTACTCCCTATGCAAACGGATAATGCTTTATGGGAGAATGCTCGGGGTAGCATAAGTTTATATTGGCAACCTATTCTGACTCGCGAACCTAATTTCTCTTAGTATTTCCATTTTGATGTTTTCAATTTGGCAAGAAAGGGAAGAAAAGTGCGGGAAGAGAAAGAGAAAAATATACATATATAAAAAGGGTCTTAGATGAAACGAAGTTATAAAGTTTCACGCGAAGTTTAATTGGAAGTCCGTCACCTTTTTATTCCTGATGTAAAATTCAATTCACAGACAATTTTACTTGCAAAAGCTTTTTTTCTCCTTCTTATATGGAAATCATTCGACGACTTGGAATTACAATATTTACTTTAGGTTTAACATTATGTCTGGAAAATTTTTCATTTTTACCGAAACTCGTCTGAACGATACGTAGAAACTTTGTGAGATAATGACCAAAATAATGTTGTAATAAAGAAGGCAGTCTAGACATGATCTGATATTAGACACGTAAAACACACGTAAATTTAGCAAACAAAACAACTTGGAAAATAATAGGCTATCAAGATAGTAATATAATAAAGATTACCTTGTTTCTTTTATCTTGTTTATCTAGTCCTGTTTATCCCAAACTTGTCAGTTTAATTTAATTTGGCTACTACGTATAAACCAGCAAAGTTTGTGCTGCATTTTCCAACTAGACTCTAAATTTTACATAAACTTACTTGAAGTAACTGTTTATCTTTGTAACTCTTTTCTTACATAAGCTTTTTATTTGGTTTAATTTATTATAATCACATATTGTTGATTTTTAAGCATTTTTTTTAAATTGATGAATCTTTAATTTGTTTAATTGTTTTAATTGACGATTCTTCTAAGACTTTATTATATCTTACAATTAGACATATTAGAAAGACAATATCCTAACTAATATCTATAGATCGGAGTATAAGACGAGTATTAGAAAAAATAAAAATCTAATGTATTGTTATATATGAAACGCGTCTACAGATGGCCATGAAAAATGTCCAAAAAAACTATCCATTTGAGGTAACGGAAAGAGACATGATCTTAAAAACAAGATTATTTTTCTGGTTTTTGTTGAGTGCCTCTAAGGTGAACTGAAAGCTATAAAATAACTGACAAATTTTACATGAGATTTGTTTTTGGTAGTCCTAAAAAGACTTATTAGTATTATAGAGCTCCGGAAAGGTTGAATATATTTATATATTCAGGCTGTGTTCCGACTTTATTAAGTTTATATAAACATCTATAATATAGTAGTATGGTTTTACCAATTCTAAATTATCATTTCAATCAATAACCTGCTAACTTCATGTCTCTCCCACGAAACGACAAATTAAAAATATCTAGCCCTAATCATCCCTTGGGTTTTAAGTAAGTGGTTTACAAAGTGTTGTTCATAAAAGTAAAGCTGTACTGATGAGAGATAAATCTCGAAACACGTCTGCAAATGGCTATCCACTTAAGGTATCGGAAGGACATGATCTTAAAAACAATGTTATTTTTCTTGTTTTTGTTGAGTGCCACGAAGCTGGACTGAAAGCTATAAAATAACTGACAAATTTCACATGAGATTTGTTTTTGGTAGTCCAAAAAAGACCAATGTAGTATGGTTTTACCAATTCTGATTCATATTGCATAGATTCCTCAACAGTCACTTAATTACTTACTTAAAGGTCATCATAAAACCATGTGGGATTTGGCTGACTCGACTATGGCCATTGCTGGCGTTGTAGCGCTCGCGTTTTCCAGTTTGTGACGCCCATTGCTTTTAGGTCATTCTCAGTGCAGTCCTGCCATCTTCTCTTGGTCTTCCTTGGGCTCGGGTCGTGTACAAGTTTCGATAACATTTTCTTGGGTGATCGTTCCTCCGCCATTCTGACCACGTGTCCCGCCCATCTCTGTCTAGCTGATTTGATTGCTCCGATGATTGATTCTCCGCCAAATAGCTCCTTCGGTTCCCAGTTCATTCTTATTCTGCAGGGCTCTCCTTCTTTTACTGGTCCAAAGATTGACCTCTGAATTTTCAGCTCAAAAATGCTTATTGTGTTTTCTTGTTTTGTTGTCAGCAAGCGTTTCACTACCATAGATTGCTATTGGGCGTATGATTTTTTTGTACCGGATTTTTGTTATTCTATTTAGTACGGAGCTTCAGAAAAGGAGTTTTAGTTCATGGCTTCATCTATCTCTTTTCATCTATCTGGCTTTGATTTCTTCGTCTCGGTCGTTATAGGCGTTCAATATCAATCCCAGATACTTGAAGAATTTTACTACCTCAAATTTATAGTCGTCAATCCTTAGGTTTTACCCTAGTCGCCCTGCTTATCTTCGATCAAGAGTCAGATACTTGGTTTTACTTTCACTCACTTCTTGACCCATTTTTGCAGGTTCCTGCATTTCGATGAAGCTTTCTTTCACTGCTATCACTCCTCTTCCTAGAAGATACACATCGTCTGCGAAAGCGGCTATTTGTTTGGACGTGAAAATTGTCTCTTTCCATTTGACAGATAAGTTTCTTATGATTTTTTTCTAGATTGAACAGTAGTGTGGAAAGGCTGTCTCCTTGTCTCAGTGTCGTCTTGTGGCATGTGAAGCTATTGGATGTTGTGCTTTGGAGCAAAATCTTGCGCTGTTTGTCTTTTAATGTGACTTTCGTTAGTCTTAAGTCCTTTACCCTAAGTTTTTTTGGGGATCTGAAACTCTTCTATTGTGAGGAATAGTGACTCTCTGTCTGCGGAGTGGTAGGTCTGTTTAACCCTTTCAATAAGGCGAAAAAATCAGTTTAGTGCGCCTCATTACCAGGAACAGTTATTTCTTCTCCAAGTGATTATTACGATGAAATAACTTTTCTGTCTGTAAGTCCGAAAGTCTAAGAGACACATAATTGATCTCATCACGACACATCAATGACAAGAATGAATTTACAAGCTTCATTGATGGGACATACGTATGTCCCGCCGTAAACCCAGAACACCTGAATGCAGGGACAGGATATGGCCCGGTCGTAATCCTAGAGACGATAGTGCTGGGACAGCATATGTAGGTTTATTGATTTTGATTGCAAACTCACACCTACTACTCGACCACCCCTGTCCTCGCCCCACCATTTCCACCCTACCTCAACGTAATAAAAGTCGTTGGGTTCATTATTTTTACCTTGGAAATTAAAAAAAAACAGATCGTAAGTTTGAAAAAATCATTTATTTACAAACCTTTTCTGGAATTAATATATATAAAATAAGAACGATAACTCATGGAAGGAAATCTAATAGAAAAAAAATAATAATTTGAGGATAGAAAGTAGCATCTAAAGCCTGAATTTCTTGAAGGTGTGATAAGGCTTGAAACATTTCTTGCACAGTGCCACGTTGCAAGAGGTGCATAGCATTCTTGAGCGTGCCTCTTTTTTGTTTTTTTGCGCACCACGCACATCCTCTTCGCGTATTTCCCTCACTTGGGAAATGTTCTCCAACATTCGAGAGTCTTATATTTTCATTAGACGATCGCGATGACGTGTATTTGCAGGAAGAGTGTTTTAACGATGTGTTTTTTGCGTATTCACTTCCTTACTTGCATTTCCAAATCTCAGGAGATTTTCAGCAGCAGCAACGACGAATGATCGTAAGGAACGTTTTCGGTCAGTAATTGCTTGACGAACAACATGAGCATATACAATCGAGGTTATCAGTAATCTGTAGAATACCTTTTTCCACCATGTGTTGCATTTGCGATCCACCACGTAGCACGTTCCCAGTTGGTCAGAGAGGTCAACCCTACCCATGAACTCATTGTAAAAGGATACCATTGATGGGCAGAAGAATTCCTTCTGAGAACCATGGTTTAGAGTTCTAATCGCCGTAGTTAATTCTTTGCTATAGCAATTCGACATGACGAAAACCGCCCTAGTGTCCATCTATTTCACAGCAATTATTCCCTCGCTTGTAGCTTGGAAAATAGATTCACTCCTCTGAATTTCTGTTCTTTCGGAAATGTTGGCGTATTTTTTCGTCCTTTCATGTAGGTGCCGACACATCCATGGGGACAGGGTATACATCAGATTCACAGAAGTGAAGAATCGGTCAAAACAGATTATGATTTGGGGAATCTTCACTGTAGAAACAGGCTTTTTCACAACGCGTTCTCCTAGAGTTCCTTCGGTCACTGAAGATTCTTTCCCAGCGTAAATGTTAAAGTCGTATAAGTATCCCGTTTTAGAATCGCAGCGTTCGCAAACTTTGATAAATGGTTTCAAGGCTTGGTACTGTTTCAGTCTACTCCTTCCCTTGAATTTTAACATTGACTCGTCTACTGACTGTCTCGTGCTGTCAGTGAAACTCTTCAGAAAAGTGTACTTCAAGCAGGAAGCTAATTCCTCAATATAATATAATTTCGAAGCATCTGCAGGCTTATTCGGGGAATTGAAGTATAATTTTGAAATTAAAAAGAGGAAGCGATCCCTACTCATCGCTTTTTGAATGGCTGCATTTCCCAGCGAACTATCGACTGGCAACAGTGGGCCTATTGAGGTACCCGATTAAAGCTCATGATCAGCATCACTCCAACTACTGTTATGATTTCAAATTGGTCAGTCATATGATGCGTTTCGACTGCCTGGTGATGAACTTGCTTTATTTTTCTTGAGATCTTCATTTACCATTTCTCTCCTTTAGTTCGTACATTGGGCGATGTAAATGAAGAAGCTTTTGGGAAAGAGTTTGAGGAAAAAATCCAATTCAGTCGCATTGTCGTCAATAGAGAAATTTGCTTCTCCCTTGCTGTAGTTAACTAGTGGCATACGTGGTGTAAAGTTACTTACACAGGACCATAAATATGATGGCGGTTTCTGGTTCTGGATCTATTTTGCATCAAACAAATCATTGTGATTGTTTGGGACTATTTCATTGTTGCTCTCCTCTTCGCTGCTTTACTCTGATGTGGACTCAGAGTATTCGGATTCACAAGTGTCACTAATAGAAGCGTGCTGCCTCAGTTCGTGATCTGAGCAAATTCTCTTTCGACTCATTGAGAAAAAGAAAGGAAATAGGAAAGATATATTTTATACTGTAACTGGGACATTTTTGCAGGCTGGGACAGCATATGTCACGTCAGATGTGAAAGGGTTAAAGTCAACAAATAGGTGATGTACGATTCCAAACACATTCCAAATATTATTTAAAGTTTTCAAGTTTGTCGGTTTCATCAATATTGATTAATTTTTTTTTGTAGGTAGGCAATGTATTTTTTACACTAGTAATATAATTAAACAATCGGTCACCAAGCAGAAGAGATTCGTCATTTTATATTTTTATTTGGTTTAATTTAAGTTAGATTTAATTATCTGTTTTACACGTTAGAAATTAATTTTTTTTAATCTCTCTCTTTATCTGGCTTTCTTAAACTTGTCTATTAAGGAGGTAATTTGAGAATCTTAAACGGTAAAATGCATGAATAACCTTAGAACTGCTTTACTGAAAAATAACGTCAGTAGCAGACCTACACTTTAAATTAAACTTGAATAATAATCCGAGTATAATCGAAACGCAAATGGAACTTCGATAATTCGGCGCGTTTTCGTGCTAATGACTTGTTAAAACTAAAACTTTACGCTCTTAGTTTCGGTTATAAATCGCCAAAATAACTTCAATTAACTGCCGGGTTCGAAGGCGCCCTTGTCGCTTAGAAAAATAAAATTAGGGGCAAATACGTGACAAGGGGATAACGCACCACCTTAAGGAAAACATCTATGCATGAAGCTGTTGCTTTTATATAATAAGGGGAGAATGGCAAGTATTTTAATGCTATGGGGTTTGTAGGCGAAGCCGATAACGGGGCGTCGGATCGCCGCAAGCTGCCATGCGTGTAATAGCCCGGAGTAATGCTATTAAGCCATTTCCGGCGATTGCCTGCCACTATCCTAATATACACCTAGGCATTTCGGGCCGTAGTAAATCGGCTTGAAATTGTCATTAGGCTACCTAACTGAATTGTACCTTGCAAATCTATTGACAATTTACTACCCTCGCTTTTAATAGGAAAATTAAATCAATTTACAGATACATTCACACAATAAAAAATAGATGAACAAAGTCAGGAATTATGTTATATGGACTAACTATTAGATGATTTTTTAATTTTTATATAAAATAGCTTGTGAATAAAAATAGTTTGTTCTAAACTAAAATATAGTATTTATACGTTAAAAAGTGTTTTGTCCCTGGAATGGACAAATAAGATTAGCAAAAAAGTGGTAGTTCGATATTCCAGGCAGATATAATATAAAAAGATGTGCTTACTATAGATTAACGGTGTTTGTTTAATGCCAGAAAAAACTATTATCTTAATATTAATAAAGTTTTCTTGGTGAACAAAGGGGTTCGCTGTTATAAGATTAAGGGCTTTCGACGACACGCCTTTCCTTTTCCTGCATTACCGCCGAGTTTTTAATTAATTAATGAAAAATTTATAAGCAATCTCCGCAGCTTAAGGGAAAAAACTTGGAGAACTATAAACAATTTCTTAATATTCCTTTATATTTATGAGTCGCGCAGACTTTAAAACATCTGCGTGCCCCTTAATTACAATACTTCTTAAAAACATATGCAAATGAACAGAATTTTAATTTAATTTTATTGTTTTTGTCTTCAATTAATAATTTATCACTTAATAAATATATAAATGCGGTTTAATTTCCATGTAATCACAATTTTGACACATAAAGAATAATAAATATAGTTGTTGTCTATCTAGTCTTGTCTGTCCAGCCGCGTCCGTCTAGTCTGTCTGTCTAATGCGTTTATTTTTTATAATTCTGTATTCTAAATTCTGAATTCTGTTTTGTATTGTTTATAACAACGTTTTTCAAACTATATGTTTCGTTAAATTTATATGTGGTAGCGAAACGCAACTGTTTCGGTTTCTATTCTTTTTATTCTTGACAGAAACACTTACATTTCCAAATAAAGAAGCATGAAAGAGTACAATTGAAACATTTGATATAAAAAAGGGGTTTTGTTATTTGAGACCCCACACTGTATAACATATAGTTCATTTAGGTCACTGCCGCCCAGAAGTTGGCAACTTCTAGTGCATTTGGTGAGCCATGAAGTAAGTCATTGCAGTACATGTTGTCGGACACTATTTACACTGGAGCAGATGGGAGGTCGTCTGGATTCCCCACATTCCCCACATTCACATAACAAGGACTATTTTATCAAGTTGGTTTTTGATCTTGCTACTCTTCTAGTAACCTTGATCTTGCTATTAACCCAACCTGGCCGTAGTCTGTTGAGTAATCTCCATTTCTCTCTGTAGCCAGGAAGTAGTTTCTCGCTTGGCTTCGGCCAGTATTTGGAGCTATTAAACCTTGCTCGCCACAAATCCACACGGGATTACTTTTGTGTCCCGGCGAGAGTCACTGTTGATTTCAGGAAGCTTTTTCTTGATATGAGCCGTGAATTTGCTGGATGATATCCACATAGAGGGTGTGTTTCAGATGTTAGAACCTTCTTTTTCTCATAATTGACCGTAATCTCTCGACGAATGTCAGGTGGAGCAATACCAGCTTAGGTGTATAACTTATCCAGTGGAATGGATAAGTTTAGGCAGCCTTTAGGCAGCCAGTGATGATACTGCAAGTATCATTGAGAGCCACATCGACCATTTTAGCGTGGCTAGATCTGGACCATACTGGGCACTCAAATTCTCCAGCCGAGATACATAGAGCCAGGGAAGAGGTTCTGATGGAGCCAGGCTGTGCTCCCCATGTTGTGCCAGTTAGCTTCCTTATGATGTTATTTCTGGCAACTACTTTTTGTTTGGTGTTCAAGCAATGCTTCCTGTAAGTTAGAGAGCGACCAAGGGTGACTCCTAAGTATTTTGGAAACACACAGTGGTCTAGAATGACTCCAACCCAGGAAATTATGGGAGTTCTGTTTGCTTGTTGGTTCTTAAGGTGAAAGCATAAGTCTGTGTTTTACTAGGATCTGGTCTCAGCTGATTTTCTTTCAGAAAGGTCAGCTTGTGCTCATGATTATCAAAGCAAGTGGCTTGGGCAGTAATAGCACAGTCATCTGCATAAATGAAACTCTGCGTCCCACTCCGCAAGCATACTACCCTGGGGTAATACGTTCTTCTGTATCTCCATCTGTTTAAGGCTCTTCGCACCTTAAATTCAACAAATAATTTCCTATTTTTAAGAAGGTTCTGTATGAAACAGGTTAGTTGGTAATCTTTGGTAACCTTAAATAGTTTCAGGATAAGCTATTTGTGATTAACTGTGTCGTAGGCTTTTTTTTGATCTATAAATACAGTTCGTGTGATATCTTTCCTTTCAAGCCTATCTTCAATATGCTGTATGAGTTTCAGCACTTCAGATGTACAACTCTTCCCAGATTTGAAACCAGATTGTTGTGGAATAAATACTGCCTTCAACTATCCCATTATTTTTTGAGCATGAGTCTTTCAAGAACCTTATACAAATGGCATAAGAAAGATAAGAGACGGTAATTTCTGGGAACATCCTTATCCTTGCCTGCTTTAGGAATCGCTATAACTATGGTTTTCCTCCATATCTTTGGAATCTTTCAGAATTTTATGCAGTTATTCATCTGTTCTTTCAGTCAGCACCATGTTATTGGTCCAAAGTTCTTAATCTTCTCAATTCTTATTTCATCGAGGCCCACGGCCATTTTTGCATTTGTTCAGTACAACATCTATCTCATCCTGGTTGAAAGGTTGTTGTAAGGCGGTGGTTTCATGATCAAGCTGCCTCTCAAGTGTTTTCTTACCAGCCCTAGTTGTACGAGAGGTTTTTCCATTAAGCACAAGCTGGCGTACAATATAATCAACTCGGATATTTGCATGGATAGTTGCCTGAGAAAGGTCATTATTCAGGTGCCGAAGAAGTCTCCAAGCCTCCTAACTATTCCTGCCCATATCACAGACATCTGATCCGACATTAGTTTCTCCCACTGCGTACGCCTTCTCTCAGAGATTGAGGAGAGAATAGAGCTCGATGCTTGGGAAGTTTCGTTACTGAAAGGATCTTCCTCATATCGTGTGTAATACTCCTCTAGTAAAATGGTTGTTTCTGAGGTAACACCTACACCAAGATATACCGTCCGACAACCTATTGGAATACAGGTTCGTGAGCAGAGTTTATCTAGGTCAACCAAGGGTTCATAGCTTTCCGGCCCAGGTGAAATTGTTTGAACCTTTTCATTCGACGTTCTGGAGAACTTAGGCCAATTAGCTTTCTTGAAGTTGTACCTTCGCCTGAAGCCAGTTTCTTGAGGTCTTATGATGGGGAAGAGTTGACACATTATTGGTATGTGGTGTGTGTTTGGGATAGGAGAACACACCGATTTGTGGACCTGTTGTGCAATGTTTTCTCTGACGAAGAGGAGGTCAGAGTTGTACCCTCGTCGCCATCTTCCACCAATGAAGAATGGCCGCAATTTGCTATCATGAATAAGGGAGAGGTAGTTGGTTTCAGCCCAAGATAGAACAGCTTCTCTGTTTTAATCCTCATGTGAGTACCCCCAAACATGGATGTGGCTGGTAAAATCCCCTATTACTACATGTGTCTTCCTGGAGTCAAAAATGCAAGGTGGGACAAAGGAGAACTTTCCTAAAGAAGGCTTGTACACTGATGTGACCACACAGTTGTTTAGCCCCAAGGTAAAAGAAAGTAGAAGTGCGGAATGCTGAAAAATTGATACAATTGATCTCAGGAAAACTTCAAGATATAGATCCGATCCGATCCGATCAAGTAATACAGACACCCTACTGAATATTAAAAACATAGCTGGCGTTACAACAATGGAATGGATAAAAGACACGGTCAAATCTGCACTTGGTATTACAGAAGGAGACATTAAAATAAAAAACATTAGACCTGGGTATGGTAACAGTCAAGCGGCAACCATAGCTCTTCCCAAAATACAGGCAAATAAGCTCCTAGAGAAAGAAAAGCATAAGATTGGATGGTTATACTGCAGAGTTAGGGAGAAGATAGACATAATCAGATGCTATAAATGCTGGCAGACGGGCAACTTTGCAAACTCATGTACAGGACCAGATAGGCAGAAGATGTGCCTCAGATGTGGTCAAGTGGGACATCAGGCAAAAGATTGCCAAGAATAATTGTACTGCCTAATCTGTAAGCTGAAAGGACATCAGGCATATTCCGGAACTTATCCTGCATTGGTATGCAGGATAAAAAAGCGCTGTCGGAGGCAGTGAGATTGAGACGGCAAAAAGTAACCAAAAATCCCATAAACCAAAAATGACATAAATGATAAAATCATGCAAATCAACCTCATGAGATGTCGTGCCGCACACGATCTCCTGACTCTCATGGCAATGGAAACCAAGGCAGATATTCTGATAGTTAGCGAACCTAATAAAAAATAGTGAGCGCGGGTGACTGGTTTACTGACCAGAGAAAAGATGCTGCAATACAAGTCACAAATCGCAACCTACCGATAATTCAAACTGGAAGTGGACCAAGTTACGTATGGGTAGAGACCCAGGTCTATGTCATATATAGCTGCTATCTCTCACCTAACGCTCAAATATACCAGATGGATGAGTGCCTTGGGGCGCTCAGCTAAAGCCTAAGAAAACAAGACCAAAATTCAAAAATAATATCTGGTGACTATAATGCAAATTCCCCCTACTGGGGATGCCAACATATCGCTAAGATAGTAGACATGCTAATGAACTGGGCAGCAGAAATGAATGTCGTCCTAATAAATCAAGGAGTGCTACCTACATTCATAAGGGGGAACTCAAGCTGGAAGCTTCCCGTACAGGAACACAGGTTGGAATATTAAACACATAGATGAAGTAAAAATTAAACGCGTACTGTCAGAGAAAATAGCATGTTCAAATACCAAAAGCGCAGACGAACTTGTAAATGTTCTGAGTAAAGTATGTGACGCAACGCTCAAAAAAAGAGGGAAACCCAAAAGGAAAAAATGGTATACTGGTAGAGCGAAGAAATTGCAAGCTTAAGGACTTCATGTATCGCAGCGAGAAGAAAGTGCCAGTGATAAAAAAAACAAGAAAAGGAGAAGAAGAAAAGACCAATGCACTGGTAAGCAAATATCTATATCTCAGAAAACAACTAAGGTATGAAATAAACACGGTCAAACAAAAAAATTGGAAGAAACTGTGCGAAGACCTGGACTACGACACATAGGGAGATGCCTTCCAAATCTGCAGGAAAAGGCTGAAGGTCCAACAACCAAATGTCAACATGCCTATGAAGAAAATCAAACACATACTCGAAGTACTCTTTCCACGTCAGGAGCTAGGTAGGAGAGGTACCGCTGTTCACGGAAGAAGAATTAATAAACGCAATAAAGCGGATGCGTAAAGGAAAAGCCCCAGGTCCGGACGGAATACCTACTGAAATAATAAAACTCTCCGCTGAGCAAGAACCGCAGTTCTTACTAGACGTAATGAACGAGCATCCAGCTGCCGGAAAGTTCCCGAATAGATGGAAACGAGCGAAACTGGTGCTACTTCGAAAAAACGATAAACCAATAGGAGAGCCTACATCATACAGGCCATTATGCCTGTTAGATACTTTTCGGAAGCACCTAGAACACCCAATATTGCATAGGCTGAAAACAGATATTGAATCGGGAGCTGGATTGTCGAGTAACCAATATGGCTTCAAAGAAGGCAGATCCACCAAGCATGCTATAGACATGTTTTTAACACAGCCGATTGGAAACTCATTGTCGATGATCTAATAGCAAGAAATATAGCTCCCTATCTGCTAAGAATTATTCAAAGTTATTTCACCAGTAGAACGGTCATTTTGCAAAAAAATGATGAAAGCGAGGAAATAATTGTTAGTAAAATCGTACCACAGGGATCGGTTATAGGCCCCACTCTGTGGAACATACTTTATGGAGTACATACTTATGATGGAGTCCTCAGGTTAAAACTTCCAGAGAGAGCTAGGCCAATAGGTTTTGCGGACGATTTAGCTCTTGTAATAACAGCAAAGTCGGAACAGACGGTGATGCTAACTGAAAACCAAGCAATCCCCCAAATTAACTGTTGGATGCAATCACAAAAATTAAAACTGGCACCAGAGAAAACAGAAGCGGTCCTACTAACAGGACTGAGGAAGCTTGCGCCCATAACTTTCCAAATAAACAACGTTACCATCGCCCCAAAAGAGTCGATAAAATACCTACGTGTTATCATAGACAAGAGGCTCTCCTTCATTTTCTTCTCTTAACGAACCTGCAGCAAAAGATATGAGAGCAATGCCAGCGCCAGCTATGTTTTTAATATTCAGTAGGGTGTCTGTATTACTTGATCGGATCGGATCGGATCTATGCCTAACGTAGGGGGGGGGGGGGGTTCGAAGAGCTGTAAACGAAGAGCACTCAGTTGCGTGGTCCAGTCAGTGATGCTATATGGGACCCCAATGTGGTTTATCTATCGATAAACTCTCGATAGTCTAGAGAAAACTAGCACTAAGGATTTGCTGCGCATATAAAACAGTGTCTGGCGACGCTGCCCTAGTGATTGTTGGTATACCATCTCTTGAGTTACTGGCCAAAGAACGAAAGGACCTATATGAAGCAGGCTCTAGCAAAAATGCCAGGAAAATTGCTAGATATAATCTGTACGATGAATGGCAGAGAAACTGGTGGGCGTCAGATAAAGGGCAATGGACGAGGCTGCTAATACCCAAAATAGTTATATATTATAACTGTTAATAGGATAAGCAGAAAACACGGATAAATTGATTACTATATAACCCAATTTCTTACTGGGCATGGCTGCTATAGATTATTTACAGCAAATACGAAGATCACCTGATAATCTGTCTTGATATTGCGGTGAAGAAGACTCAGTTACCCACACAATATTTGAATGCTGTAGATGAACCACAGAAAGGGAACTCCAAAAATCAAATATGGACAAAAGCGTCGAAGACAGAAGTGTTATAGGCTACATGTTAAAGAGCAAGGAAAACTGGGACAAGATACACAAACTTGTCAAATTCATCATCAGCACAAAAGAAGATGACGAGAAAAAAATGGCACAAGAAATGAACTCTAGAAAATATAGTGTATATTAAATAATATTTTATTATAACCAGCCACGCCGCTGTCATACGCTGTTTCGTTCCGGTGTGCTTGGATGACGTCAAATAAAAAAAGCCCCAAGGTGATAATTTCGAAGATATTCCTGTGTATAATGGACGCTCTTGATTTGTATTTCTGGTCTGACGGCACTTCTTCTGGCAAAGATGGCACTTCAACTAATCGTAAGCCGGATACACTCGTTCGTCTCTGGTGGCTATCTCTGTGAGTTTCTTGGACGTACAAAATATCACACTTCTTTTCAAAGCATATTTTATTCAGCAGCTGTTGTTTAGATGCCGAAATTCCTTCGATATGAACTGAAATAACTTTCATGGTTGGTTCTGAAAAGAACCTTTTGTTTCAGCGCATATTGAGTGTTTCTGGATGTCTGACGTTCAATTCAGTAATGTAAGTTCAGTAATTCTATAAAATATTTAATATTCTATTTTTTCTATATTCTTTTTTTATTACTATTTTTTTTTATCTATTTACTCTGTTGGTGAAAAAAGCAAAGAAAAATAAAAGGCCGACAAGTTTTTATCTGTTTTTAAAAGATATATTTTTCCATCTTATTATTATTTTAACAAATTTTTTTGTCCTGCGTATTTCAAAGTTGTGTTTCAAAGTTTCAAAGTTTTTTGTGCGTGTTTCAAAGTGTTTCAAATGTTCTAAGTACCCTTTACTATAACTACTTTTACTTTAGTAACTCTTATAAGCTCTTTTCAAAAAATGTTTCATAATGCTGGAGTTAATTTTAAGATATTTCACTCAGCATGCACCAAAATCAGGGAAAAATATCCATACCACCCTTACAGTTCGATATTTTAGTCTTGGTATTGATAATACAGATTTGTTTTGCATATTTTTGCTTAAAATTGTAAAAATAACTGAGAAATGAACTAAAACTGAGAAACTAATTAAGTAGTGAAATTTCACTAAAACAAACGTGAAGATAATTTTCTATATGAAATCTTATTTTTTTGATATTTTGTCAAAGGAATCTTTTTTTTATTGTTTAACATGTTTCTTTTTACAAGATTCGAAAATAACTTAAAAACTAAACAAAATTAAAAAAAAATTATCAAATAAATCTTAGGTAGAAAGTAGAAATTTAAATTATCAATAAGAAAACTTAGCAAATAGTGTTTTCGATGTAAAGTTTGCAACAATAAACTTTGAACCATGTGAAAACCCTATTTTTTGTTTACATTTTTTTGTTGCAAATAACGCAGAAATTAAACGACATACTGAAAAATATTTCAAATAAAACTAGTAGAGAATTAAATTTCCTATAACAAACTTTGTTATCTGGGGGAGTTAATAATTATAATATTATGGGATAAGAGCATTTAAATATTATGGGATAAGAGGCCCCACCTACAAAATCTTAAAGTCATACCTACCAGATCGGTTCCAACTCGAAGTCGCAAGAGTAATCGGAAGGGTAAAATGTCGATGCAAAAAAAGAGTTTATCGTATCTCAAGGGTCGATACTGGGTCCCATTTTATTTATACTGTATATAACGACCTAGCTTAGAACATCATACCATCATAGAAAAAATGTCTTTATGAAGACGGCGTTGTTCTTCTTAATAAAGCCGCTTCGCTGGAAACAGTCGCGCAACTCACAAACCAGTTCCTAACCCAGGCACCAAAATGCTTTGGTGACAACAGACTTGTAATAAATATCTCATATATGTTGTATCTCAAAGGTCGATACTGGTTCCCATATTATTTAAACTGTATATAAACGATCTACCTTCGAACATCATACCATCGTAGAAAAGTGCCTTTATGCAGACGAAGTTGCTCTTCTTACTAACCAGTCCCTAACTCACTAACCAGTCCCTAACCGAGGCACAAAAATGCTTTGGTGACAACAGACTTAATAAATATGGGCCTCATTCAAAGATTCATCACGGCAAAATGAAGCATTGCTGCAGATGAAATCACACTAGAACTGTCTCTGATTCATAATAAATACCTCTTTGCCGCCATGGGTGAGCCATATAACATCAAGTCTAAGAAGTTCTCGTTTGTCATAAATACGATACGTCGAACTAAATCCGTAGCAAATGAAGAAGCAGCGATGCTCAGCTATTATGCGCATTTCCACAGTATAGCTACGTATGGAATTATTCTGTGGGGTTCAGCTCTTGAAGCAAAGATAATCTTTCTAGAACAAAACACAGCAATACGAGCAATTGCAGGGATATGACAGCTATAAAGCTGCAGCGAACTTTTCAAGCAGTTTAGGCTACTGACTATTTCCTCGTGTTTCATATTGCCTGCCTCTGCCTATGTCCAACAAAATAGAGAGGTATATATAAAGTAACCACACGTCCCGATTTTGGCGGGACAGTCCCGCTTTTTGGAGGACAGTCCCGCGTTCCGCCGATTTTTTAAAATGTCCCGCTTTATATACGCTACTGAAATAAACTAACTGACTAAATGTCCCGCTAATGCAATATATAAAATAAGATTTTTCCACATATTCCCATAAAATCTCCTTTTTTAATGTAACCCAATGAAATTTGTTTATATCCTCGAATTGAACTGTCTATTTTTCAAGATATTCCAAGCAGATATTATAAAAATTTCTGACTTCTTTCAGCAAATCCGGTCGTTTAATGACATCGTTGAAATTTTCATTGGGTGACATTAAAAATGAGATTTTATGGGAATATGTACAAAAATATTTTAAATATATTAGAAACCATTTTCCGAGAAATAATATTTGAGAAAGTGATATTTTTTGATGAGGCGTTATTGGTAAAAAGATACGTTGCTGATGAAAAAATTAAATGATTGTCTGCAAATCTGCAAACAGACAAAAATGGATGGAGTTATTGTATATATACTTCATAATATATACTTCATTTTAAACAGAATAATATTCGTTATCAAAATACATATTTTGAAAATTGTAGAATACGCTGTCTCTTCCAGGATCAAATGCAGCAACAAAAAGTTTTTTTTTCTAGCATCAATAAAATATGGGCAACTGAAAAAATGTAGTTTACAATTAGAAGTAGTAGAACATTAAATATTAAAATCTATATTAAGAGTAAATAGTAGTTTATGATACAAGTGTGTGAAGAAGGGCTTTTGTGCATGAGTTGCGAAGTTTAAAGCACGAGCCGATGGCGAGTGGTTTAATCGCAATGAGTAGATTTAATCTAGATTAGGTTATGGTTAGGTTACGTTATATTAGAACCAGATAAATCCAAATTGAGAGGCGGAGACTTCTTGATTCAAAATAAGAAAAAATAATTCAATTTAAATATATGTCAGAAAGTATATTTTCAATACGTCGATGTTTTTTGTTTAGTGACGTAAGTTGTTACCATAGTAACAACAAACAGAAATCGTTTAATTTTGATAATACTTTTACATACGATTATAATAATGGCATCCTTCTCATACAATAATTTATGAATGAGTATTTTTGAATGTGTTCATTTTGGTGTGTGAGTAGATAAAATATATTTTTTTGGATGATTGGTCTGCTTTCATAACTAAATTATAACAACGTACTACCGGCCGCATTCAGGGTAGACAACTCGAAATTATTCAGAGGAAGACTAAAAGCACTACTGACAGAACAAAGCTATTACAGGACTTCCACAAATTATTTTAATTGAATATGTTCTGTTCCGTTCATATATTCAAATTTGTTATATCCTATAGCTGACATGCCAGGTAACAATTTGATGATACAAATAAACTTATACTCGTGCTTCGTCCTCAACATTAGTACCTGAAATGTTTGAAATACCTGTAGTAACACGCAGTGTTGCCACTTATTCACTATGTATACTCCCTGACTCTGTATACTCCCTGACGCCCTCTATTTCCGCCTCCGCGTCCTTCATTTCATTCCCGTTTAAGTGCCTAACCACTTAACATGTTTAGCAAATCACAAAGAAAGAAAAATTAAGATGTTTTTAAAGATCAAGTTATTCCGTAATTTCAAGGCACAGCGGGAACAAACATGATCATGATTATTTATCCAAACAGATCCGTAAATCAAAACAAACAAGAAAAGCTGGAAAAGAGGATAAGGAGAGACTAAGAGCACGGGTGACGCAGATCAAGATAAAAGTAGCTAAAGATATATAAGATATGAGAATATCCTATAAGAATGCACTGAGCAGTGCATTCTAATATTCTATTCTAGTAACTAATAAGAATGTAGGGCATATTAATATTATTTATGTGTACAAGTACGACCACATATCCCTTGTTTAGGGGAGAAATAAATTATTATTATATGCCAGAGCAGTTTGTGCGACTGTCTCAATATATAGTATAAGGAAATGGGCCAAAGATAGACGTATATTAATATTATTTATGAGTTCTAGTACGACTACATATCCCTTGTTTAGGGGGAAAACAAATCGTATGCAGAGCAGTCTGTGGAACTGTCTCGATATACCATACTCTATAAGTGAACATCGCAGTATCTGGGATTGTTTCAAGCATTTCTTATTATTATTATATGCCCCAGCATATATATATATATATATATATATATATATATATATATATATATATATATATATTATATATATACATATATATATATATATATATATATATATATATAACATATAAGGAAATGGGCCATGGAGGGATGCATATTAATATTATTTTTGTAAGCACGATCACATATCCCTATTTTTTTAGGGGAAAACAAATTTTATACAGAGTATTATATTATACAGTTTGTGGGACTGCCTCGGTATAGATTTTATAGAAATTAGCCCACGGGGCAAATACGATTTCTACTTAGGGAAGCATCTCCCAACATCTAGGAAAGCGGTCCAAAAATGGACGCATATTAATATTCTTCAGATCCCGTTTTATGTCTTTTTTTAGGTTACTAGAATAATATTGATCTTATGAGAAAGGGGGGCGATACCCAGGGAAGCGCCATCTGTCCTATCGACGTTCTATTACACCCGGGAACATGCCAAGACAAGTAGCGGTTACTCAGAAGTACTCGATGGCAACGATGAAAACAGATCCACAACCTAAAGTGCCAATGAAGATCATGGTGCTGCAACTTGATGATGAAATTCTAGAAATTTTCCGGTGCAGATACATCCAGTTTTGAACTGGTCGTAATTTATGGACTATCTAACGAAGATCGCATAGTATTAGTGGGAAAATACCTAAGAACGAAAAATTTGAATCACATTGCAGCTCCACAACTGAATTCTGAAATTAGGGCTACAATTTTTTTAAAGTTTCTTAAAAAGGGGGGGGGGGGTAGGGGAGTTATAGAGATGAAATAGGGACTATTAATTATGCTAATAAAATCGCTTTTCTCTATTTTCTCTTTCCAATTAAGGGCAGAAAACTAGGATAATGAGTTACTAAGACTGCTTATGGACACAGGTCGTGTCTTCTGTGACCTCCATCTTTCCAAGCCTACTACTAGACGTAATTTTGCTCTGTGTTCGTTGGAAAAGAGACCAAGGGCCAACTATGGGAGAGCAAAATTAATACATACCTATTCGGACATGATTTACTCGAGATTTTGAAGGCAGCTAAGACAGTATCAAGGTCTAGCAACAAAATGAAGGTCTACCCTAATTCTTACCCTAACCCTAAGGCAGTTAAGAAGCCTATCAAACCCTTAATGTCCAGTAGTTTAAACGGGAAAATTCCGGTTCCGGCCTGCAGACAATAGGAACCACAGAGGAGCCAAACTACACATTAGCAAAATCAAATGTGGGGCTGTTACGGCCGTTAAGCTCGGTAAAGTATGCAGATCAACTGTCTTGTTTTTTTTTTATTAAAAAAAATGATTCAATGGTCTTTGATTCAAATCAAATCGAATTTATTATATTTTATTAGATAAGAATATAATAACAAAGACAAGCGACTGGACAGAGTAAGAACAGGACAGAGAAACGTGGAGTAACTCACCACATGAAATGAGTTTCAAGAGCTCGTAGAGGTAACGAGCGTTTGCAACCGAGAGGGGTGGATAACCCTGTATATATATATATATATATATATATATATATATATATATATATATATATATATATATATATATATATATATATATGTGTGTGTGTGTGTGTGTGTGTTGTATTGTTTTCTCGGGGATTCCGCGTTGATGCTGAGGGTTGGCTCTGAAAAGAACCGGATTCTCGACGTTACGGCGAACTAACATTCGCCATTCTCAAGAGATATATGCGTCCGTGCGGGTCAACCGTACTTGCCAACCCTCAGCATCAACGCGGAATCCCCGAGAAAACAATACAACACAGGTATCTATCCAATAGATACTATCGACAATATATATATATATATATATATATATATATATATATATATATATATATATATATATATATATATATATATATATATATATATCTATATATATATATATATATATATATCTATATATATATATATATATATATATATATATATATATATATATATATATATATATATATATATATATATATATATATATAGGCAGAAGTAGAACCAATTTAAATAAGGAAGCCCACACGTTTTGTAGGTCCGTTAATATCGATTTGTCCAGCCGTGGAATATGGCTGGCTTTACACAAAACAATTAGAACTGAACTTCTGAACTTAATGGACGATGCTGATGCTTATGATAAGTATAAGTGTGTTCCAAGGTTTATTTTGCCAGATCTCAGTTTATTGTTAGAGGACATGAAGCACCCAGATCTTAAAATTATAGATGACAATTGCTGTGTAGAAATATTTTCCGATGCTTCAATGACTAACTGCAGAGCAGATAACGAGCGCAGACGAGAAGTCTAGGCGCTTTCATCCAAATTTTGAATGGACTTTCAACTACAGTTTTCGAAAGGAGAGCTAAACCTTTTATTTAACCTGAGACTGACTTGTTTAAGACAAGTCTATCATGGTGGAAAGACCCAGGTGCTTTTTCGCTATAAACATATTTACCTTAAATTAGTCCAAGATATATTTCTATATTTCTTCCGCCACGCTCTTTTACACTTAAAGTAATTAGAAAGATAATTCAGATAACGTCAAGGGTATTATGGATGTACCGTTGTGGGCCACACGACCTTGGTACTGTTGCGAACTGGTAATTTGGTATGGTGCTGCTCCAGGATCAGGACAATGGATGAATTAATTACACACAAATATGTCCTTTATATGTAATTAAATACTACTTATCTGCTAATATCTTACAATATGTACAACTAATCGCTAACTTATTACAATAATTACTAACTAACTTAAAAATAATAAATAATAAACAATACACTTAATTCTACGAAACTTATGGTCGAAACCCGGAATTTACTTCAACAAAAATACGGAGGTTCGTCTTCAAAACTCAAATTACTCTCTTGCTAGCTCCATTCTGACTGCCCCTTTTTAACTTCCCCTCTACCTCATCACCTAGGTCTTGGTGTGAGTCCTCCCCTAATCTTTATGGAAAATTTCCAAAACTCATAAAACAAAATCCTCTCGGCGTCTCGGCACGATCCCTAAGTTCGAGCGTCTGCCCGCATGATTTAGATAAAGCAGACTAATGGTCCTAAATAAACAAAAACTAATCGGGTGTCCACTTAGTTTTCTTTGCCGACTCGTGAGAAACTGAAATTCTTTGAAACCAAAATCGCGAGATCACAACAGTACCCAGTTTTTTCAACTTCTTGTGCCTGAAAGAATTATACTTTAATCACATGATATGGTTACACCTTTTATCTAGCAGCAGCAACCTGCAGCCCCACGTTACCCTAGCTGTCAGTGTTATCAAGACGATTTTCTAAGGGGAAAGGTCCTATTAAATTCAATCAATATAATATTGAGAGCATCAATGGCGGATAGTTCCCTAAGGCAGTACGATGTGTGCTTGAAAAGATGTTTTAGTCGTTGTCAAGAGGAGGCAATCGATATGGTAGCCAATACGAGACCCGTATTGGCTACCATATCAATAAAACAACTATTGAGCAATATCCTTATTAGTAACAGACAAGGTCTCTGAGCACTACAGAATCAAAAGATCCCTTATGGTAGTTTCCAAGTTTCCCCAATCTCTTAAAAAATACAATATCACGTGGGATACACCAGTTGTCTTAGACTCACTAGTTGAATGGTACCCGAATGAAGAACTGTCGCTGGAAAAGCTCTCAAGAAAATCCATATCTCTATTAGCCCGTTCCTGCGGCTAATAGAGCTCCTAGAGTACAAACGCTTTCAAGGATAAATATAAGAAGTGTTGAAATTAATTTATCTAAAGTTATTATAAAGATGCCAGTTTTGATTAAGACATCTAGAGTAGATGCTAAGCAACTACTGTTATATTTACTTGGCCTATGGCTCTAATTGATTACATTAATAGGGCCAAGGACCTACGAAACATGAATACTCCTTCTATCAGTTATAAGGAACCGCACAATATTATTTTTATTTATTTATTAACCTACTGGCATATAGAAACAACATACAAAAAAAATGTATAAATTTAAAAATAAAAATACAAAAATATCACAAAACACAAAATAAAATCCAATTTCCTTTATCCAATCCAATTTAACTGGTAACAGAGAAGGTGTATTACCTTCTCTGTTACCAGTTTGCTCTTTCCATCTTTTTATCCGTCTTAGCAGTTTCAGACCCTATCCGCTATCATTCATACATTCCTCCGATTTCTTTCCTTTCCGCCTCTCTCCATCATTCCATTCACCCCTTATACACTCTTCCATCCAATGCTCCCAAGTATCCTCTGCTGTCCCACAAACACTACACTTTCTATCAGTATCTTCTTCCACGCTCCTAACATCCACACCTATACCTTCTTAACATGACGTGTGCATCGTCCTCTTAATTTACACTTAAATAGGTTGGTAACCGCCCATGTACCTGTATCTTTAAGTACCCTTTATGAAAATTACTACTTTCTATTTTGCTTTGCCGCTCCTGTAGGTCCACTTCTTGCAAACGTTCTACCAACCTTTAGGCCCACCCTGCCCTTTCTTGCTTTAGCGTTTCGAGCCCCTCACCAGATATACCACCTCTTTCATACAATTTCTTCTTATTCTTACCCCAGTCACTCCCTTTCATACCGCCTACTCCCACTCGATTTACCATCCTAAAAACCTCTTTTATTAACCTATCATCCCATTTCACTCACCTTATATTCATACCTTATGACCTTTCTTGCAGCCAAGACTGCCACCTTGCACGCATTCACCTCCTGGAGGTCAATGTAACTAGGTATCGACCTATCAAGCTTCAGGATTTTTTTGAAAAACTTTAACTGGACTCTCTCTAACCTCGCCTCCTCTCACGTCCCCCAGACTTCTGAGCCATACAATAAAATGCTTCTTGCACACACCTTCCACACCTTCTCAGCCGCCCTAAAGTTTCCTTCGAATTTATTCCTCCATTCATTCCAGACTCGCCCAGCTGCCACCCACGCTTTTTTCGCTACATACTCCACATGTTCTCTATTGCTACCTCCATTTCCAAGTACATACCCCAAATACTTAAACCTTTGCACCTCCTCGATTTCCCTCCCTCTCCATTCAAACCTCTCTTTCTTGAACTTACCACCTCTTTTGAACCGCATCCATTTAGTTTTTCCCACATTCACCCTCAAATCTCTTCTTTCAAAAAACCCTCTCACCCTTTCAATTACCTCTCTCAATTCCCCTGCTGTCTTGGCAAATACAACTACATCAAGAGCGTATGCTAAACTCCACACCTTTGATCTCCCTACCACCACTCCTCGAGCTTTCCCGTCTGCCAAAACTCTTTCCAAATCAGCCTCATAGAGATTGAAAAGTGTGGGGCTCAGTGGACATCCCTGCCTCAGGCCCTTTTTTATCTCGAAATATTCCGTTACACACTCATTCACCCTGATCTTACACACCATTTCCCTATACACCTCCCTCACATTCCTCCTCACCCTCTCCTAAATACCCTTTTTAACCAAACATTCATACAATCTTCCTCTATCTACGGAATCATACGCTGCTCTCAGGTCGATAAAAAGAGCAAAAATGCTCCCAGATCTAATTTCCTGATCAATTATAAATCTAAGTGTTATGAGTTGTTCGACTGTGCCTCTTCCCTCTCTGAATCCTGCTTGCACCTCTAGTATTAATTGCTTTTCCTCTGCCTCTTTTCTCAACCTCTAGAACCTTCTAGAATCTTGGCGAACATTTTGTAGGAACAGTTCATCAGCATGATCCCCATGTAATTCTCCACCCTTTCCTTGTCCGCATTTTTGTGGATGGGCTGTATTATCCCCTCTTTCCAGCTCTCTGGGATAACCTTTGTCCCTTTCCATATCTTGTTGAACTCCTCCGTAAGCTTGTCGATACATTTATCTGGTACTAGCTTCTTCCACGCTTCATTTCCTACGCCGTCCGCTCCCGCCGCTTTCTTCTGCTTTAAGGCTGCAATTACCTGGTGCACTTCCCCGGCAGTCATTTCACCTACTTCTTCAACAGTCTGCTCCCTTCTAACACTGTCTTTCCCTCGATCCACCGTTATCTCCACTCCTTCCAATAGAACCATATAGTGCCTTAACCAGGTTTCCTTAGGTATACTGTCTCCTCGAATTCGCTCCTTCTTCCCGCTCTTCTCCTTTAAATATTTCCACAGCTTCAGTTTTAATCTCCAGTATTCGCTGTCGCTCTCTTCTCTCCCACATTTCTTTCTTTCTCCTCTCCAGGTATCGTAAGGCCGCTCTCGTACTTAACCACAGTTCCTTGTAACCGGTACCATCTCTCCACCTTCTCGTCACCTCTCTATATTTTTGTTTCTCCCTTATGAACTCCTTATCCGCCCATAATCTTCCCACTGTTCCTTCTGTGACTTTCCTCCTGACCATTGCTGTTTCCATTTCATCGGTTATCATATCTATATCTTTTAAATTATCTCAGTCTATTGCCTCCATTCTTAATTTAAACAGCTGCGTCGTGCCGCTAACCCACCTAGTAACCATTTTTTTTCCTGGACCCCTCTTCTATCTGCTGATTTAACGTGATCAGTATTGGCATATGGACAGATTTACCTTTCACTCCGATTTCCATCTCTCTAAATTCTTGCCTCGCGGAGTCATTAACAACTGCAATGTCTATCACCGACACCCCCCCTGAAGCTAGAACTTTTCACATATGGTGGAGAACACGGCTACTAGTTCAGCTATTCCTCACTAGATGCGCATTGTCGAGCTGAATAAGTGATTACGTTGACGCGCCGCAGCTACCAATACTATCTTATCAACACGTGTCTTATCTCAAACATACGCGACATTTCACTTTCCTCACAACCAAAACAACTAAAAGAAAAACTAAACCTTTAAAAGGAAACCAAATCAAAATTGTTCCCACTAACAAAAGTCAGATAATCGCGCGATAAACCACACTATCTGTATTTTAACCGAAAAAACAGCTTATTAAAATCATCTAGAAATTAATTTATCGAGCACTCTAACGCACGTCTTCACTCGCTGAGACTTCAAACGATACTCGCACAAACGGAACCGCACAAGGTTGTGTTAACGCAGACTTTAAGCCGTTGCGTTGGATTAAATTCATACCAAAGGACATCGGAATAGATGTGTCCACTTTTCAGCGCATAGTACGCGCCACGCGACGGCATCAAAAGCCTACTAGCTAGGAGTAAATATAGACCAAATACGGAGAACTGGGGACTGGGACTGGTGCCTCTCGTACATTCCGAAAATTCTATAATCAAGCAATTGGAAGAAGATTGTAATTCATTAGCGAGTGCGAGAACTTGTAGATAGGTTCTTGGGTCCTCTCTATGAAAAAACTGAGATTACTTCAATGCTATTATTTGATTTCGAGGATATTTCCTGAACCTCTACTGTCAAGATTTTAAACATTTCAGGTACCTATTAATCTTGAGGACGAAGCAGGAGTATAATCAATAATTAAACGAACTTACCTAAGTGAAGTTGTATTATAATTATACGAAGTGCTTCGTCCGAAAAGATTAGTAATACCCACTTACCCAAACACATATGGTTCCCAACTGTTCCGGAAATATCAGGGCTAAACTATCTCTAAATTAAATGAAATGAAGGTAGCAGAGGCGGAAATCGAGAGCGTCAGAGAGAATACAGAGTTCTTTTATTTTTTACTCTCAAATATAGTGAATAAGTGGCAACACTGCATGTTACTACAGGTAGTTTAAACATTTCAGGTACTAATCTTCTCGGACGAAGCACTTCGTATAATTATAATTGAACTTCACTTAGGTAAGTTCGTTTAATTATTAATTATAACATACTAGGTAAGTCGTAATTAATTGAAAATTGTCTTTTTTATTTGATCAGGATATTGTTTTTTTTTGGAAAATTACAGGCTTATATAGAACCCAAAAACTTTCTTAATGCAATTCAATGTCATTCGTGGTGTTTGCCAGGGAAGTAGATGTTTTTAAGAAATGTTTTTTATAGAAACATTAGTTATACTAATGATGTCAACTTTGTTGACGATGTGTCTTTTTAGAAAATATACAAATGTTACTGTTTAATATTACTTTAGTTATATCGAATTACCTTTCATATTGCTTATCAGAATTGAAAATTAAGGAGGCCCCACTATTTGTAGTTACATTTAAATAAACATAATAATACGAAAAATAGCTTGAACATAAAATATTCGACCTGTTCGTTAATCTACAAAAATTAAGTCCTACTAGGACTTAGACAAATGCCATATTGAAACAACTACTTCCCTGGCTAATACAACGCAGGATATTGAATTACACAATAGACATTTGTATGTTATTACTAGTACTAATAGTTAAATAACATTAAGATTTCTTTCTACATAGATTAGGTGACTTAGCTATCTGCAGACGGGTTTCAAGGTTTACCTCTCAGTAGTGCAGCCTGCTATTATTTAATTAACACATTTTGAGCGGGTATCCTAAGATATGAAACTGTACTGCGTAGCGGGTGTAATTTTCGAGGCCTTTTTTTATCCAAAGTTGGGTATTTGAACGATTGCACCCTGAGAAAGGACTTGTGATTGCACCCTGAGATACTTTTTTCTAAAAAAAAACCTGAAAGGGATGAAATAGGGTATGTATGAGGAACCGATCATTTTTCAAGTTAGGGAGATGTAAATTAATATTTAGGCTTTTGGTAAGAAATTAAAAAAAATACGTATTTCGTCGTTTTTTTGTAATATCATCCCTGAAGGGGATAAAATAGGGGATGATTTAGGTTCTTTGTAAGCTACAATACAATTTTTTGAAAAGCAAAGTTTTTGAAGGTAAATGGCTATATTTTCAAAATTTTGAAGACAAATTTAAGGGGGTTTAGTCAGGATTGCTGATCCTGATGGTGGATGCGCCGGATGGATTCGTAATGGTGGATGCGCGGGTGTAGGTAAAGTTGTTGACTGTTGACGGAAGGGCAAAAAATTTATAAACCAATAAAATGTTTTGTCGTTTTTAAACTTATGTAATAAAACCAGTCACTAATATTTTTCTAAAGTGTGGAATTTAAAAAAACAATCACCCTTGTGAAGAGGCACTTCGCAAACTTGGCACATATGACATGTCAAACTTTTTTTCTTATGCGCGGCATAAACGCGGCACTCTTTCTGGAGTTTAAGTTTTATGTCGCCTGTAATTAGTTTAACTAATTTGTGCTTTCTGGTATCCTTTGACAACCTTCCTGGAGGGTCATCCCTTCTGGGTGTAGCTGATGTACCAGGAACAGGATGCTCTTCATTCACATTTTCCGTAGTCGGTTCGCTTATCCACTCTTTGGCACATTATGTAAAAATATTTTGTATTTTTTATTACAATGAGGATTTAATGTTGTATACACTCTAAAAGCATTAAATAGTGCACAGTTGACAATAAACATCACAGCTATCTTTGTCCATTTCTTCGTACGACGTACTATCGAATAATATGATAAATATTGATCGGCGCGATCTACACCTTTCATAAATTTATTGTAATCCACTACGCATATTGGTTTTCAGATTTTTTCTTTTGTCGCCCAATCAATATTATGGCTTTCTACAATATCAGCTGAATGTATTGTCGAAATCATACGCACAGGCCATTTTGATTGCCAACATTGTAACAAAATGTTTTGTCGCCGACGAAACATAGATTCCCCCCTATTCAATTTCGCGTTTTTTAAACAAAGAGGAAGAAGGCCTCTGTTTATGCGAATAGTGCCACAACTCCGAAATCTATATTGTAGAAGTATTTCACAAGTGTCCACACTATTGTAATAATTGTCCATATATATATATATATGATGCCATAAGTTTACATATGGCTGAAGAAGATTCCAAATTGTGTGTTGCAGTCGATTTCCTTCACCGCAGTATATTCGGAAATTACATATGTAGCCGGTTTTCGCTTCACAAACCATTCTTATGAGAATACCATTTTTCGTTATTTTTGAAGCATTGTAGACTTTGAGTGCTAGACGACCTCTGCATGGCATGATGCTTTCATCTAAGGACAATTCTCTCTGTGGTTTATAAACTTCTTGAAATTTGGGTAATATGTATGAAATAATGGGGCGGATTTTTTTAAGGCGATCTCTATCATCTTTGTCATCGTTATTGGAAAAATGCCATGATGCCATTTGCCTAAATCGATCCCTGCTCATTATTTGAGGAAAACTTGGAGTTCCAATTGTTTCATCTGTCGACCAGTATTCATCCCTCGTATCCTTACGAACTCTTCCCATTAGTAGAAGCAATCCGAGCATTTTTTTTTAGTTCTATCACAGATACATCTTTCCACTTTACGGACTTAGCACGATCTCTAAATTAATGTTCATTCTGTGCATGGTAGCGGTTTGTTTCTGTCGCCATATATTCAAATAAATCGTCTCCAATGAATAACGAAGCCACATCAATTACATTTTCTGAATTATTTGGCATCACGAAAGCCCCACTTTGTCCTAAGAAATCTTCGATAATTGGCACATTATCACTTTCCAACCAGTCCAATACTTCACCATCACTTTCTTCGTCGCTAGAAGGTATTGGCAAGGCTTTGTTTCTTCTTGGTCGAATCAATTCTTCCTCGTCACTTTCGCTATCAAATTCGGGAATCTCTGCATCGCTTGAAGTTTGCGACAAATCATCTGCATAGACATCACTATCGTAATCCATTGCAAATAAAATTATTCAATTTGTGTATATATATATATATATATATATATATATATATATGTGCTTTATTAAAACTTTTAATGAAATATTGCTGCATTGAAATAGTTGTACTACAAACTGATTTATTTCGACGAGATGCCGTTTATATACAGATAAATGTAGGGGAGGGTGAGAATAACAAATTGGTTTAAGACCCAAAATATGACAAACAATAAACCTTAAATACTGTGTAAGTTGTAAAATGAAATAATTTAACAAATGTTTATGGAACACAAAGAATGAGTCTTTTATTAGCTTGTAGATTATAGTAACTTAATAATATAATAGAGGTACGGAAAGGTTGAATATATTTATATATTCAAGCTATATTCCGCTTTAATAAGTTGGTATGATTGTATCTATAATTAGTTTGGTTTCTCCAGAACAATCGATTGTATTGTGTACTACTTCTGTAGAATGAAAGTCGATAATTACATCGTAATTGCACACTCTAACCTTCTGTTATAGTCTGTTTAGTTTTAGATTTTTCTTATAGTAACGGGTCTTTCAATTTTAAAATAAAAAAATATAAAAGTAGATGAATTTATAAATTAGTACGTTCCAATTCACTCATGACTTATAACATATAATAAAAAAAAAATAAGTACAAACTGACCTCCTGAACTTCCATGGAGCATTTGCTAAAAACACTGTAACCTGATAAAAAGGTTATAATGGATAAAATCAGGTTATAGTGTTTTTTAGCAACCCACATGGTCTCTTGTTTCATGAAAGCGCAAGAGGTCAGTTTGTACATATAATTAATTAAATTATTAAATTTTAATTTATGTCACAAGTCATGAGTAAATTGAATCGTACTAATTTATTAATTTATCTACTTTTATTAGTGAAGATTCACATAGTAATTTCTCCCAATGTTAAATAAATATACTTAAGCACATATAATATAGGCACATGTCGTCTATGCTAATACCGTCCACTGTTAAGTTCGCTGTTACCATTCACCGCCTGATCAATTTTGTTTCGATAGATGTACAGATGTCACCTACCCACAATCCGCACCAAACAATCAGTTTCTCAGGATACAAGTGACCCTCCAGTATCTCCCTTGGATGGGCATCGTCTCAAATGCAGCAATTGTGTTTATGTACGTATCCATTTAACATAAAATGAGCTTCGTCGCTGAAGATAATTTTTTGCCAAAACGAGGATCCGTCTCCAGCCCAGTTTGCCAACGAGTGAAGGAAGGCGTGGTCTTGTGGCCTCAGTTCTGGTACCAATTGAATCTTATACGGGTACAGATGCAAGTGTTTTCAAAACTCGCCAGGTTGTGGTCTCAGAAAGAAAAAAATTTTGCGAACATCGAAAAAAGGACAGATTTAGGTCTTCACGCACAGTTTCAGCGACAGCAGCAATGTTTTCGGTCGAACTCCTGGTACGATCATGTATATGCTTTATTCGTTCAAAACCGCCCCAGTTTCCTCAAATCGCTTCATCATTTGTTAAATTGTAGTCTTGTTTTGGACATCATTATGACCGTAAACATTAACGATAAAACCTTAAACATAACGACCCTACTCAACATTATGACCTTAAACAACACGACTTGCGCGCAGCGTCTGACTTACAGAGCACAGATTTTGATAATAAGTGTTGACTCTCATCCTTAGTATTGATTATTTGTTTTGTTATTGGGAACGGGATATTATTAGGCTTTTTATAACATTTATATTTACTTGCCTGATAAGTTACGGTAGCTCTCTTTGACTTTAATCATAGGTTACAGAGTAGAAGCAAACAGAATTTAGTTATATGGTACAAATAAAACAAATACTAGAACATACCAAGTTATTTTCGCTTAAAGAGTTTAAATAAAAAAGCACCTGGTTTTTAACGTTTTGACAATTGACACAAAAAATAATGTATAAATATCTTGGTGCATGTTTTTTTTAGTGTGATTAATTGTCAATATTGGTTCTATTTTAAATAACTTAAATAACGCACGCAAATATTCAATACCTCTAGGTTACATTAAAATGCACAAATAAATAAAAATAAAATGAATACAATCAAGACATCGGTATTAAAAAAGTGACCTGAAGTTTCAGAATGTTTTTTCATAACAATATAAAAATAAAAATTAAAGAAAACGTTTTAAAGTGAGTGTAAATTCTATGGTGATACCGGAGAGCGAAGAGTGTTCTTATGACGAATCCACACCACCGGAGACAATTGAAAAAGCAAATTCTTCATTTTTTGTTCAATTTTTTTGTTATGGCACCTGGACCCCAAACTTGTTAAATACCTTCCCTCCCATGAGCTAATGTCGAGCTAATGAGAAATGTCGAGCTAATGCGCGCCCTCGCTTCGTTCGTGCGCACATTTTCGCACTCGGTTAATATTGACAACCTTTCGCCCTAGTTACAAAATCTAATATAAATGAATTGTGCAAAAAATTCAATAAATAAACAAATTAACAACAGTTAATAATCTCTAGAAACAAATTTTTTATCAAAATTAACAGTTTTAACACTTTCTTTGGACTGTTTTCTAAAATGTTGCATCAATTTATCTTATTTTTATTGTCAATTGTCCAAACATTAAAGATCTGGTGCTTTTCGAGTTAAACTCTTTAAGCGGAAATAACTTATTTAGAGGTATGTTCTATTAATTGTATTAATTACAGTTTATAACTAAATTATGTTTCCTTCTACTATGTAGCCTATGAATAAGACAGAAAGCCACCAAAACTTGTCAGGCAAATAAATATAAATATTATAAAAAGCTTTTTAATAATATTCCATTCCCAATTACAAAACAAATAATTTGATAACAAGTTTTCACAATTTGTCTTTCACTCCAGAAGCACCAAAACCCCTAACGAAAAAGCGAAACAAGACGATTAGTCTCCTTTCGCCTTGCATTGGAAAATGTACTCATCACAAAGGACCTTCTCTGGCCCAAAGATGACTATTATCTCTGTCAACATCGAGGGTATATCCGCATGTAAGGAAGAGATACTGCAAGACCTATGCTATCAATACAACTGTGATCCTATGCATACAGGAGACCCACAGAGATGGTAAACAAAAGACCAAAAATCCAAGGAATGCGGCTTGCTGCCGAAAGGCTTCTTAGACAAAACGGAAGCGCAATTTTCATTAAGCCCGACACGCTCGTCCCATCCACTAACGTAGCTGCGAAAAATGAAATTGAGATATTAACAGTAGAACTGTAATCACCTCTGTGTACAAGCCACCACACACTGAAATAAGGGCCAACAACTTCTGCTCACTCGACGCAGATAAAACACAGATCGTGGTCGGAGATTTCAACAGCCACAGCAGCATATGGGGATACCATGACGTCGACAGTAATGGGGAAGCAGTGATCCAGTGGCAAGATACAAGGAAACTAACCCTCTTGCACGACAATAAGCTGCCGGCCTCCTTCAATAGTGCCAGATGGCGTAGAGGATTTAACCCAGACCTGATGTTTGTGAGCGATCGGATAAACCTGTAGTGCGTAAAGGGAGTATGCCCACCCATTCCAAACACTCATCACCGGCCAATAATGTGTCATGTCATGGCCATATTTCGACGCAGATATAACTTCCGAAAAGCTAACTGGGCCAAATTTCAGTTCCCGTTTGATTGTGCAGTGGGCACACTCGCACCCATCCCTCCTATGATAGGATACCTTAAAAAATGTTCACGACTCTCCATCCCAACAGGCTGCAACACTAATTATATCCAAAGCCTAGCAAGAACGTCGACAGCCCAATTACAACTTGACCCTGTTCGAAGCCAACCCCCTGGGTGAAAACACAATAGAGGCGGGCAAACAACTAATCACCTCTATATCCGCGACCAAGAGGGAGAACTGGATCAAACTGATGGAGGAACTTGATATAAGCTTTAGTAGCCACAAAGCGTGGAGACTATTAAAGCGCTTAAACAACGATCCAACCCACTCAAGAGCCCATACCAACGTAACAGCAGATCAAATAGCCACTCAGCTCGTGAAAAAATGGCGAACCAGAAATGCCCTCCAAGAAAGCAACCAATATTAACCGAATAGAGGGTGACGAAACGACCGAACTGTCCCCCTTTACCATGGAAGAGTTGAAAACCGCCATAAAGAAATGCAAACCACGGAAGGCCGTTGGACTAGGCGACATCCTGACTGAACAGATCAAGCATTTCGGGCCGAAATCAAAATGGTGGCTATTGGACATGAACAATGCCTGCCTACAGTGCAAGCTTCTTAACATCTGCCGAAAAGCCATGTTCATAGATACCCTCAAACCAGGCAAAGAAGCTAATAACCCAAGCTAGCTACCGCCCGATCTCGCTGCTATGCCACAGGTATAAAATCTTTGAAAGATTAATATATAACCGACTTTCATCGACCGTGGATCCAATCCTCATACGACAACAGGCTGGACTTTGCCCCGAAAAAAGTTATACGGCACAAGTGCTGAATCTAACTCAGCCCATTGAGGACGGTTTCCAAGGGGGATAGGTATATATCGGGTGCCATTTTCATCGACCTCACGACGGCATATGTCCTTATCAACCTCCACCTCCTAATTTTTTTTTTTTTTTTAGGAGGAAGGGGAAACCTTTTATAGGCACCCACTACCTGGGTAGTGTGGGACTCCTTCCCTTCCAGAGATAGTATACCCTTCTAAAACCACCTCCCCCCAGGATCAGTACTCCACTTCGGGACCGCGTTAGCATTACTTCAAAGTGGTGATCATTTCCATCACGGCCGACCGTTCCTGAAAAGCAGCCTGACCTTTCTTTCATCTTCGTCTTTTGTTCGAAGTATCGTGGCACACATCGTTGCTACTGCTTTCCAGTTGTCCTCGCCTTTAATCATCAGCTGGACCATATTAGAGTAGACTAGGAGTTGATAGGCTCTCCCACTGCCCGCTCTGTTGTAGTTCTGATTTCAGCCCATTGCGGGCATTCGAAAGTAGTATGTTCAGCTGAGTCTGTCCTTTGGCAGTATCTGCAGCTGTCACTTTCAGCCTTTCCAATCCTTTTAACATATGAGCCAAAGCTTCCGTGTCCGCTCAGCACTTGTGTTAAGTGGTAGTTTACCTCGCCATGAGTGCGCTTCAGCCATGGCTCAATTTCTGGGATGAAAGTTCTGGTCCAGTTCCCTTCCTTGACGTCGTTCCACCGTTTCTGCCATCTGCCCATGAGTGCACTTCTGTGTCGAGCCCTCCCTTCTGTATTTGTGCCTTGGTTGCTGGCCCGTTCCTGAGCCATTAGGGCAATCGGCGGGACTGCCGCTATGACTTGTAGCGCCACATTTGACACCGTGCGGTAAGCGCAGCATATGCTTATTAACATGCTGCGTTGTGTTTTTATTAGTCGGTTTTTGTTTGTGGCTGCATGCAGCGACTCCACCCAGGCCGGTACAGCGTAAAAGAGGATGGAATTAACGACCTCATTTAGTAGTCTTTTTGCGTGCATATTTGGGCCATTTATTCTGGGCATCAACTTACGAAGTGCTGTACCTGCACGTTCGGCTTTCCCTGCTGCATTTTGGACGTGCCTGCTCCAGGAAAGCCGCTGGTCGATATGGACGCCGAGGTATTTCATTGTCGGTGTCGCGGGAACCAGCCTACCTATTATGTTGACAGACATGGGTTCAATCCTCTTGCGGCCAGTTAGCGCAATGACCTCAGACTTTTCTGGAGCTATTTGTAGTTCGTTTATCTCCATCCATGTATGTATCGCTTTTATTGCAGATTCGGCCCTCGCTACTACAGCCTTCTCGTTTGTGTCAACTGACACCACAATTCGGTCGTCGGCAAATGCGATCAGTCTACAGCCTCTCAGGCTGTTCGTTTTTACCAGGTCCAAAACGCCATCGTCTAGGATGTTCCATAACAACGGCCCGAGAACCAACCCCTGGGGAACACCGCAAGATACCGGTCTTATATTGTCATCTATTTTTAGGGTCCTGTCCGTAAAATAGCTTTTGATTAAATCAATGAGATAGGCAGATATCCTTTTCCGTCTAAGTGCATCCACGATTTTCCGCCAAGGCACAGTATTAAATGCATTTTTTACATCTAGCGCGACTGCTAAGCATATCTTTCTGTGTCTTCTTTTTCCCAGTTTAGCACAACGGGCAATCTTCATCACCTCCTGGATGGCGTGAGTTGTCGACCTCCCCTTTCGGAACCCATACTGGAATGTTGATAGTCCCCCATGCAGATCGAGTTCCTGGCTTATCCTCGTGGCTATTATTCGTTCAAAGAGCTTGCCGATGGTGATCTGGCCTCTTTCCAGCTTTGGGGGATTTTTCTTGTGCGTATGACGGCGTTAAACATATCTGCAAACAGCTCCTTTTGCAGGAGGGCAGCCAGCCGTGTTACCTCCGGTGGAATGCTATCTGGGCCTGCAGCTTTGTTGGATTTTATTATCTGGGCTGCTTTCGCGATTTCTTTGCTTGTAATTTCTGGTGGTACAGTGTCCCCAGATTCCATCTCCCATGAAATCAGTTGCCTTTGCGGAAACAGTTCTTCAGCGGTTTTAAGTTTGATCTCCGTGTTAAGATTCGGTTTGGTGTGTATGCCCATTCTTTTACGCACTATCTTATAACCGTTTCCCCAAACATCGCCATTTACAGCCTGTATGACATTTTCCCAACAAGCTAACTTTGCTTTTTAATGCTGGTCTTTAATGCCTCAGCTCTTTCCTTGCCTTGGCGTATACTGCATGGCTGTTCTCTAATTGTAACGGATCTACATTATGAGTTGCTTTAAGTCTTGTCCACGATCTTTTTTTTCCGACGCAGGCTTTCCGAGGAGTCGCGATTTCCTGGTTTCACCAGTAGACGGCTTTTCTTCGGTTCTGTCCAGGTCTCGATAGGACGGCGGCACAAGTTTTGGATAAAGCCGCAGTGATTGTAAGCACATCGGGTAGCTCTATCTTGTTGAGCTCCAACTGGAGACTTTCCTTGACTGCGTCCTCTTTATGTGGTTTGTACCTCCACGTGTTTGCTGCGCTCAAGTTTGCCATCAGTGGTTGTTGTTGCCCGGGGTTTATGACGAGATCAAATGTGATAAGCTGGTGGTCGCTCAATGTTTCCTCCTGAAGTACCTGCCAGTTTCTCACACTATTGATCAAGTCCTCTGTGGAGAAAGTCACATCTATTGTGCTTTGGCTGTTGCCACGAATGAATGTGGCTGCGTTGCCCGTGTTGGCAGTTAAAAGGTCGAGTGATGCCAGCCAGTCCTTGAGGATGGATCCTCTTGCATCTTCGTACTTGGACCCCCATAGTTTAGGGCTTTTCGAGTTGAAGTCTCCAGAGATGATCTTTGGGCCATTTTGGTTTCGGATAGTCTCAGATAATTCGTATAGGTAGTCCTCAAATTCGCTCATGGTGATTTTTGGTGACACGTAGCACGAATAAATTGTGACACCCGCTACCTCGCACCAGGATGATTGCCGCTACCGTAGGTTGTTGGTATGCTGTTTTACACTCTGACCGCAGTATCGGCCCGGGCATCTACTGCCCAGGCGTTGTTCCTCACGTGATGTTTATTTGGCTCCGTTACTAGTAGCACGTCAGCTTTGTATTTGGACCTATTTCGATAAAGTAGGTCCTGGGCCTCGCGGCATCTATTTAAGTTAAGTTGCAGGAACTTGATCATTTCTGCTTGTCGGTCGGGCGCGTCTTGCTTCCGCTAGGGCTTTTTTGAAGGCGGGGCAATTTCCCGAGTTCGCCCGATGTCCATGGATCTCACATACAGCGCAATACTCTTCGCCCATGCAGTCCTGCGCAATGTGTCCTTCCTGTTTACATCGGAGACACATCTTCAGCCTGTTGGGTCCAGTGCAGTCCCTCGCCAGGTGTCCATACAGCCAGCATCTGTGGAATTTTGTTAGGTTGAGTCTCCTTTGTATGTTGCACTCGAGCATTCCTATGATGATCTTACCTTTTTTGATAAGGTTGTTTGCATGCTCCTCCGGCAGTAGGACAGTTTCAGCCTGTCTATCGCCATAGGCCGGTCTCAGGCTACGGATCGTTATTTCCAGGTTAGAGTCGCCTAGCGCGCTTTTTATTGCGCTTGTGATCTCGGCCTTGGTCGTGACAGCGTCCATTCCCTTTATGTGGAGAACGGTGTCGTCAGAAATGACACGTATGTCGAGATCCGGGCGCTTTCCTTTGATGTGGTCTCTAAGAGTACGACCATTTTTACCTTTTACTTCCAGGAGGAGGTCCCCTGTTTTAGCCACCTTCTTGACTTTAGTTATCGAAACTCCTGGAAGGTTAGGGTCGACCTCTGCCCTCACCATTTTTAGTAGGTCTGTGTAGGCACTTCCATCGGCCTGTATGATAACGGCCTCTGTGATCCTTCTTCTGTCGTTTGTCCTTGGAGGAGGACCCGTGGTTGAGGGTTGCGGAGCTCTTTTTAGAATCTCGGACCAAGTGGACTGCTGTGCCTGGGTCGTTCCTATAGCAGGCTGCGGTTTTTGGGGGCAGTAGACTCTAATAGTTATATCCGAGCGAGCGAATATATATTCCAGCATTTTTTTTGCCATGGGCCAGTCCTCAGTTCTCGTCTTATAGATCTCAAGATTTTTTTACCCATTTTTCTCCATCGTGGTCCTTAACGTCGTAGTACAGTCAAAGAGGTCCTTTGGATCGGTGGCGGCGTCTGGATTTTTTGTAACAATCTGGTAGACAAACCTGGCTTTGGTGGTCATGTCTCCCTTATCGTCGGGAATGCCGATGGAGTGTCTCAAGTAAACGACTTTACCTGGTTCTGGCTTCTGCTTGGCTGTTTCTTCTAGCCCCGCGTAGATTGTTGTCAGAGTTTTTGGCACCCCCTGGTCCGGGTTTAGGTTCGTGTCGAGAAACCAGGCAATATCCCACTCCGTGGAGGTTTTAAGGGCATTTCCGTGCCCTTCCTTAATCTTTCGGTATGCTAGCAGAGGCCAATTCATACTGGACACTACTTGGAAGTCCTCGTATGTCGTTCCTTGATCAATTTGTTGGAACAATTTTGTCAGTTGTTCTTCCTGCTTTGGTGGAAGTGTTGGCGTGCATGTGCTGCGTATTATGGCTCTTGGGCTGCTTTCTTCACGAATATTTTCGTCTGTCTGCACGTCCTGGTCGTAGGTCGGGGTCTCGGCCTTTTCCCATTTGTGATTTTCCAGCCAATTCTGTACGGAACTTCTGTTCATGGTGTCTATGTTTTTTTTCATTCTTATAGCTAGTTCCTTTATTTCCTTTTTGGTATTTTGATTTTCAGAGACAATCTTTTCGAAGGTTTTAATTTGCTTCGAAATTGTTTCTATTGCCTCAATTAGGGTGAAGGCTATTGGGCTCTCTACTTTCCTTGTAGGTTCCGGCTCTTTAAATGATGTATTCAACAATTTTCGTTTTTTCGAGAAGTCCCCACCTAGCGAGTTACACCTTTGGTGTCCACCGTTCATGCCTACTGTGTGCAGTAAGCCTACTGTGTGCAGGCGGTTTGGTGTCGTGTCCCTCGAAAACGATTATCTCAGAACTTATATTTCTCCCTGTTCTTCCAGTAGCAGTTTCTTGCACTCCGGCCTGGTCACCTAGCAGGAGTGCTGGGCGGTCGATGGATGACGGTCGAGGGGAGCCCGCTCGCGCACTCCCTGCACCGACCGGCACTGAGGTATCCCTCCTCTGCACCGTAAACGAATTTTCCTTATTTGTATGCATAGTCATAGTTTTAATGGCTGTCCGACCTAGGCCCGCGCCACTAGGCCTAGGGAACTTTTTTTGGTAAAGAGGATTTTCCCCTCTGTGCAATCTGCCCAATCTTTGACAGACCCTGGTGAGATATAGGAGGGATAAATTTCAGTTCATGGTAGAAATAGGTTAGGTTTTTTGGAAATTAGGATTAGGTTAGGTTTTGGAAACATGGTTTCCTCCGGGAATTTGTGAGTGGGAGAGAAACCAAGGCTCGCGTGGGCAGGGTCGCATTCCAGAAGTAGGTCTATCCCTGCAGGGACCGCAGGAAGTACCTACCCGCTACCACCTCCTAATACAGAAGATATATCATACAACCAAAGATATCAATCTCACAAACATTATCAGGAACCTGCTCCAAAACCGGAGGTTCCTGGTGGAGTTCCAGGGAAAGCGAAGTAGGTGGGGGAACCAGAGAAACGTCCTGCCACAGGGGAGCATGCTGGCACCACTACTCTTCATTATATATATCAACGACCAACACCTTCCTGAAGGAACAAAGAGCTATATATATATATATATATATATATATATATATATATATATATATATATATATATACATATATATATATATATATATATGGGCAGACGATAGGACAACCACTAAGACGTTGTTCCACCTCTTCGAATGTTTTCCATTGGTGGAAAACATTCGAAGAGGTGGAACAACGTCTTAGTGCGGCCATAGAAGAGTTGGATTCGTACTATAGAAATAACTAGCTGAAGCCAAACCCAACAAAAACGCAAGTATGTGCCTTCCATCTCAAGAACAAGCAGTCCGGCAGAAAACTACAGATCGAATAGAAGGGAGTACCATTGGAACACTGTCCCAACCCTAAATACTTGGCCGTAACACTGGATAGGGCCCTAACGTTCAAGCATCACTGCCTTAACACATAACTGAAACTTAGCGCAAGAAACAATATAGTCCGCAAGCTGACAAAGCTCTAATTGGGAAGCCCAAGCCAGGGTTCTCAAAACCTCAGCAATCGCCATCTGTCACTCCGGCGGCGAGTATGCCCGGTATGCATGCCCGGTTTGTTATAGCTCAGCGCACGCAAAACTCTTCAAACGCTTTTCCTCCGTGGGGAAAGACCTCAAACCAACATTGAATGATGCGGACGGATATGGCGAGATCGAGAGACACCCTAAATAAGTGGGGCTACCCTGTGGACTCCAATCTCTGCGATTATGGAGATCTGCAAACCACGCAACATATGTGCACTTGCCACTGTGCCCCGATATAGATAGACCTAGATATACCATAGAGAGTGCCCCGCTAGATATATATATATATATATATATATATATATATATATATATATATATATATATATATATATATATATATATATATATATATATATAATATATATATATATATATATATATATATATATATATATATATACTTTTTTTACTTTTCTTTCTTAAATTATGATGCTTCTGATACGAATAAATAATAATACAATATGTCTGACTTTTTGAAGCGTATACATTTGCATGATTAAATGGAGGCTATAGCAAAATGCAAACGTAGCTGAATAACAACATAGCGTTTCAAAACCCAACCACAATAGGCATTATGACAGTAACCAAGATTCACAAAAATATTGTGTTTATCTAATGTGATGAAAATAATAGATTGTGAAAAATATATTTATTTTCATACTCAGTACGAGATTGATAATATTTTTATGAAAACAAAACTATAAAATGCAGCAGTCCGCCATGATAAGTTGAACACCAATCAGAGTGAATAACGTCACGCGTTTAGGTAGAGACACACTGGTCCGATGTACGCAACGTATGCTATGCAACGTGGGAGAATTGGTGTGGACTCTTGTCCCGCGTATGCAACGTAAATTTTGCATCAGACGCTGTTGTGATTTCTCAGAAGGTGCACTTGTGCGTCTATAAATCATGTTTTCTGATTCTGATAGCGAGTTTGTGGATGTTTTATTTAGTTTACTATTTTTGAATGAATATTTCCGCGCCACAAAAATAAAATCTAAAGTTAAGAAGAGAAGATAAATAAACAAAGAGAAAAAGTTGGAAAATACTATACATTAATGCAGAAACTGGAATTTGATGAAGAACGATGTACTTTCGCATGTCTAAAATACAGTTTGAGGGGAACGCTTGCATCAAAGGTCTATTTGTTTCTGACGTGCTACGCCAGGGTTCTAGAAACACACTGAACATACGCGTGGATAGCGTACAAACTCCACCGTCCCACGCCGATCTGGACATCTCAGATCGACGTTGCGTGTGAGGCGTGTGATTGCGTTGCGTGGATAAAGGTAGAGACACACTGGTCCGACGTAACGCAACGTATGCGATGCAACGTGGGAGAATTGGTATGCACACTCGTCCAGCGTATGGAACGTAAATATTGCATCAGACGATGTTGTGATTTCTCAGAAGGTGCACTAGTGCGTCTGTCAGTCATGTTTTCTAATTCAAATAGCGAGTTTGAGAAAGATTTATTGAATATAATATTTTTAAATGAATATTTCCGCGCTACAAAAGTAAAAGTTAAGAGGAGAAGATATTGGGTTCATGAGATAAATAAAGAAAGAGAAAAAGTTGGAAAATACCATACATTAATGGAGAAACGGGAATCTGAAGAAGAACGATTATTTATGTACTTTCGCACAAAATACAGTTTGAGGAGATTCATAGTATTATTGAATGTGACATAAAAAATAACATACATGTCTTCGGAAACCAATTAGTACTAGAGAAAGACTAGCAAATTGTCTACGGTATGTATTATCTATTTAATTCATTGCAGTTTCCTGTATAACATATATGGTTGATAGGTATGGTATATAAGTAATACAAATGAAAATGTTTGTAATTGAATGTTTTTATTCCTTATCGACATTTTCATAATAAATGCGAATATTTTCTTTATTACCAGCAGCTTCTGATGAAACTAGGGTATTTGGCATACCAACAAAATACTATTTGTTTCTGACGTGCTACGCGTAAGATCCCACGCCGATTTGGACATCCCAGATCGACGTTGCGTGTGTGGCGTGTGATTGGGTTGCATACGATTCGTGTGTTTCTAGGGCATAGTTTTTCACAGTCCAGATATCGTAATGCGTTGCATACGTTGCGTACGTGGGACCAGTGTGTCTCTACCTTAAGTGAACCTCGTAGGAGCTTCGACGATCTCTGCATTTTTTAATTGTTGTTACCTGCGTTTATAAAGTATTTAGTGATTTCCATTGATCAGTTGCTTAGTTTTGTATTCTTAAAACATATGGAACAAAGTTTTACCAAAGCAAATAGCTCTTATTTGCCTAGAGTTGATTTGTTGATGTTGGGGGAGTTTTTGGCGTCAAAGACTTTTGTTCAGCAGAGTTTAGAAATGTCAAAACTACAATGTAAGTATAATATTAATATTTAAAAAACAATAATTTAAAAGTTCAAAACCTATAAAATCTATTTTAATAAAAAGCACTTCTGGATAGATTGATATTAGAGGTTATGTTACTAAAATATTGTTTTTATTAACTATAACAGATTCTTTCAAATTGATTTCCTTGTTTTAGATCCTTTAGGCCTTCTTATGGGGAGGACTCTGTGAGCTACGTTCAGCTTAAACACGATGGAAATCTGTGCATAGTAAAAGCTAAAATCTGCCCAGAACACCAGGTCCATGCCCATGAAATAAAGTGTACAGTTAGTGTCAAGACTGAAAAATTATATAGAAAAAGGGGAAACCGATCCAAAATAAATATGTATCAGGTTTGATTAACGTTTTAGTCTCTTCATAGAAAGATAATGTGTACCCATTATTGTGTCTACAGTGTTTTTTAATGTGTAGGTAAATGAAATAAATATAAATAATAAATTTTTATATTAATTATAGTAGAATTGTAGTTTTATTTAATTAAAGAATCTTGTGAATTTCTTAAACCACAGGCAATGGTAATAACATCATCAAGTACTTTGACTAGATTATGATTTACACATGCATGAGGCTTTAGCATACTAAATTCTCTCAAGCGACGAATGACTCTCAACATGTATTCTTAAACTCGCAATTTCTTTAGTTTGCCTTGCCTCAGTTTTTGATAGTTTAGTCCCAGTTATTACACTTGGAGATCGCACTAGTTTCACTCCCTACTTGAGAAAATATGATTCTACATGCTTGAATTCCCTATCAGCCATCACAGACATACATGAATGCAAACCTTTTATAAAATCACACGATTCAACCAATAATGTGTCTGTATTCTTCTCCCATAACCTGGCAATACATAATTAACTAAACCGTTCAGTGTACAGGATATAAGATATTTTACGGTGTTAGCCTTTTTGTATTCTGACCATGACAGAGATTGATTCAAGGCTTTCGAAGGCTTTTGTATCTCAATCTCTAGGCAGTCAATGATGCAACTTACATTATAATATTTATGCCTAAATGCCATGGGTAAATTATTTTTTATGGAATCTGTATTTAATTTTACCATATAAGGACGAATTACACTAGGTAACAAAGGAATATCTTTTTAAAATATTTTGCTATTTAACACGCAAAACAGCCGATTTCTTTCTTTGGCTCCCTAATGTTTTCGGTCTTTTTAGTTACAACTGCGTCACAAGCAGACACCATGACACCAGCGATCGTTTTCGAGCTCATTTTAAACTATGAATTTCAATTGCTTTTTTTTCTAATAAAACTTCATTTCCTGCAGAAATAATATATATTTTTGGAAATAGTATGTACTTTAGAATATCATAAAACACTTTTTCAAAGTCAGTCATCATGCCCATTAAATGTCAAAGTTGACGCATTACAGTTGAAAGATCGTATATGATTTAATTTATATAGTTTTTAGTCTATTCAATACTAACAGACTAGGACTCTATTGTATACTAATTTGGATAAATCGGGATTATGTATGATAGCAACTGAATCTAGTTTGAGTCGAATAAAACCATTCTAGCAAAGCACTCATTTCATTTTTCTCCATCGTGTGCGGAATTATGCGGAATATTCTCGGTATTAGTATAATGCCGGTATGTACGTATGTATAAAATGAAACGTAAAATGCATGTTTATACACGAGAGAGTGGAGACGTATAATAGGATTTCAAAGCATATTCAGTGAATAAGTGGAGATTCATTTGAGTCACCCCTAATGTGTCGGATTACTTTTGTTTTATCACTTCAAGCAGATGAAATCGTACAATTCGGTTTTCTTTTTCTGTTAAACGGAAATGTTATTTTGCTGTTTATATATAAAGAAAACTAAAAACGTTGAAATTAGGAGTAATTCTGTTTATGCAGAATTATGGAAACCCTATCTTGTTTTTATTGACGCAAATAAAACTGAGTTGTACGGAGATAATTATAAGAAAAAAAATGAATTTATAAAGAGTTAAATTTATATTGCCTCAAATATATGGAAATGCTTGTTTAGAACCGGTTAAATTGCAATGAATATTTTATTAGGAAATGTTTAAATTATATACATTCAGTTTATATATGTAAAACTAAAATAGATACGCAATCCAATGAAAATTAAATCTTGTAAGTTATTCTCAAATTATTGATTTTATAAGTCTGTTCTAATTCTGCACATTAAACTAGATTAATGGTAGCAATTATCATAAACATGGATTTCATATAAATTATATTAACTAAATCACGTGAAAAATGGTATGTATAAATAGGATTGATTAGAAGGTAGAATTGAAACAAAATTAAACTAAATCGATTAAGCGCATTAAATGAATATGTTTAGATACAGATTAGAGAGATATTTCATTTAGACAAATGAATGTGAACGTCATATGTAAACACAATAACTAATTAACGCAAATCGGTTATGCATATTGTGAACTGGGTAATATAATTTGAACTAGATAAATCAATATTAGCAGCATGAATGTTTCGTAATGCAAACCTGAAAAATATAGATGTTAATTTTGTTAAAAATTATAATAATTACAATAATAACTTTAATTTTTCCTCTTTGGCAGAACGATAATTATAAAAGTGAAGCAAACAGATCGGACTAATTACTACTTAGTAATATGAACTTGACTAGATGGTTACATAAACCTTCTCGTGACTGAGCGGGGTATTTTAGGTATGCCCAGATGCGTTTTTTCAAAATAACTTTTCTTTATTTTTTTCCCTCCAGGTAATCACAAAAAATATATTAGCAAGTCCTTTTCTAATAATAATAATCAATTTAATTTCAAATGTTCTACGAAAAACTGAAATTAATTATGTGGGGTGCTTCTGTTACCCCGAACGATCTACAGTGTATCGAAATCTTACGTGCACAATTTATGTCTCTTCGTGTCGCCGGTCGGCCGAATACCAATTCTCTTTCTAGGTTACTGTTAGTATTTACTTTGTTTTATGGTAGTAAGTTTGTGGGTATTAGAAAATGGAGCGACGTAAAAGTTATACTGATAAGGAATTGCGTAGAATTTTTATTAGAAAGTGACAATAGTGATTATGAAATCGAGATTAATGATGCAATTACACATTAAATTACAGCACTTGAAAATGAAGAGGAAATGCAACTTTCGAGACAATTGGAGAAATGCTAGAGCAAAAATCGGGTTATGAATGGAAAAGGCAACTACCTGCAGCTACAAGGTTCCGAGCCCATAATGTACTAAATTATCGTGAAGGTTTGCTACATAATAGGTACATTTGCAAAAGATCCCGGATAAATTAGAAATTTGTTCTAGTATGGCTTTGACTTCAATGAAAGACGCGTTCCAGTGTTTTATAAATAAATATATATGCTTGATAATATATGCATTCAAACAAATAAACACAGAGAAGTCTATACAAAAAAATTTAATGAATGTCATACTGCTGACCAATTTTACAGTTACTGAATTATGCGCTTATATTGCAGTACTTATTTTAAGTGGTAGAAATCACGGGAGGAAGCTTCACTTGACGAAAATGTCAGAACATAGATAGGACCCAGGAGTTTGAATTAGAAGGAGCGAGTGAGGAAAAAAACCCCATCCGAAACCCCAGTCAAACTATGTGGCATATGTTTAGTTCCAAACTAAAAGAGAACCTAGAGCAAATGACAGTGCGGGGTAGCATCAAACACTACACGGTACTACAGCAAACCGTAGGGGAAATAAATATAGCAATCACCACGGCATTTGAACCCAGCCCTTCGCTAAAAACCACGGAGGAGTATAAGGGAAAAAAATTACGGAACAAAAATTTGTCTACATTAAGAGGAAAAGTACGTAGGCTTTTCAATAAATCTAAGCAATACGGAAATTGTCTAGAATACTCCGAAATTCTCACCACCTACAAGAAAGAAATCAGAAGGAAAAGGAACAACTTTAGGACCTTCTATGAAAATATGGAATCCACCCCGGTGGCAGCTAGATATCACAATGCACTAGCGAGGGATATTATTTTTAAGAGACCGGATAGGAGCTTCACGGAGGTTGAAGATCAGAGAGCTCTCTTCCTATTAGAAAACCATTTTCCTGGATTTAGAAAATACAAATAGACCCATGGCTTTATACAACCACGGAGACCAAGTCGGGTTGGAGGAGGGCCGCGTCTATCTGTACGGAACACTGTATCAGATGGGCTATCGGCACTTTCGAGCCATTCAAGGCCCCAGGTGTAGACGGATAAAAACCCGCCTTCCTACAAAAAGGAGGGAGCATCATGGAGGGAGAGAAAAAACATTAGGAGTAGTTTAGCGCTCGGAAGCATACCAGAGCTATGGGAAACTATGGCTAGGATGATATTCATAACTAGGATGCAGAAGAAAGACGCCTCTCAACCGAAGTCATTTAGACTCATTAGTCTAACATCTTTTAAAGATATGGCTAAGGTGGTATTCATAACTAAGATGTAGAAGAAAGACGCCTCTCAACCGATGTTATTTAGACTCATTAGTCTAACATCTTTTATGATAAAGACAATGGAAAAGGTAATTGGTAATTGCCTTAGGACAACAGTACTGGTAGGTTGCAACACAACATAACTCTCAGCATGCTTCTGAAAACCCACAGAGGCGCCCCTGTAACAGCTGACAAGTGAGATAGAAGCAGCACTAGATACCAATGAAGAAACGATATGTGCCTTCTTAGACGTAGAAGGAGCCTTTGATATCACCTCGCACGAGGCTGTCAGAGCGGCTCTTGAAGGAAGGAATATCAACAGCATTGCCTCAAAGTGGATGGGAAAAATACTGAGATCCAGAACGACAGAGGCATCAGTGGGAAGGCGGGAAGGTGTGTTATCACCATTGATGTGAAGCCTGGTAGTTGATGAATTACTGGCTAGCCTGTGAAGGACCTAGACATTAAATGTCAGGGTTACGCTGATCATAGTCATCATAGCCAGAAGAAAGTTTGAGGGAACGCTCTGTAAAATCGTACAAAGAGGCCTCAAAGTAACTAGTAGAAGGTGTGAAACAGTGGGACTAAAACTCAACACGATAAAAACTACGGAGATACCATTTACTAGAAAGAGAAGACTGAACTGTCAACAACCCATATTGTTAAATGGGAGGGCAATAGAATACAAACAGAAGATAAAGTATCTGGGTATAAGACTATATAGAACCTCTGCAAGGGAAAATAGAATAACAGAAACAATACATAAACTTCAAGCAATTCGAAATACATATGATCGACATATAATCAAGCTGGCGAAAATATCACAGTTGATGAGAGATTACCTACCTTTTTTACCTATTCGGGGGAAAATGCAAATTTAGAGTTTATATAAAAAGCAAACCAGGGCGATATGGGATAAAAGTTTGGGTGTGTTCGGACTCTGATACAGCTTACACTTTGAACAGATAAGTATACACTGGAATGATAAATAATCAACGAGAAATTAATCGGCGTGTTAGGGTAGTTTTAGATTTGGTTAGATCTTATTTTAGATCGGAGTGTGGAGTTACCACAGTCAATTATTATACCTCATGTGGTCGCCAAAGTGGTCGTTACCGACCCCAGGGAGAGTCGATAAGAATTTTACAGGGATCGATTAACATACAAGGGTCGAGGGTCAAAAGGGAGTCAATTAGTACACGGGGGTGGAAAAGGGGTCGATTAATACCAAAGAGGATCAATTCAACTGTCTAGGAAAAAATAGAATATTCCAATAAAAACTCGAAATACGAATATGATCAACTAGCAGGGTGGGCACTCTAAGAATTGTATATCCTTTTTTTAGAACGCTGGGTAGCCTTGGCGGTCTCAAGTAGCTCCTCTGTGGCACAACAGATGTACAGAGGGACCGCCAACGATGGCATTACTGCCTCTGTCCACCTGCCCGTAACGGGCACCATAGGAACTTTATTGAATAAAAGGATTTGTAAACATATATAAAAAATATAGACAGGAATTACACAAAAGTACAAGATGCTATGCAATAGCATTCACAAGAACAAAAAACCCCTACCGCCCTTGTTCCCATCCAGGCAAGTCATTAGCCCGCATGACAATATTTTCGAATCGGCTTAAGACCGCAATAGCAAGCGCTGAAGGCACGCCGTCTCCATCCACTCCCTTTATGAGTTCCACGCGCGCGTGACCTTGTGACACCGCATATCCCAGCACCTGTCGATGAAGACAAGTGCCTGGTCGTCCGCATACGCCACAATACCCACCCCTTTGGGCAACAATCGCCTCAGCATCCGCAATAGGCCGCCATAGGCGACATTCCACAAGAATGGTCAAAAAACCGATCCCCGTGGAACCCTTGCTCGCGCGACATTATACTATTGGTGAAGAGATTATAATACCAGCTAAAAGATGTAATTGAAAATGTTATGAAGAAAGAACTAGATCTGAACTAGTTTTAAAATACATACCACAATGAAGCGACGTAATGAGGAAATGGCCGATGATGTGGAAAGAAATTTGATCTCTGAGTTCCAGCATTGTAAGTTTGCTATTCAACTGGACGAATCCTTCGAAAGTTCAAATCTTCTCATGGCTTATGTTAGGCTTTTCCCATGAATGGCTCATCCATGAATGACACTGTTGATAAATTTATATTTGCAAAATATCTAGAAAGTGATTCAAATTTGTCTCACTTTTTTAAGTTTTTTAAAACTTTTTTAAGTTTAAGCAAGAATATTGGAATAGCATTGCAATCGAGAATATTGCTGCAGTAGCTATTGACGGTGCAGCTGCTTTGGTAGGCCATTACCAGGAGGATTTTTGTTCTTTATAAAGGAAAAAGTTCTTAAAATACATACTCTTCAATGCAGCATCTTGTAACAAAAAAACTGAGTGGTTAACTTCATGATTCTTTAATTGTTCACCTGGTCAATAAATAAAATTAAAGCCTCTCAATTCCTGCCTATTTGCGAAGTTATGAGAAGAAAATGATGAAGAGTTTCTAGGGAATGTAGATCCCTCACTATGTGACGCGTTAAAATTATGTAAGAACTATCTATTTTGCAAACCTTTCTTGGAATTTCAATATAGTACAGAAGCATTTGCAAGGAAAAAACGTTACTAATGTTCAAGCTCCAACGGTCATGGACACTATCCGATTTTTCAATTTTTTTCTTGATGCATAAATTGATAATGAAGCTAGTGAACTTGGCATAGAACAAGAACTAATTGAACTATGGGTAGATCTCGAAGCTAAAGCGTTGTTTAAAAATATAAATATCAGTGAATTTTGGAACAATTACAATATTTCCAGCAAATATCCGAAGCTCAGAGTAGCAGCCAAACCTTTCTTACTTGCATTCCCAACTTGATAGATGGTTGAAGCTGGTTTTAGTCACGCGAATTCAATTTTTACAAAACAGAGAAAACGGCTTGAACTTGAAAAACCGTGATGATTTGTGACTAAAACGTACCTTCTAACGCTGCTTCTCTTCATACACATTCATCCCACTAATATCAACTATTTTCATAAAACGGTATGTCAATATATTTTTAAGGTGTTCCGTAGTAGTCTCAAAGTGACAGTAATGCAAAAATGAGCTAAGTTTTTCTTAAATCGTTAATACGGGGGTCGATATAAAGGCAAATATTCTATGAAGGGGTCGACGAGATAAAGTGTTTGTGGACCTCTGCTCTAGCCGAAGAAATACTAAGCCATCAACAATTGCCGGAACTCTAAGGGCTAACGAACAAGATATTCTTCTCGAATTCAAACAATCCTCTATACAGTATAATCTTGATAATCCGACAAAAATGGGACCAGAAAACCGCCGGATTATCAAAAAAAAATATTATTTTTTACCGGATTATCAGGATTAAGACTAAACAATAACAATATTTTACATATTTTATGAACAATTGTGTTTCAGAAAAAATAAAATATGTGTCTATATAGGTAAATGTGTGCATACAAGAAATATGTACAAACTTAGAACATATAGTAATACAATTGTAGAGTGGAGTTAGCTTGGACAGAATCGTCAGTCAAGTTTTCAGAGTTAAAAGCAGAGTGTCTTGGTCAGACCTTTTTCCAAGAACTCTGGATGGTGTCGTTTTTGACTTTATTTCAGTTGCGCGCGAGGTTTATATACGCGAGGGGCATCGGAAAGAAAAGACAGGTCTTTCCCCAGAGCGGATTACTGAACGTGCCCGATTAACCAACCCCCGTATTATCAAGATTATACTGTATTTGTATTTTTTAATGATTTCACATTGGTATCCTATGCAACTACAAAATAGAAAACAGTCATTCTTTTATCATCACAATTTCACAGGGATGAAATATCATCTGACGAGAAAGCAAAAAGTAAACCTGAAATTATTTTACACTAAAATAAAACCAAAAGGGTAGTTGACACTGGGAATAAAAATCTATTATAAGGGTATATTCTCTACATGTGTTCGTTCAAATAGGAGATGGCCATTTAGAATTCCTATGAAAATTATCAACTCAATGCCTCTATTATATTGACTAAAAAGTTTTCCGATTGGAAATCTAATTACTGAAATAGGCGAAGGCTTTTTTACGAAATTATGCTAAGGAACTTGCACTCCCAAACGTAAACAGGAAACAAAATAGCAGCAAAATTCACAAAACAGCAATAGAATTATTTCTGACGAACAGCAATGCCAGTTTCAGAAAATACTGCTAGAGAGATTCAACATTAAACAAATGGAAGATGCAGTTTTTGTGCCAGATCACAGGATGGAAAGTCTAAAGTATTATGTAGTACATGCAAGAAACCCATTTGCAACATACACAGAGGAGATAGTAAAACATTTGCATGTCCTTGCTGTAAAAATAACGCAAATGTGAGCGAGCGAGCAAAACTAGTAAGCGCAAATAATAATTTAAGTTAAAAATCAAAACGTTTTTTCAACAATATTCAAACTAATTGAATTATTAGTGTTTTATTGTATAATTTTAGTCCTTATAGTAATTCATTGAGGAATCATAGATACCCCTTCTTCTTCTTATTGTGCCATATCCTCAGTGGACGTTGGCGATCAATATGGCCCATCGGATTCGATGCACAGCCGATCTGAACAAGTCAACCGATGTTCTTCCGGTCCATTGTCGCAGATTCTTCAACCAGGAGATCCGTCGTCTTCCCTGTGACCTCTTCCCCTCGATTTTTCCCTGCATGATGAGTTGAAGTAGCCTATATCTGTTGCTGTTTCTCATGATATGGCCAAAGTATGACAGTTTTCTGGGTTAGATACCCCAGACGGTGTTAAACATAACATTTGTAGCACGATACCGGGAAAGGTTAAGAAAATAAGATGATTTGCTATGACATGTAGTCTACAAGTTAGGTTAGGTTAGGTAATTACTTAATTTTTATTATATATATATATATAAATATACATATATATATATATATATATTATATATATATATATATATATATATATATATATATATATATATATATATATATATATATATATTCAGTTAATGTTAGTAGAAAGTGGATAGATAAATATACAAGGAAAACCGGATTTGGTGAAATTCATTTTCAAGGTGCAATCTAGTACTAGAGAACAATCATATAATTATAATATTAAATTCAGTTTGTGTAAAATACTGCAGGTTTACACTAGCGCTGCTTACTCTCGCACACACAAATATGCAGTTACGCCGTGTACTTTTGCACAAAACATTGTTTAATGAAAATGCAAACTTTGCGAAAACTTTATCTTACCACTAGGTAGCGGTTTAAATTACACTATTTAGACTGCAGCAGCTCAAGATTTACATTAAAATCTCGAGACATAATTTTGGCGCGGAAAATTTTCACATCGAGTTTTGTGTAATCTCCTCTCCAAAATTGATATAAAACATGATATATTTAAAGCAGAATAACAAATTTTCACAATTAACAGTAGCTATAATGTTATTTGCAAACAAAGCTATAATATATTATTATGCTAAACGGGTAGTATTGGAGTGATTGGTATTTACTAGATAGGTAATTATACACTGATTAGTATTGGTTAGATATGTGATAGTAGACTGATAGGAATACTACACCTGTGGTTAATACTAATTGAATAATTGTGTAAAATATGGTATTTACATGAGGAAGCTTAATATGAATTAGAAGTAGAACTTAGAAGTTTAGAATTTGCGATAAATATTCGATTCGTGCTTGGGTAAAAAAAATACATGCTATGGGTTAGATTGTTTCATTATAAAATATTATTATTAAGAGATTATTTTATCTACAAGCATAATCTCTGTGTAAACATAAAAATAAACTGAATAAGCTTTGTTAAAATACTGAAAGAATTGTCGCTTTTCCATTACGAGACACGAACAGTTCTCGTAGAACACGCGACGAACAGAAAAAGCGAACTTGGCTGAACTTGTTTTTCTCACGTGCTTTAATCACTCTATTAACCATATAATTATCGCTTAAAAGCGCAATTATACCTATTTAGTTCCTCTATCGTGCAATCTAAATTATATTTTAAAAACACCATTTGCACAACATAAGAGTCGGTTAATAGTCCCTGTAACTGTTTTATTCCAAGAAAGTATAATTAAACTATAAAATATTTCTGAAGAATAAACTTATCATTTTTATCGGTTTCGGGACATGACCAGAGTTGGACATCATAAAACTGAATAAATCAGACAGGACATTAAACACTGGATGATACACAAGACTAGAAAAGGTGGACAGACAAGACTGAACAGGCAAGATAGGGCACACAATACCGGAAAAACAAACTGGACACACAAGGGTATAGGCAAACAAGACTGAGCACACACGATTTAGCAGAGAAGATAGGGCAGAAAGGACTAGACATACAAGACTAGACGCACAAAACCAAACATATAAGACTAGACAGAAAATATAACACAGATAAGAAAAGACATGCAAGACTAGACCGATAAGATTAGATTGACAAAACTAGGCTACACAGACTACACAGACAAAACTAAACGGACAAGACTAGACACACGAAGCTGAACAGACAAGGTTAGACACAGAGGACAGAGACGACACACGCCTTGATAGATATGAATAGACAGACAAGACTATACAAATAAGACTGGACACACAATACTAGACGGACACACAATACCGGACGGACAAAACTGGACAGACAAGCCTAAAGAGACAAGAATGGTTAGACAAGAATAGTTAGACTAGACTACACAGACAAGACTAGACAGACAAGACTAGACAGACAAGACCAGACAAACAAGGCTAGACAGACAAGACTACACAGACAAGACTAGACAGACAAGACTAGACAGACAAGACTAGACAGACAAGGCTAGACAGACAAGACTAGACAGACAAGACTAGACAGACAAGACTAGACAGACAAGACTAGACAGACAAGACTAGACAGACAAGACTAGACAGACAAGACTAGACAGACAAGACTAGAGAGACAAGACTAGACAGACAAGACTAGACAGACAAGACTAGACAGACAAGATTAGACAGACAAGACTAGACAGACAAGACTAGACAGACAAGACTAGACAGACAAGACTAGACAGACAAGACTAGACAGACAAGACTAGACAGACAAGACTAGACAGACAAGACTAGACAGACAAGACTAGACAGACAAGACTAGACTGACAAAACTAGACAGACAAGACTAGACAGACAAGACTTGACAGACAAGACTAGACAGACAAGACTAGACAGACAAGACTAGACAGACAAGACTGGACAGACAAGACTAGACAGACAAGACTAGACAGACAAGACTAGACAGACAAGACTAGACAGACAAGAGTAGACAGACAAGACTAGACAGACAAGACTAGACAGACAAGACTAGACCGACAAGACTAGACAGACAAGACTAGACAGACAAGACTAGACAGACAAGACTAGACAGACAAGACTAGACAGACAAGACTAGACAGACAAAACTAGACAGACAAGACTAGACAGACAGGACTAGACAGACAAGACTAGACAGACAAGACTAGACAGACAAGACTAGACAGACAAGACTAGACAGACAAGACTAGACAGACAAGACTAGACAGACAAGACTAGACAGACAAGACTAGACAGACAAGACTAGACAGACAAGATTAGACGCACAAAACTAGATAGACAAGACTAGACAGACAAGACTAGACAGACAAGACTAGACAGACAAGACTAGACAGACAAGACTAGACAGACAAGACTAGACAGACAAGACTAGACAGACAAGACTAGACAGACAAGACTAGACAGACAAGACTAGACAGACAAGACTAGACAGACAAGACTAGACAGACAAGACTAGACAGACAAGACTAGACAGACAAGACTAGACAGACAAGACTAGACAGACAAGACTAGACAGACAAGACTAGACAGACAAGACTAGACAGACAAGACTAGACCGACAAGACTAGACAGACAAGACTAGACAGACAAGACTAGACAGACAAGACTAGACAGACAAGGCTAGACAGACAAGACTAGACAGACAAGACTAGACAGACAAGACTAGACAGACAAGACTAGACAGACAAGGCTAGACAGACAAGACTAGACAGACAAGACTAGACAGACAAGACTAGACAGACAAGACTAGACAGACAAGGCTAGACAGCCAAGACTAGACAGACAAGACTAGACAGACAAGACTAGACAGACAAGACTAGACAGACAAGACTAGACAGACAAGACTAGACAGACAAGACTAGACAGACAAGACTAGACAGACAAGACTAGACAGACAAGACTAGACAGACAAGACTAGACAGACAAGACTAGACAGACAAGACTAGACAGACTAGACTTTTTTTTGGGGGGGGGGGTCGTGGGCGTAGCTGGTGTTAGTAAAATAACTTCTCTAGACAAGTGGACCCCCTGGAATCACATCCGTACACTCTGGACCCGCTTATCGCATAACCCCGGAGTGACGGATGGCATAATTTTAAATTAGTCTACATGTTGTTTATTTTCCCTCCTTTTTTCCTTTTTTGAACTGCATCTCATCGTATTCTTTATCGGTCATTATCGTTACAATTAATCCGTTTACATGATCCCATTTTGTTTTTCCCTTTAAAATGTATGGCATTATTGTTCTGGCGCTAAAGGGTTCTTCCATGACTTTTTCGACTGCTTCTCTTTCAGTTTCCCACCTCCAGCAATCAAAGATAGTGTGATTTACACTATCTGTTTCTCCGCAGTAAACACATAGGTCGTCTGTTGCTCTGCCAATATTGAAGAGATAAACCCTGAAGCTACCGTGGCCAGTTAGTACTTGAGTAAGGTAGTAGCTAGTTTCGCCAAATTTTCTATTTACCCAGGGCGATATATTTGGGATTAGCAATTGGGTCAACTGTCCTTTGTCGCTGAGCTGCCATCTTTTTTGCCATTCCTCGATAAGCTCTTTTCTGGCCAGTTGTTTTTTCTGTTTGCAGTAGTGTGCAGTAGTTTGCATCGTGCAGCTTTTTTCGCTCTTTTACGAGCAGGTCTATGGGGGGTATTCCCGAGATAACTTGGGCGGCCTCTCCTGAGACCGTCCGGTAAGCGCTGCATGTACGTAGAGCCATTTTCCGCTGAACGGTTGCGAGTTGGTGAAGGTTTCGTTTCTTGTCTAGCTCTTTGGCCCATATTGGAGCTCCGTACAGCATGGTAGACTGGACTACAGAACTGAGTACTTTCCGAGAGCTGCTCTTAGGCCCTCCTACGTTTGGCATGAGCTGCTGAATGCCTGCTAGTGTTCTCATTGCTTTTCCTGCCGCTTCGGTAACGTGCGCCATGAAGGATAGCCTTTTATCGATCACTACTCCGAGGTATTTGAGTGTTTCTTTTGGTATTAAAATTGCCTCTTCCACTTTACTGGGCTTAGTTGTCTTAGGCCTGTGAGAAGAACAGCCTCGGTTTTTTCTGGAGCTAGACTTAGGTTCTTCGACTTCATCCACGCGCTGTCAATTTTTGTTGCTTGATTTGCCGTTCGCATTAAGCCTTGCTCTGTTTTTGCTGTGACAACCAGTGCGATATCGTCGGCGAAGCCGATTACGGTGGCCCCCACGTTCCACAGGGTGGGGCCTAGTATCGAACCCTGTGGGGCGCCACTGTTGATTTGTCGCTCTTCCTTTTCCTAGTCTCCTAGCAGTATGATGCTTCGACAGCTGAGGTAGCTTCTTAACATGCGCAGCAGATACGGAGATATACCCCTTCTTGTCAGACTGTCCATGATATTCCAGGAGGTGCTATTAAAAGCATTTCTTACATCAAATGTAAGAAGGGAACACATGCGTCTGGTTCTCTGGTTTCCCCTTTTAGCCTTTTCTGCTATCTCCAGGACAGCGCTTAAGGCATTGATGGTGGATCTACCTTGTCTAAATCCATATTGGTTTTTGGACAAACCGCCTCCCGCCTCAAGCTCTCCCTTTAGCCTTAGTAGCAAGAGCTGCTCAAGTAGCTTACCAGACACATCCAATAGGCAGATGGGTCTGTAGGATATGGGATCTCCTACCGGTTTATCTCCTTTTCTAATTAGTGACAGTTTTACGCGCTTCCATAAGACTGGGAAGTTCCCAGCAGTTAACAACCTATTCATTACGTCTAAGACGAATTTAGGTTGATGTCTAGCGGTTAACTTGACAATCTCGGGTGGTATGCCATCGGGACCCGGTGTTCTGCAGTTTCTAATACGTTTACTCGCCAGCGATAGTTCTCTCCGTAAAGGGGGGCGTTGTGTGAACTTCAGGTTGTACCCAAGTAAAAGGTGTATGTTTAGGAAATAGTACATCAGCTATTGATAATAGTATAGTGATAATAGTACATCAGCTACTTGACGAACTCCTTCCATAGTCATTTGAAGATCTTGCGTCCGAATTTTCAGGTTTCTTCTTATAATTTAGAACGCGTCTTCCCATTTGTCTTTATTTAGGTCGGTGCACAGTTTTTTACAATGACTTTGCTTTGATTTATTAATGAGTTGACGTAGCTCCTTTTTTGCTCGCTTGTATTTATGACGTAACAGTATATTTTTTCTTCCGGTGTTTGTTTTGCTCTTTCACGTTGGTAATTTTTCCTGGTAGCGACACATGTAGTTCTCATTTCAGCAATTTCGTCGGTCCACCAGTATACTGACTTATAACTGTTTGGTCTCTTCTTTCGCAAGGTAGCATCGCACACTTTACTCATCGTTTGAACCAGAGTATCGGAATCTTCTGTGGTAATGGTTTCTAGCTGTTTTGTGACACTCCTTGATTTTTTCTTCCTGCAGGTTTTCCAATATCCAGCCACTTGTTTTTGGGTATGCTTTTGTCTTTGATCTTGCCTTTTCTCTTATGTTATAAAAGATGTAACGGTGGTCGCTCAAGGTCGCACAACGGTGGTCGCGAGTTTCCTCACACACGTGTTTTGTATGCTCAAATCCAGTCCTCTACTGTCCATGCTTGGGGATCTCCAGTAAGGGGACTTTGCATTGAAGTCTCCAGCTATAATAATTCCTCTTTTTTTCTGATGTCTAAGACTTTGGCTTAGAGCTTCAAGAGATTCATACAGTTGTTCGATGTTTTTGTGGGGTGAGAAATAACAACTGTATATTATAACCTGGGACAACTCCACCCATACGATCCATCCAGAAGCCTGATCCAGATCGCTGTATCCTTTTCATCGTATGTGAACCGTTTAGCATTGGTTGCCAGTTTTTTGTTTGGCTCACATATTATTGCGATATCCGCTTTTAGCTCAGATCAGTAGGTCGTGTGCTGCGCGGCATCTCGCAATATTTATCTGAAGTATTTGGATCATTTTTGTGCTCTTTCCGGCCTTGCCTCCGCCAGAGCTCTTCTGTATGCAGCACACGATGCAGTGTTAGCTCGGTGACCCTTAATATTGCATATGAGAAATTGTGGTTCTTCCTCACAGTCCTTTGCCTTGTGTCCTTCCTGACCACATCTCAGGCACAATCTTTGACGATCTGGGCCCTTACAGTCAGTAGCGTGGTGGCCCGTTTCCCAACATCTATAACATCTCTCCACTTCTATTCTTTCTTGGATTCTGCAGTATATCCATCCTATTTTGATTTTTCCTTCTCCTATTAGGACACTTGAAAAGTTTTTTGGAAGTACTAAGGTGGCTATCTGTCTTTAGCCGTAGGCTGGTCTGAGGTTTTTGACTCTAGCTTTGTAGTTCTTTGTGCCCAGGAGGTTATTTACGGATTGCTCGGTTTCTTCAGAGGTGGTAATGGCATCGATGTCCTAGATGTGTAATACAGTGTCTGCGTTTTTTGTAAGGACGTTTACTTCTGGCAGTTTTTGGGCTATTAGTTCCCTCAGGATTGATGCATTTCCACCTTTGGTCTCGAGTAATAGATCTCCTGCTTTTGTTTGCCTCATTTCAACTATTTTCGAGCCTGAGGATTCGGGGTTTACTTCTTCTTTTACAACTTTAAGTAGTTCGGCGTAAGTTTTGTCGTGTGCTCTTATAAATACTGCTTCGGTTTTTTTTTTCTCTTTTCTTTTTTTCCTGGCCTCTGTTGGTAGCCTTTTCATTCCCTACCTCTGTCGTCTCTTTCACATTTTGTCCCTTCGGTGAGTACACCCTAATCTCTATGTCTGTGTCCGAAAAAATATACTCTATTTGCTTTTTTAGCATTGGCCATTCGTCTACGAAAGGTTTAGCAAAAGCTAGTTTGTTTCGATCGTTTTGAGTCATGAGTGTTCTAAGCTCTTTAAGACTGTCGAAGCTTTTTTCAAGGCTGAGGGTTTCGTCCTGTTTGTATCGCGCGACTACGTGATAGTTGTACCGGTCAGCATTTTTTATGCCTCCCTCACTTGTTGGAACTCCAATAGAGTGTATTAAATAGATGACTTTTCCAGGTTCTTTTTTTTGGGTTTCAAGCTCTTGGGGTCTTGTGTATGCCTGACTGAGCGACATTGGTACTCCTTTCTCGGGACTGAAGTCGTCGGCTACACACCAGGCCAGGTCCCAGTCTAGTGGTGATGTCATGGGGTTTCCATGTCCTTCTCGTACCCTTCTGTATGTAGCTTGTGGCCAGTCTTCGTAACAGATTTCTTGGAAGTCCTTGTAGTTTCTCCCGTTCTTCATAGCGTCCCAGAGTTTTTCGGTGGCTATTCTTTCCTCTTGTTTGATTTTTTCCTGTTCGGTGTCGAATACCTTTATTTGGTCAGGATTGATATTCCCAGGGAGATTTCTTCCCATTGATGCTATAAGAGAACATAGCTCATCTGCTGCCTTTTTTATGTCTGCATTCGTATCTGTATTGGCTATAATAAGCCATTTCAATTCTTGGGCTCTTGCAGTCACCTTCCTTATTGTTCCTTCTAGGTCTTTGTCACTCTCTGGTGAACGCTCGATGTTGTGCAACCTTTTCCGTTTCGGGTTTTTTTCGGTAGGAGATATGCCATCCTGTTGGATTTTTTCTATATTGCCGACGGTTTCGGTGGGACCGGTGAAGGAAGTTGATCTAATCTAATTCTGGTTGGTGTCTTTTGTAGGTCAGCTTTCGGTTGGACGTCATTTGTTGGATCACTTGCAGTTTTTGTTGGAGTTCTTTTCAGGGCTTCTCTTCTCTGGAAAGGATTTTCCTCCTGTTTCTTCTTGCCGGGTGGTTCTTTGTTGTTCATTTTAGGTATTTTACCACTCTAATCTTTGTGCTACAAAAGGATTTAAGCCGGTTGTAAGAACAGCGGGTAAAAGAACCATCGAATTTGGACAATTTTATGAATATTTTTATATGTATTAAAAAAATTATATAATTATATTAAAAAGCAAACTTCGCCGGTTTGGGATCGAACCCGAGCTGAAGGAGTGTAATTCGGCAACGCTACCCACTACGCTATTTAACTCTTGTAACACTTTTAGCTTCGCTTAATAATTTTAGTTGTTAAGTTTACGTGTTTATTTAATTTGATCGTCCACGTGTTTTGTAAACTATTGAGGTTATGTTAAAATAAAAGGCACTTATCTTTATTTCGGTTGCTCCCACTTTAGCCCACGGCGTTATGCGATGAGGAAAAAAAGGCTCACCACCACTAGGGTGTCAAGAGGGGACGAAAAAAAGATGAAAAAACACTGTGAGTCAAAAATCTCGTGGAGGGCTACTAATACAAAATTACGGCACACGGAGTCCTATCTCACACACAAAAAGTATATACAACAGTTCGCCGGAGCTTATAGCACAATAGAGTCAAAAAATCACGATTGTTTAAATGGTCTCTATCCACAATTTTTAACTAAAAAACCGATAACTACGAAACAGCTCCTTCTCTGTCGGCGAGACAGACAAGACTAGACTAGACAGACAAGACTAGACATATAAGATCGTCACCAGGAAAATTGCGCAAAGGGTTAATACTCTCGGGGGGACAGCCTAATAACGGAAGTCAAGAAGCTGTTCCCAGTACATGAGCGAATGAACTGGCTGGAACCCGTGGGATGGAGATCGGCGTCCCTTTTCACTCCAGCCGAGCTGCAGAGGCCAGTATGGCCGGATGAAGGAGGGAAAAGCGCCGGGTCCTGATAGTGTTCCACCCGAAGCGTGCAAGGTGTTTGGGAATGTGTGTGAGGACATGTGCTTGAGCATGATGAATGAATTGTTGATGAATGGCAGATTCCCCAAAGAGTGGAAGAGAGCGAGGCTGGTGATGACTGAAAAAGAGCGATAGGAAGGAGAGGAAGCCAATTACAGACGAATCTGCCTACTGAATGGGATAGCGAAGATGTTTGAGAGTATGATCGGAGCTAGGATAAATGAGGATCTCGAGAGGGCAGGGGGTCTTTCAGAGGAACAGTATGGGTTCAGAGGCGGCCGCACTACGGTGAACGCAATAATGCGTGTGATAGAGAGAGCAAGGTTGGAAAATACGGGTCCATGGCGTACCCGTAGCTACTGCGTGCTTGTAACGCTGGACGTGAAAAATGTTTTCAATTCGGTCCCGTGGGGCGGAATCATGGAAGCTTTGGAACTAAAGGGGGTAGCTGCCTACCTTCGAAAGATGGTGGGGAGCTACTTGAATGATAGGGAGATAGTAACAGGGTTCGGTTCATGGGCCGATACTGTGGAACATATTTTTTGATGAAGTTTTGAGACTGAGGCTGCCAGACAGGATCACACTCGTAGGGTACGCTGATGACTTAGTGGTGGTCGCTGTCGCAAGCACGGAAGAAATTCTGAAAGAGATAATGAATGAGGCAATTAGTAGGATTGATCGGTGGATGGGGGAAAAAGGGCTTGCTCTGGCTGCCCACAAAACCGAGGCGGTCCTGCTAATTGGGAGAAGAAAGCTGCGTGAACTGACCGTGCGAATGGGGACAGTAGACGTACCGGCTCGGGAATCTGTAAGATACCTTGGGGTAGAGCTTCAGCGAAATCTCAGGGTGTCCGATCAGGTCACCCGGGTGGTGAGCAAGGCTACAGCATGTTTGAAAGCCCTTGGACGGCTGATGCCCAACATAGGTGGGCCGTTGGCCTCCAAGAGGAGGGTTATGAATGCACTCCATTCTCCTGTATGGGGTGCCGGCATGGACAAATGCGTTCAGGATTGAATGTTATGTTAGCGAGAATGTTAGTGAGACTGATGAGAGTGCAAAGGTGTATGCTGCTGCGTGTGTGCAGCGCACACAGGACTGTTTCTGGCGACGCCGTGGCGGTCGTTGCTAGAGTTATCCCGTTAGACCTTCTGGCGCATGAAAGGGTGAGAGTTTGGGGAGGTAATGACCCTAAAAACGAAAGAGAAAAAACAATGCGTGTATGGCAGGAGCTATGGCAAAGGTCGGAAAAGGGAGCCTGGACCAGGCAACTGATTCCGACTATCGATGAATGGGTCAACCGTTGGCATGGGGAGGTGAATTATCACCTCACCCAGGGCATGGATGCTTTGGGTCTTACCTGGTGCGCATCGGGAAACTGGTTGAGGCGCACTGTAGGTACTGTGAAGCGACTGAGGACACTGCGGAGCATACCATCTTCGAGTGTACGAGATGGGAGAGAATGAGGAGCGCCGCAGAATGCAAAGTGGGAGAGAATGTGAACAAGGAGAGTATCGTGAGAATCATGCTCCGCAGTGAGTATGAATGGGGCGTGCTGACTGGTATGATAGGTTACATAATGAGGAGAAAGGAGAAGGATGAAAGGGACGAGCATAAGGCGGGAAGAGGGGTTGCTACGCGCGAGCCAAGCGTGCCATCAACGGGCCCCCCTTAGTGCGAAGGGGGCGCACAAATTTATTGTAAACTCTGATGTGAGGGGGGGCACGGCGATTAACGGCGCGCCTGGCACAACGAATGAATGGATGAATGCTTTGGATATGAAAGAGGGAGGAACGTGGTGAAGTTATGCCAAATTTTGGATTCCATCACGTTCTCTCTGGTTTTGGCTGGGGGGTCTGAATGGTGGGGGTCGCCCCTTTTGGGGGGCAGCCCCACACAACCACTCGGCACGGGTCGGGTGGTGTCTGTTTGCAGATTTTCAATTCCAGCACGTGCAAAAAAAAGACAAGGCTAGACATGTACGATTCTAGACTAGACATTCTCGATGTAATGCGAAATCGGTTCCGTGATAATATTGCGGCAAATGCAGGAAGCAATGAACCAAAGAAAAAGGGGTGTGGTTTTTAGTGGGTGTGACCGGTGCTAACACCAGGCCGGCTGAGTCCCACACTCCCAAGGATATCTTGTCCTAGGGGTTTGTACGTAAAGGTATTCATATTCACTTTGGCTTTTAGTATGCGCCACCCTGGCATCACATATTTTGCATACATTCAGAGTTGGCAGCCCGGAGAGTATGTTGTTAATTACACTACCGATGAGGACAAGACAATACTTGATAGAGAAGACTAGATAGACAAAACTAAGCAGACAACACTAGACTGACAAGACTAGACACAAAAGACTAGTGACACAATACTAGACGAAGAAGAGTATACAGACAAGACTGGACAGACAAGACTAGACAGACAAAAATAGAACGACAAGACTAGAAATAGAAGACTAGACCGACAATAGGTAGACAAGTTTGGGGGGGGGGGTGTACCAGTCGTATCATTAAGCAAACTAGTAGGCCCCTGAAATCACGAGCACCCTGGAACCTACTCTTCGCATCTACATTTTTGCCCGTACGGCCCCCTTGCACTGGAGTGTTGGGAAGCTGGCTCTATAATTTTTTTTTTGTTTTGTTTTCTGTACATTATTTTTAACCGTTCGTGTTCTTCCTTTTGTGTCAGGATGCCACATATCATTGTCTCCGTATACGTCCAGTCCTCTAGTGATCTTAGCATCACATTTAACAGTGTTTGCACCTCTAGCTTGAAGCCTGTCTGTTCCATCCATCTGTCCCTCTCGGATATACGCCTAGTGTCTACCTGGGAAGACAAGACTAGACAGACTAGACTAGACAGACAAGAATAGACAAACAAGACAACACTAGCGAGACTAGACAGACAAGAGTAGATAAACAAGACTAGACAGGTTGTGTTGACAACAAGACAAGTGTTGTCAAACAAGATTAGACAGGCAAGACTAGACAGGCAAGACTAGACAGGCAAGACTAGACAGACAATACTTGATGAAAAGCTCAAAACCCTAAGGGACCTATATAGAAGCTGAGATAAGCAATAGCCATAGCAAAGGAATTTTGTTGGAAATTTTTTCTAGCGCCTAGACAAAGACATATGGGGAGATGCCTTCCTGTTATGCAAGAGGTGCTACCGCAAAATACTCAAATGCCAATGAATGATTTTAAACGAGTTGTAGATATACCTACTGTTCCCACAACACGAACCTTTTGTTTGCGAACAACCAGAGGTTAATGAGTCACAGCTATTTACCGAGGAGCAAGTCACCAAAGCAGAAGACTGAATCCACAACGGTAGAGCTCCAGGCCCAGATGGCACCCCGCCTGAGGTTATTAAAATCACAGCCCTCGATAAATCAACATTTGTCTTGATGTAATGAATGTATAACTAAGTACCGGGAACTTTCCCAAGCAATAGAAGTGAGCCCAATTCATGGGGTAGTCCTTCTCCGCAAGGGTGACAAACCGTTAGACGATCTCTCATTGTGTAGACCCCTGTATATTCTAGGCACTCCGGGGAAGCTGCTAGAGCGGCTCCTGGTGATAGACATAAAAGAGAAATTGAGGCATCGGGCAGGAGAAAATTTGGATTCACAGAGTGCAGATCCACTACCAGCGCAATAGAAAAGTTTAGAATATACAACATAACTTGCAGAAGAAGCTAGAAGTGGAACAAAAAGGACAAGGAGAATATAGGCACTAATTACATTTGACGCTAGAAACGCTTTTAGCAGAGCTATGGTGAAAAATAATGAAGGAACTAACCGATAGAGGAATAGTGCCTTACTTCTTGCGCTACACTGCTGCTACAGGTATATGGAGTTTCGGTAGAGAACCCACAAGGTTTCTCACAAGGTCCAGTCTTAATTCACTACTTTGTGGAACACCCTATGTGATAGCGTTCTAAGATTGAAACTAGAATTGAAACAGAGGGTGCCACACTCAATGGCTTTGCAGACGACATGGCGCTCATGGTCTCAGCAAGAACGGAATCTATGATAATGAAAACGGAAAACTGCATTTCGCCAAGTAATCGATTGGATGACATGAAATAAACTGAGCCTTGCGCCAGAAAAGTCTGAAGCAGTGTTACTAACCGGCCTTAGCAGACTCAACGCAATAAAGTTTAATGTGAAAGACACACACACACACATATATAATATATATATATATATATATATATATATATATATATATATATATATATATATATATATATATATATATATATATATATATATATATATATATATATATATATATATATATATATATAAGCCCAAAGAACGATATCACATACCTCGGAGTAGTCATGGACAAACAAAGAAGAGCCTTTCCTTCGGTACACACCTCACGAGGGCAGCAGATAAAGGCATGAAGTTAGCGACGGCATTGGACAAAATTACGCCCAATGCTGGTGGGTCGAAGATCTATAAATGTAAGCTCCTTCGCACGATCATACAATTCAGCATGATACAAGTTCTAAGATTGAAACTTCCAGAGGGTGCCACACTCAATGGCTTTGCGGACGACATGGCGCTCATGGTCTCAGCAAGAACGGAATCTATGATAATGCAAACGGAAAACTGTATTTCGCCAAGTAATCGATTGGATGACATGAAATAAACTGAGCCTTGCGCCAGAAAAGTCTGAAGCAGTGTTACTAACCGGCCTTAGCAGACTCAACGCAATAAAGTTTAATGTGAAAGACACACACACACACACATATATATATATATATATATATATATATATATATGTGCCTATATATTTATATATATATATATATATATATATATATATATATATATATATATATATATATATATATATATATATATATATATATATATATATATATATATATACCTGTGTTGTATTGTTTTCTCGGGGATTCCGCGTTGATGCTGAGGGTTGGCTCTGAAAAGAACCGGATTCTCGACGTTTCGGCAAACTAACATTCGCCATTCTCAAGAGATATATGCGTCCGTGCGGGTCAACCGTTAGACGCACACTGAGAGCTCGTTCGTGCGATGCGACTACTTATAGCTGTTTGGCTTCGGGTCATGCGCGTTGTGTGCGGTGCTTCGGTTCGGTTTTTTGTTTGTCTTGTTGGTCGTACATGAGTCTGGGGTGTCTGGGATTGCATTTTGAGGGTGGATATTATCGGTCGCCATGCTGAAGGCAGTCTCAAGGAATCGTCTCTCGTGTTCATGCAGTAGTCTCGTTTTTCTATCTCTATGGCTTCTCTGTATACTCGTGACATTTCGTGGCTAATCTGTGCAACAGTCCTTGAATTTCTAAAGTCCATCCAGTGACCGGTGTTTGTGTGTTGGACAAGTGCCGATGAAACTTTGTCTATGTGTCTGACTGAAACTACATGTTCTTGAATCCTATCAGATATTTTTCTATTGGTACGTCCAATGTAGGTTCGTTCACATGTTCCGCAAGGTATTTCGTAAATTCCATGAGATTCTAACGGGATGGTGTCTTTAACGCTGCGTAGCATGGAGGATATTTTCTGGTTAGGTTTGAAAATGGTGTCGATGTTGTGTCTTTTAAGGATTCTGGCGATTTTGTCAGTTGATCCATGAACAATTGGTAGGTATGCTGTGCTAACGGGTTTCTGGCGTTTTTCAGTTCTAGGGCTACTGTTCTCTGTACGACGGAAAGCTCTGGATATTAAGCTGTTTGGATATCCATTTGAAGAAAGAGCTTCTCGTAAGTTCCTCAATTCTTTCGGTAAGTTAAGCTGATCGGCTAGTCTTTTGGATCGGGTCGTCAGAGTGTTGACTACAGATGCTAGTTGTTTGGGATGATGGTGCGAAGAAGCGTTCAGATATTTGTATGTGTGGGTTGGTTTCCGGTACACAGTGTGACTCAAAGTGCCGTCAGGTTTCTTCTGTACCAAAACATCCAAGAAAGGAAGTCGTTGATGCTTTTCTATCTCCATTGTGAATTTAATTTTGGTCGTGTTGGGAGTTAAGATTGTTAAGGAATTTGTCCAGCTCTGGTCTGCCGTTTGGCCAGATTACAAATGTGTCGTCAACATATCTTAACCAGAGTGTGGGTTTCAGTGTGGCTGATGAGATTGCCTTTTCTCAAAATCTGTAAGAAGTATGTTGGCTATTACTGGGGATAGAGGTGAACACATTAATGCTCCTAGGACTTGTTTGTATATTTGACCATCGTACCTAAAGTATGTATTCTTTAAACAATGTTCTGCCAGATCTGATACATACTTTTCTGGTTTTAATTTTGATCTTATGATGTTTAAGGCCTCAGGGACCAGTACTTTTGTGAATAAAGATACAATGTCAAAGCTCACAAGGAGGTGGCCGGGCTGGAGTTGGTGATTTTTCAGTATGTCTATGAAGTGTTTAGCATTGCGGACATAGGAATCACAATCTTCGGCGTATGGTTGTAAACATTTTGCTAAATGTTTCGCAAAAAAATGGACCGGTGAACCAACGGAGCTTACTATTGGTCGTAGTGGGGCTCCATCTTTGTGGATCTTTGGTAAACCATATATCTTGGGACAACGTGAAGATTTCTCCCTTGGTATAAGGAAATTCATTGTTTCCTTGTCAATCCTAGAGCTTAGGATCTTTTGTCTGGTAGTTTTCTCAAGATAGGTTGTAGGGTCCGGCTTCTTCGCACCATCATCCCAAACAACTAGCATCTGTAGTCAACACTCTGACCACCCGATCCAAAAGACTAGCCGATCAGCTTAACTTACCGAAAGAATTGAGGAACTTACGAGAAGCTCTTTCTTCAAATGGATATCCAAACAGCTTAATATCCAGAGCTTTCCGTCGTACAGAGAACAGTAGCCCTAGAACTGAAGAACGCCAGAAATCCGTTAGCACAGCATACCTACCATATGTTCATGGATCAACTGACAAAATCGCCAGAATCCTTAAAGGACACAACATCGACACCATTTTCATACCTAATCAGAAAATATCCTCCATGCTACGCAGCGTTAAAGACACCATCCCGTTAGAATCCAATGGAATTTACGAAATACCTTGCGGAACATGTGAACGAACCTACATTGGACGTACCAATTGAAAAATATCTGCTAGGATTCAAGAACATGTAGTTTCAGTCAGACACAGAAACAAAGTTTCATCGGCACTTGTCCAACACACAAACACCGGTCACTGGATGGACTTTAGAAATCCAACGACTGTTGCACAGATTAGCCACGAAATGTCACGAGTATACAGAGAAGCCATAGAGATAGAAAAACGAGACTACTGCATGAACACGAGAGACGATTCCTTGAGACTGCCCCCAGCATGGCGACCGATCATATCCACCCTCAAAATGCAATCCCAGACACCCCAGGCTCATGTACGACCAACAAGACAAACAAACAACCGAACCGAAGCACCGCACACAACGCGCATGACCCGAAGCCAAACAGCTATAAGTAGTCGCATCGCACGAACGAGCTCTCAGTATGCGTCTTACGGTTGACCCGCACGGACGCATATATCTCTTGAGAATGGCGAATGTTAGTTCGCCGAAACGTCGAGAATCCGGTTCTTTTCAGAGCCAACCCTCAGCATCAACGCGGAATCCCCGAGAAAACAATACAACACATATATATATATATATATATATATATATATATATAGTTATATATATATATATATATATATATATATATATATATAAGCCCAAAGAACGATATCACATACCTCGGAGTAGTCATAGACAAACAAAGAACAGCCTTTCCTTCGGTCCACACCTCACGAGGGCAGCAGCTAAAGGCATGAAGTTATCGACGGCATTGGACAGAATTACGCCCAATGCAGGTGGGTCGAAGATCTATAAATGTAAGCTCCTTGGTACGATCATACAATTCAGCATGATATATGCTGCGGCAATATGGGCTAAAAGCATGGAAGTAGAAAGCAATGCCTACAAACCAGCGAGAATTCAAAGAAAAACTTCAATCAGTATGTGTAAGAGCTACTGGTGAAGCAAAGAGCCAAACTAGTTGAGGCCGTATGTGATAGACAATTTAGAATTGCTGTTAGAAAGAATCTCCTTGCAGAATGGTAACAAAAATGGTGGGCGTCCGAAAAACGCCAATGGACCAAGTTGATCATACCAGATATCACCACATGGGTCAACAGGAAGCGTTGTGAGACAAACTTTTGCCTGGCCCAGTTCCTCACAAGGCAAGGGTGCGATAACTTGGAACAAATACGCGCCGCTGCAGATGACCTGTGTGAATAGTGTGGCAAAGTGGACTCTGTAAGACAAACAATATTTGACTGCTTACATTGATGACACACAATATTTGAGACGGGAAGCAGAAAGGGACGAGCTAACAGCCAATATGGAGATACTGTTTAACGCAAGAACGGTAATGTGATACATGCTGCAAAATTAAGAAAACTGGGATAGGATGGACAGGTGGATAGATAGAAAGATCGAACAGTAAGCCCAAAGAAGATGAATCAACAACCATTTTAACTACTACAACGCTGAAGATAAGCTACCTGTGGTTCTTGCGTGATTTGAGATGTAGGTACGTAGGGCCATATATTCAGATTTCAGCTGCCAGCTACATCTGTAAAAAAAGAGAGACAATACTAGGCCGATAAGACTAAACAGACGAGACTAGAGAGATAGGACTACTTAGAAAGGACTAGACAGATAGGACTAAGTAGACTAGATATTAAAGACCAATCAAGCAAGACTGGGCAGACAAAATTTGAGAGATAAGACGAGACAAACAATATTTGACAGTTAAGACTATCATGCAGACAAGCCAAAACTGACAGCCAAGACGAGACTTATGAAACTATTCTGAACAGTCTGGTCTGACTGAAGTATTTTAAGTTTTGTCTTGACTGACAAATCTTTCTTTATACTTTTGTGCAATTTTTATGTAGTCTTCGTTCTTATTGTATCTTCTCTTGTCTCTGTACTCTAATTTCTCTAGTCCAGTCTGTTCAATATTACTTGTCTAGGATTCTCCTCATATTTTTTATAAAGCTTTCAGTACTGGTGTTATATTAATCAATATTACCTGCTTATCTGACAGCATTACCTTTGAAGCCTTTGCTATGAAATCTTGTCGGTATTGTCGCGATTATCTAACCTTGGATATCTAGTCCGGTTTTCTTTTTTTAATCAGTAGTCTATATCTTGTTAGTCTGGTCTACTTAATTTATTTATTAAATATCATGTCTAAAAAGCGTTCGTCTACTATATACATGATACGTCGACTTAAGTCCATAGTAAGGCCGAGGCCGCACTACGGTTTTTCCAACGGGCGGTAAGCTGCTATAACCACGAAACAACTCGAGAAAAACACACTACGCTATTAAAATCAGTCGCGGGAAAAAACCGCAAGTGAGGCCGCTTTAGCTTGCTTTAGTCACAAAATGAGGCGATTAAAAACCGCGGTGCTTTAGCTATAGTGCCGTCTAGGCCTTACTTGACCCACAAAATCACACGATTAAAAACCGTTTAACCGTAGTGCGGCCTTAGGCTAGCTACACACGTACCGTGTTGATGTGTCCGGTACCGGCGCGGCACCGGGTTGGACATCTTACACACATGCCAGATGGTTTTGTGGTCCACGAGGTCGAGCTACGAGCAGTGTATTTAATTGACTTCACAACAAAATGGATCGCGAAAGAGTTATTTGTTTGTGGTTACTTTATCGATGGTTACTTCGCAAGAAAAAAAGCAAAGAAAACATTGGGTGCACCCACTCGACAAGTGAAGACGGTAGACTGCCGGACCGGCATGTGTGCAAGCTTCAATATAGTTCCATAGCTCACCATAGCCGAGCCGGTACCCGGCAGTCGGACGGCCAGTGGGGGCCGGCCGGTGACAACTGAACTCCTCCATGCTAGACTATGCAACACCACCCCCTCCACCCGGTGCCGGGCCTGCGCCGGACACATCCACGCGGTACGTGTGTAGCGAGCCTTAGATTTAATGAGAAACCAGCTATGCTCACATTTTATGCGCATTTTCAAAGTATAGCAAAGTATATAATTATTTCCGAGATAATAATTTAATTATCTCCGTTCGTTCCTATGTTATAGTACCTAGTTGCATCTGATAATAATTTTGGAAAAAAAAATCATTTTCATCATAATATGCATAATTTTGACATTTAGGGTTGCAAAATTTAAACCACATTCAAACTTTAACCAATGCCTCGCCATGAAAGTATGCTTTATCGCGACATTGTACACTTTATCTAGATATAGTATGCATCTTATTTTTCAATTTATACTTTGTCAAAAAATATACGTAGAAGTATACATCGACTGGTGGATGTATGCACTAACTGAATTTTATACTTCTATTGTAACATATAAACCACTCGCGTAGGTTCATTATAATCAGACGGATAGGAACATTTTATATACTACTATAACAGAGATGTTAAAACTTTATTGGTATAAAAGCCTACAACGTGCAACCGGCCAAATTCAAAGTAAATAACTCTAAATTATTCAGAAGAATATGCTAATGTGTTATACCCTGTTTCTGACTTGTCATGTAACAATTTAATGACAAATAAACTTAAACTCATAAACATATCTGTTTATTTGCACGTTCTATTTGTATAACATATGTGTTTGTATACCGTATCTGTTTGTATAACATATCTGTTTATATAACATGTCTGTTCGTTTCCCTGTTCCGTTTGTATAACATATCTGTTTATTTGCTCGTCCTATTTGTATAACATATCCGTTTGTTTGCATGTCGTGTTTGTATAACATATATGTTTATTTAACATTTCTGTTGGTTTTCATATCCTGTTTCTAGAATATATCTGTTTGTTTCCATGTACTATTTGTATATCACATCTGTTTGTTTGCATAATCTGTTTGTAAAACTTCTTGTATAACGAATGTTCAATCATACAAAATAAATTAAAAAACATTAATAATACACTGGTATTAAGTTTATACGGATTGTAATGCAATAATAATAATAATTTTAGTGACAACAAAATTAGTTCAAAACTAGACAATATCAAACCAGGCTACCTTAGAATTGACTAAAGTAGACAGTGCAAAGCAACTCTAGCTAACAACTGACTGAAGTAGATAACTTTACTAAAAGAAAATGCAGTGAACGATGTTATGTAATCTTTAAAACGAAGATGTAATATAATTTATAAACCATAAGCATAATTTCTAAAAAAGGATTTAATGTAAATGTAAAAGGATTTTAATGTTTTTTATGTGCTTGGTCTGATTTTTGTAGGTTTATCTTTGTAATTTAATTTTTGTATATTAATGTTGTTATCTATTAATATTTCAAGTCATTTAATGTATAGTGTTATTATCTCTTACAAAATAGCATTTATAGTAGTAGCGTTGTGAATTTAAGCGTTGTGAATTTGAAGTTTGTAGTTTACTCAAGTAAGACAAGTTACCTTGCGTAGCAGTTGACTGGGATAAATGTCACGCAATCATCAAAACATTAATATCGTCCCGAGCGGAAGCGATTTAGGTCTATAGCCTTTTGAAATCACGTTCACTCTCTCACAATCTTTTCTTTCGAACTTCATTTATTTCCCGTCTTCAATGTATAAACCATTTAAACGACGGACAGTTTTTACATTTTTTTCTTCCTCCTTTTTATACGGCGGGTGTATTTAAATGGAAAGGCGTGATCTAGTGCCGCGAGAGGTATTCGACGTACAATATTTTTTTTCACCGGCGCTCCATTCATATCCCGGAGATTTATCGCATCGAGCGTCCATAGAAAACCCCTCACCCGAAAACGCACACCGAGCCTGACAAAATCTTAAACCGATCATGAATTAGGCGAAGAGAAAAAATATATTGTATAAAGAATGGAAGAATTTCGGTATGAATTATTATTTTTTCCACATTTTTTTTAGATCTTTTGGAGATTGAAAGTGCATATTTAATAAATAGAAATGCAAAAGAAGACTAAAACTACTGACCATTTAAATTGATGCATAATTATTGCGGCTTTTTTCGCGCCTTTTTCTCGTTGGAAAAATTGACGTTTTATGTGCTTTTTTTCTTAAATTAATTTCTCTATTTGTTGCAGTTAATAAAAATGTTACTCAAAAATCATACTGATATTATTTATATTATGCTGTATCACTTTGAGAAAGGTTCTCGATTTCAACGAACTTTTTGGCGAGGGAACTATCAGCAAGAGCCAAGTAGGAAGATGGTTCAAGAAGTTCAAAATCGGTGAATATGGTGTTATGAGATTCTTTAGAAACGGAGCTTGCTCATTTCAGTGCAACCAATCGGTAAAAATACGGAGACATTCGGCTTTGTTGTTATTATTGGAGAGTTCGTTGGAAACCCATCCAGCCGATTTCCACACCCTTCCGGGATTTTTGGAACGACGAACGATCATGGATTGGTGGACACTGAGGTCGTGAGCTAGCATTTGTGTTGTTACTAGGCCTTCGTCTTCTTCTACGACCGCTAGAAGGGCCTGGCCGTTGAAATCCGGTGGTCGTCCTCGAATGTTAGGGGGACGTTCGTAGAAAGTTTCCACGAACTCTACGACAAAAAACATAGCCGAAACTTCTCTGCATTTTCACCGATTTGTTGAAATGAAATGAGCAAGATACGTTTCTACAGAATCTTGTCACGCCATATTTACCGACCGAGGCTAACATAGGCTATCATATAAATTGCTCATTAAAAACTGGCAAACGATCAAAATTTTCGACGATTTGTATGACTTAGTAACTAACATATTATTCGAAAGCAGTCACTTGGCATAGAGGAGTTTTTTGGTTAAAACAAAATTACGATTTATTACTCATCAATGTATCGTCTTTAATTAATACAGGCCTCTGCAGGATGCTACAACGGAACAAAACTTCTTCATTTCATCAGTTATAAAATAAAACTCTTACCTATCGTGTGACATACTAAAAATATTAATAAAATTAAAAACATTTTCCGTACAACTGTAATAGAATCATCATTAAGCCAACTTTCAGTTAGCAACAAACATGTTATTCATTACAGAATTTAACATAATTTACAGACCGTTATTGTGTATAGGCAGCACACATTTGCTTTAGAGGCGAACTCAACACAAATTAATATAGTTCATCAATATAATTTATTAACATGTAATCAATGTGGGTTAAATTATTCAGGTTAGTGTATACACTACTGACGCCAGCTGTATGTGTCTTTTCATTTATACAATTGTTTGTTCTTTTTATGAAATACATTTCCGAATATAGTCTTTTTTTAATTGTTTCCAAAATGTAAATTTTTAAGATTTCGGAGATCAAATTTTTGACGAGTAATTAAGGCGTGGTTGGCCAATGCTGTCTTTGGCTGTTGGGCTTTGTGCGCTGATTGTCTTTGTTTTGTTTGGCTGATACGACGTGAGGTTGTGTGAGCAATTTATTTAGTACATTAGTTTACTGCTATCCGGCCCTGGTCTCCTGAATTTTTGTCCTCCATTCTTCTCTGTCCTTTGGTGTTCTTCTCCACGCTCTTACTCCGAGTAGTTGGTATGCGTCTTCCCGGCTCTCCTCCACCCACTGTTTCCTTGGCCTCCCTACCGACCTACTGCCTTGCAATGGGCCAGGTGACTAAATTTAATAAAACTATTTATAAACCTCGAAAACGCTATGTACTGTCATGGCGTCTTGAATGACCTCAGTGTATATAAAAGTAATCAAAACAATGGTTTTGTGTATGACAGTAGTTATTAGAGAGTGGTATATTTTGGTTTTCCTTAATAAAAAATGCATTTCTCATATTACAAGTACTCTATAGTGCCCCAGTGTAAAAGCACCATTATTAAAATGCCAAACAAGTTATTTATATTCGCTACACGCAATAAAAACATGCGGAGAAAGTGGCTAAACTTTGCAAGGCGGGATAATGTTATTGGTTTATCTACAGATTCCCGATTGTATTTTTGTGAAGTTGATTTTGATGTAAGTATGAACACAATCTATGTCTATATCTGAAGCAGTACTGTTGAATTTTGCAAAACCACTATTTGTCAAGTATTTTTTAAGAAAATATAATGATGTTTAAGTTGAGGTTAAGTTTTTTTTGGATTCTGATTTAAAATCTTGTTTTAGTGTCATATTTATTATAATAAACACTGTTGCTTTTATTTATCTAGTTACCAAATGATATGGTTAATTACATGGAGTATCATATTATGGGAAAAGTATCAAAAGTACTCATGAAACCTGGTTGTACTCCAAGTAAATTTAAATGTCAAGAAGACAGAAGAAAACGAACGTGTAGCGGTATATAACGGCCATGTATTGTAAAAAAAACAAAGAATGATGACAATCGCTGAGTGTCTGAATGATTCTGAAAAAAAGCTGTACATTTAGTTCCTCTCCCAAAGATACCTCTGATACAATTTCAAGTAAGTATTTATTTATTGAATAGAAGATTAACAATAATTGAAGTTTAAAACCAATACAATTTTGCTTAATATTCAAAACCGTGGCCAATAACAAATTTTCTTACTTATCACAGTTTATATATTTGTAGTCGCTGTCAAATGTACTTATGTTGGGAAAGTACAATAATATGTAACAAACAACTTATTGGTTAGAAGATTTAAACATCATGTACCTAGTTATCATCATTATAAAGTATTTTTTCGTATCGTTGTTTCAGATTTTTAAACAGCTGACGAGAGTGTGCAAGAAAGTTTGTGTGAGCAGACTGCTAACAAATCTGTTCAAGTATTTATTACACCCCAAATCAGGAGTAAGGCAGTCCAGGCTAAAGTGCAATACAAAGACCAGTCATTATCACCTTTGAAAGTGTCAGTAACATCTATTTCCACATCGCCATTAAGTTAATTCCATTAGAAAATCAAGACTGTGCCCAGCCTATGCAAAATTACAAAACACACATTGGTTGAAGAAGAGCACTCTGACAGTGATATTTCTTTATATATAGCATCTATAGCCACCAACAGTAGCTCACCATACACGCATTCATCATTATCTTCTGACTGTAATAGTATCTTAATGAAATAAGACAGAAAACTTGTAGCAACAAAGACTTTACTAAATACAATTAAGAAAATTGAAAAAAAGTCTAGATTGTACATTGGTGTTCCAAGCAGTTGTTACTATTTGATTGATATAATAGAAGGTGAAGTAAGTATTCCTAAGCATCATTTATTGCTATGTTTAAATAAAATAAGATTGGATTCTAAATTCAATCAATTGACAGATGTTTACGGAAATACTCCTTCATATCTAAGTAAGATATTTAAAAAAAAATTACCTTTGATAGCCAGTGTTATGCGTCCTTTTATTGTACCGCTAGACCCTGAAATGATCAAAAGGAATTTACCTATGTCATTCAGGCACAAATATCACAATGTCAGTTGCATCATAGACTATCTGAAAATTGAGGTGCAAAAGCCATAAAAGGCAGTTCATCAAGCTCTGACGTGAAAATCTGTCGTCAAAATATAAGAAAACCAACACCATAAAATACTTAGTATCCTGTACACCTAATGCATTAATAAATTATATTTCTCCCGGATTTGGAGGCAGAACAACTGACACGTGTTTAGTTGAATCGTGTGATTTTTCAAAGGTATTAACAACTGGTATGTGCTTTATGGCAGATAGGGGATTTAAACACCTTGAACACTATCTGCAAAAATTAGGTATATCGCTAGCAAGACCTCCAAGAGTTGAAACAGGAGTGAAAATGACAAAAAGTGATGTGAAGCTTGTTGAAGCTTTTACTTGACTGAGAGAGAAATAAAGAGAACATACACTTGTTTTCTAACTGCGTTTATTCAAAAAGGGTACATTAACATGCACGCAATGGACGGCACTCAAAACTTAACTAAACACTATCATCCAACTACTTCCTGTAGAGAGACACACGGTCAAGAAGTGAACCACTTGACACATGCTCAATCATCTTAAATAAAAGGAGGGAAATATTCAAACAATTCCAACACTTCTGCCGTTTGAATACTTCACCAAATTTCTTATAAATATACGCATAACATTACGTAAATTAAAAAAGGTTCCCTGGGCAAAGCTTTCGTGAAGATATCGGCTTTTTGTTCTCCAGATGGGACATATTTGACAGTTATATCTCCTGACTCTACCTGCTCGCGTATAAAGTGATAACGAATATTTATGTGCTTTCTTCGTTGATGAAATTCCAGATTTTTGATTAATTTAATCGCGCTCTGATTGTCTTTAATCAAAAATGTCGGACCAGCACATGGATGTTCGATATCCTCGAGAAGCCTTCGAAGCCAAATAGCTTCCTTCGATGCTGTCGCTGCCGCGACATACTCTGACTCGGTGGTACTCGAAGTGACTATTTTTTGTCGTTTGGAGGGTCCATTGGCCAAAGTAAAAAGATAACCAGTTGTTGACCTGAGAATTTCAATATCACCTGCATAATCGGCATCGGAAAAACCTTCTAGCTCAAACGTTTTTCCTTCTTTTCCATATTCGATGCCATACTCTACTGTCCCTGCAAGATATGCAAACACTCTTCTTACAGAACGCCAATGACATTCATTATGATTGTTCAAGAATCTGCTCAGGGAATTCACTGCAAAAGACAAATCAGTACGAGATACAATCGATAAAAACATTAAGGAACCAATAGCCTCACAATAAGGTACATTGTTTTAGACTTTTTCATCTTTACTTACAGGATACAAGGTTACATTCGGATCTATCGGTACACTGACGGGCTTTGCATCATTCATACCAAATTTTGAAACAATTTTTCTTGCATATGCAGATGCAAGGAAATACATTTAGGTCAATCACGATCGATTTGAACGCTTGCGAACAAACTTGAATCACCCAAAGTAATTCTAAATTCACATTTTATATGCTCAACCACACATGCAAGAATTTCTTGTGATTTGGCAGAAATCAGCCCGTCATCTACAAATAGAGCAAGGAATACAGAGGCACCATCGATATTTCCTGTAAGAACACAATTATCTGCATCTGATTCCTTAAAATGAAATTGATTTAAAAAAACACATACTTTTTGTTCCAACAGCGTGGAGACTGGTTGAGCCCGTACAAGGACTTTGACAATTTACAAACAACATTTTTCCCCGCACTGGCACTTTGCTCTGCTTTGACACTTACACCTTCGAGAAGTTCCATATATATGTCCTCCTCCAGATCACCGTAGAGAACAGCTGTTGGCACATCGAACTGAACCAGGTCGATATCTGCCACTGCAACCAGAGCTAGAAAGACAAGTAACGAGTCCTATCTCACGACTAGAGTGAAGGTTTCTTTGTAGTCGATGCCTTGTTGTTGCATGAAGCCACGAGCACAAAGTCTTGCTTTGCATCTCTGTAAATTTCCATACGGGTTTTGAATAAGTTTAAAAACCCATTTAGAGTTAATGGTTTTAATTTCAGGTTTCTTCTCGACAATTTCCCAGGTTTCGTTCTGTTGCAAAGCTTGCAACTCAATCTGTATAGCCTGTTTCCACTGGATTGATTCTGGTCCATTTATGGCTTCTGGGAATGACTGGGGTGTCTCGTATTCTGCGACGTTTGACTCAAAAAACGTTACCTGTTCCAACTTCACAGTTGGAGTTTGGTTGGAGTTCACAGTTAAGTTGGGTTTCTTCATTTTTTATAATAGGCTCTGTTTCCACTGAGGTTTCGTTAAAAACTACATCTCGTGAAACTGAGACTTTATTTTCAACTGGATCATAAACACGATAATTCGGTGACTCTCCACCAGCCGACCAGCAGACCGGTAGCCGACCAGCATCATTTTTCTCGCTCGTGCATCAAGCTTCCTGGTGAATTGCTTCGGAATATGCACATAAGCTTCGGGGCCAAAAATTCTCAAATGCTCGAGATTAGGTTTTCTACCCATCCACAACTCGTATGGTGTCGCTCCATCTCTGGTACTTGATGATCCAGTGCGATTAAGAATGTAAATTGCTGTGTTTGTCGCTTCGGCCCATAATGACAGCGGGAGAGATTTGGCGTGGAGCATTGTTCGCGCACTCTCTACAATTGTTCTGTTGTCTCTCTCTACCTTGCCGTTTTGTTGAGGCGTGTATGGCGCCGTATTTTATTTGACGATGCCACGTGACACGAGATAGTTGTCCAAATTTGTATTGCAGAACTCTCCGACATTGCCAGACCGTTTACTTTGATTTTTCTTCCAAACTTGTTTTCGACCACTTTTTCGTATTCTTTGAAACGTTCAAAAACCTCTGACTTATGTCGCAAAAAATAAACGTAGCGAAAACTTGTTGCATCATCTTTAAAAGTTAATATCTCGAGGAAATAAAGGAAATATCTCGAGCCACCTATTGAATCAACTGACATTGGACCGCAAAGGTCCGTGTGGACGAATTCACCTGGAATTGTCGACACTTCTTCACTATCGCACTTGAACGGCTGTCGATGTGATTTTCCGATCTGACATGGCGAGCAAAAGAAATCGTCTTTTCCTGACAAACTGACTCCCTTCACAAGACCCTTCTCAATCAAATCACGTACCGCGCGTTTATTTACATGTCCAAGCCGCTCGTGCCACACGCGTAAACTCGCGACTGCATAGGCTCTACGTCACACTGTGGATTCACAACTCTGAAAAACAGCCGTTAAAGGTCGTTTTTTTGTTTCACTCCCGACGCGATAACACTGTGTTCTTTGTCCGTGATGATAACGAATTTATCTTTGAATTTCACTTCGAAACCTTTTGTTGCACACATTCCAACCGAAAAAAGATTCTTCTTGAGATCAAGAATGTACAAGACTTATCACTTACGTATCAATTTTTGCGTCACACCAAACACCGTTCACAAGTCTCTTAATTTTGACAGTTTCTTCTCCGCCAACTTCATAGTGTTTATCATCGCCGAGCCGCACATTGTCTCCCCCACTTTCTTCGCGAAATTGGGAAAACCAATCGCGACGATATGTCATGTGTCTCGATGCCCCGCTATCGGTAACCCACACGTCACAGATGTTTTTTTTTCAGCAATTTATCAATCGCGTTGCTCGATGGTTTGTTCGATTATCCTCGTTTGCTGGATACGACGCATTTCTGTTCTGCTACAAATGCGCAATCACGCGACTCACCAGATTCGTTTCCTTTCTTTTTGTTTCTACACTGGGATGCGTAGTGTCCTCTTTCATCGCATTTATAACACTGAATATTTTTCTTTCCTTTTTTTCTTTGATTGTCGATCCTTTGAATATTTTTCGCGGCGCTATTTTTGTGTGCGGCAAATGCACTCGCGCCATCTCTGTCTGCAGATACGAGTCGAGCTTCTTCTTGTAGAAGTCTTTCTTGTAAATTTTGAATTGTTTGCCGGGCTAGATCCACACTGTCCCAAGCTGTTTGGAAACTACAAAATTTTGCAGACAAACTTCCAAGAAGCTTCGCCATTATTGACGTATCGGAGACGGACTCTCCAATGTCGGTCATCTGCGCAGCCATATTTTGTACCTTCGAGATATATTGAGTTATCGTATCTCCTAGAGACATTCTGTACTCATGAAACTTTTGTGAAAGCAAAAGTTTGTGTGATGCTGATTTCTGCTCAAGTAAGCTGCTGAGCTTGTCCCACATTTCTTTAGAGGATTTACAAACGAGTAAGGACTCGAGCTGTCCGTACTCCATGGCCGATGTTATGATGAACATGGCTTTGACATCTTCCTTTTTCCACGTTTTCGCCGCTTGCGAATTTGTTTCGGCGGGAATCGTCCGCGTTCCGTCAACTACGTCTTTGATACCGTTCGCGATAAACAGTTCGCGTTCGCGATAAAATTCGTTCGATTGAACTTACTTATACTTCGAACCGGAGTTTCTTCTGCCATTGTGCACTTTTTTTAAACACAGAACAGGCCTAACGAATATCACAACGCGAACGCACGCTTCCACTAAAACAATGACCGCCAACTTTTTTTATCTCGCACGCCGTCACCTTACCGGTTTTTTTCGGTAAAATTTTAATCTCTCGCTAGTTATCTCTCAGGTAGGGTGACTGGGCCCATAACCTGTTGAAGCTTTTACTTGACTGAAAGAGAAATAAAGATAATATGCACTTGTTTTCTAACTGAGTTTATTCAAAAAGGGGAAATTAACACGTACGCAATGGACGGCACTCAAAACTTAACTAAACATTATCATCCAACTACTTCCTGTAGAGAGACACGCGGTCAAGAAGTGAAGTAGACAGAAGAAGTGAAGGACACATGCTCAATCATCTCAAATAAAAGGAGGGAAATATTCAAACAATTCCAACAAAGCTAACAGATAGCTAGCTTAAGAATCCATGTAGAGAGAGAGTTATACGGCGCTTACGAGAATTTTATATGCTTAGACCACGCATGCGTTAATTTAAAATACTGTATCACATATTAATCATAGCATATGCTTTGGTTAATTTACAATATTCTTTAGTACTATAAAAGAAGTTAAACCTTTAGATTGTTTTTATTTGCAATATATTACAGTTATGATACTATACTCTGATATAAAAATGGATATACATTATTTTTCCAAAAGTTTATTAACTTATTACTTATCATACTTTCAACATATTCAGGATTGAATGTCACTTAATATAAACATAATCAGGCTCACCCACACAAAACAGTTTTTCTTTCCTGTTACATACATTTGAAGCTGCATTTGGACATTATATTTTTCAGTTCATTTTCCATTTCTTATATAATTTTTATATGTCTTTGCACTAATAGGACATTTAATTTATATTATGCCATATTCAAATGTTCCATCTGGGGAACCAGCAATCATTGGATACTTGGAGTTTATTATCAGGCCGCACTTATTTATTTTTATCTTCAGTATTTTCTCTAGTTCTTTTTACTTCGTTCTCTAGGACACGGCTACGTTTTAAGGATGAAGTGCCTGAAATTCTACCACCTAGTATAAGGAACATGAGTAGGCCATCATACGTTTTACACCGTCTAACTTCAAATGCTCTTGAAGCAGTTATTCGACCATATCTCAGTTCATACCAAAGACTACTATTGGATTGTTTCCTGGTTTCTTCTTCAACTATCTCTATTAAACATTCTGGTATTTCAACTTTATTCAAAAATGCATCAACACATTTCTCCTGACTTGAAACATGAGTTTCTGCGTTAAGACAGTGTTCACTTGGACCATAAGTGGGTTGATATTTTAAAAGTTCACAATTCTCAACCTTTATTTTTCTTCCCTCTTACAAAAACTTTTAAAACACAGATGAATTTTCTGGAAATATAGGACTGCCCCCAGACAAGTCTTTAAGCTACTACCAACTCTAGACAGCTTAGATTTTTTCCAACAACACTCTACAGAAGTGCATGATGGTTCCTCACTTCGGCGATGAACCCACATAAGAAAGGCTATTGCATGCTTGCAACCTTCTTGTGAAGCAACACAGTCATGACATTGAATGAAGAAAATAACATTATCTGCTTCATTAACAACCAGTGTGCATCCATATTATTTTGCATAAAATTTGTGCTCTAGACATATTTTACACTTTACTGTGCACAATTTGCAGTCACTCTTAAGCTGCACATAACTGATGGCATCATCTCTATATGAACATCGTGAGGACCTGAAATCAAGTTTAGTTATTGACACTCGTTTATATTTCTCAAATAAAAAAAAAACCTAACCTAACCTGAAAACCATTTCAATTAATTTACAAAACGTACCTACATCAAAACAAATGGTTATTATCTACAGAAGTAAAATAATTCTATTGAAGCCAATAATATACATTTTATGCTTGTGTATACTTACTTAAAGGTTGTAACATGGCGGAATTCCGCCATTGAAAAATTTGGCAAAGCATAAGGACATCAATTTTGGGCAAATTACTACCGTTTGCTTTGTTAAATCCTGACTCCATACCAAACTGTACTTGTTTCTGTATATAGAATTATTAAGAACAACTGAATCCATTCGCCAACAAAAATGTCAAAATGAAAAATTTCTCAAAGAGCCGCATATACTGACGTAATGTTTCCTGATAGGTGTTCACTGTCATGTGACAGAATACCTACTTTTGCCGATTTTTTTTTTTTTTAATTTTAGTCATCTTTTTTTTTTATTAAATAAATTTGTTTTTTGCGATCTATAAGTAATAATGTTTCATTAGACACTGTCATTGGTTCGATTTATTCTCAGTGGACACTACTCTATTTTGCGTTCAGTGCTCTTACAATTAGTGGCAGACGGTTATCGTCTATCCTGAGCACGTGTTCTGACAATTTTTGTCTTTGCAGTCTGATGATTGTAGAAATCAGCGGTTCTTGGTATACCTGGTATAGTTCGTTATTGTACCTTGGCCTTCTGATTTTGCTGACCGTCAACGCCCCTAGAATCCTACGTAGCAACTTGCGCTCAAATATGTCCCTACGTAGCACCTTGCGCTCAAATATGTCCCTTGCGTTATTGTTTTTTTCGGCCATAGTCCATGTTTTGCCTTAATAGCATGCGATGGGCCTAATTATTGTCTTGCATATTCTAAGTTTGTTCTTGCGGTGCACACTATCAGATCTTAATATTTGCATAGGTTGCAAACAGTTTTTTGTTATGAAAGGCAAGTTTTGTTACCTTGTTTTCAAATAATGTCTTTGACTTATGGTCAATTTTTTGGACATATTGAGCATTTTATAGGCTACTGGTTGGAACTAGTAACCAATCTAAAAGCGAGGATTGCATCCAAGAATCATGCCTTTTTTGCACATGGAACCTACCTTCTGCTAAGCAAATGAGAAGTAGTTCGTGAAGAAGATGGAAACTACGCTTAGAAATAATCATTAAATCTTATATTTGTTCAATATTTGAATCGTTTATGTTGAATAAATTTTATTGAAAGCCGCAATTTTGAGAAAAGCCGCAATAACTATGCATCAACCTAATAGATTATAGCTTAAATATAAGTATACATACAAAGCTGTATGTTGTATACGAGAGTGGTTTAGTCAGAATATACAAGAGCAGACAAAGTCTGACAAGGCGAAGTAAAGTTAAATAAGACCATAATATACTAGATAAGATTAGTCAGGTTAAGTAAACTTTAAGTGTACAGATAAGATGCAATAACTATTGACTCTTCAGTCTGAATTATAAAAACTTAACTAACAAATCTAGTCAATTTAATTTGATGAGTTGTATCTATATATCAACTGTACCTGTCGCCTTACGGCTGGTTTTATACTGATACCTAGAAGATGAAGCTAACGGATAGCTGAATAAAATCATCTCAGTAAGAGAGATACATGTTTTCTAGTTAAAAAGTTAAAAAAGTTATTAAGTATACAAAAGAGAGAGAGTTTAAGTACTTGTAGCGAGTCTAGTCTTATTTCTGTATTCTTTTAAATTTTTTATAATGTTGCCAGTCATCTATCTGCCTATTATAATATAAACCAGAGTATACCTATATTTTGATAGACATGTGTTTTTTTCGTTTGATATTCGATTTTCTATAACGTAAAAGTGTGATAAAACTACTTCTCGATTTGTAAATTGGTGTGTTGTGTTATACCTGTATGTAGGCGGTATGAAATTTTTAGCAGAACGATCACATCTCTAATATTTCTTCGTATACGAAAGATGAGGAATGGCGATGTACTTTCAACCGTAAAGCGTACAAAGTTAATACATCTTCGCTGGGAAAAACAATTACAGCGGCACATACGAGAAATATATACAGCCGAAGAGTTGCGCCGGGCCAATGGGAGAGCGAGAGCTCTGGACGCAATTGTAACTTTATCGCACTTAATAAAGTGCCGGGAAACGTTGTTAAATCATTTTTAATTTTCTTCGGGGTTTCTTTTATACGTTCTAGTTTTATTTTCCAGCAAGAAAGTGTAATATTTATTTTACTGGCGCAATCATTCAACTTACCACATGAATCTCAACTGAAAATAAATACCAAACAATACAGTAAATGATATAAATGGAAAGTATTTAAAATTAATTTTAACATTAATTTATTTCCTTTTATAGTCTTCTAGTTGTATATTGTATTGGATCTTGTTTATTTATTTAACTAGTCGGCAAAGTTTTGTAAGCAAAAAAATTCAATCACAGAAACACAAAGTAGGTAACAGCAATCAGGTTAAATCGAGAAAGTTAAGGTTTGGACCATCAATACTTGGCTTGAATTTCTTAATAAAGTTTTGATGCTTATACAGAATATATAAAGCAAGTTCTCGATGGTGTCGACTTTGTAGTTAAGGCTTAGACTTAGAAACCAGACCCCATCTATAACCTGATCATTTAAGTATTAAATTGATTATTCTGTGAAGGTAAGGTTTATTAATTCTAAGATTGTCTGGACTAGCAAAGTCAAGATTTAATGGTCATGTTTATATAAATTAGACTAAAGTCAAATATTTAGTAAGCATAGTTTATGTATATGCTATAAAGGTTTAGTTAGTATTGACGAAGAAAGTCCAGGTTTGTCTGTCGGGTATATCTAAGATGTGAATCGCTCTAGATTTATTACATTTATTATAGGAGTTTTTGTAGTAACGACTTGCTGTTGTGAAGTTGTAGATAGACTAAAATGTGCAGATAAGTCTAGATGAATTTAATAGTCAAGTCGGTATAATTTAAAGTAGGTAGGTTTATATTTCATAGGATTAGTCTGGTTAATTTATCTGGTATCGATAGGTGAACGCCAAGGTGAAGTTCTAGATGAATTAGTGAGTAGTGACGATGAGTTTTATATCGATTCTTTTGACAAAGACAATAGTGATGCAGAAAATAATGAGGTGGAAGAAGCAGATGTTGGTTTTGACAGTAGTGACAGCGATATAATAAATAGTAAGAGGAGGGTAGTGCCTTTACAAGATACGTCAAGCAGCTCCAGTGACAGTGAAGGCGAACATGAAGGTGTGCCGGAAACAAGAGACGTTTATGGTCCCTGGGAAGATGTGACATTTATGAACAATGCACCTCATAGGATAGATTTTAGTGCCGGCGAAAAAGCTGAAGGGCCAAATTCCGGATGATTGTTAAAAGCTTGCAGACTTTTCTTTACAACCGAGCTGATTGCCTCAATTGTTCGGGAATCCAATAAATACGCAAGACATAAAATTGGCCAAAAAAGATTAGCCAAGCGATCTACGTGGCATGCATGGTTTGATGTCACTGTACAGAAATGTGCAGCCTTCCTAGGCGTTATCCTGAATATGGGCACGATAACTGTGAGCAGTTTACAAGAATATTGGTCGCAAAATTTCAATGCGAGAATTCCTTTTTTCGGGAGTATTTTTCGAAGAGAAAGATTTATGCAAATATTTTGGATGTTGCATCTTCACGAGACTGACCCAAATGATCAAAGTTTGAGAGGCCGCACTCAGAAGGTGAGCCACTATTTGATTTTTTTGGATGTCAAAGACCATTTTGTTCCATCGCGGGAAATATCAGTGGACGAATCTGTGCTCGGCTTCATGGGAACAATAAGTTTTCTGACGTACAATCCTAACAAGCCGACAAAATGGGGAATTAGAATATACGTACTTGCAGATGCAAATACTGGCTACATATATTCTATTTTGCCATATTATGGAAACTCAACCTCAGAAGATCTAATACGGCCCGATCTTCCAGTAAGCACGAGAATTGTTCTACATTTGGCTTAACAATTATTAGATATCAATCGAGGCAGTAGGGGATACCATATTTATACGGACAGGTATTATACAAGCTTGCCTTTAGCAAAAGTGTTTTAGCTAAAAATGAATATCCACTTGACGGGCACAATTCAGTCCGACAGAAAATTTATCCCCGATACCATAAAGAAACCCATGTTTGGAGACAATCAAACATTTGCATGTCGATCAAAAAATATACTGATGTTGGCGTGGAAAGATAAAAGAGTGGTGACCGCACTGAGTACCTGGGACGTTTCTGGTACTCAGCCTATAAATAGAAGAGTACGTGGAGGCAATATGCAAGAAATTAACAAGCCAACTATAATTGTTAATTACAATAAATACATGGGAGGCGTAGACCGGGCCGATTCCTACTCAGCTTCCTACTGTTTTTTTAAGAAAAGCCCTCAAATGGTGGAGAAAATTATTTTTTTGGGGCCTTGAAGCAGCCGGCGTAAATAGTTATTTATTATACAAAATGTCGCAACGCCGCCAAAACAAATGCCCGATTACGCATCAAAAATTTGTCCGAGAGATAGTTGATAATCTCACGGGAAATTATCGAGAAGGTACAAAAATTGCTGGTAGACCATCCACCACGGATAAAGAAGAAAGACTTAATGGAAAGTTGCACATTTTAACGCACAATAACAACAACAAAAAAAATTGTTTTGTGTGCTCTAATAGAAAAGTGCAAGGTGGACGACGCGAGACTGCATATATTTGCAACACATGCCATCGCAAGCTGGGTTTTCATATTGGCGACTTGAACGCTACCACACTTTAGAAGAATACAAAATATAAATATGAAATATAAATTGTGTTTGAATTTGTAATTTGAGTGTTTAGCAATATGTGTTTCTGGACAAGATAATAGAGGATGTATTATGGTGCAGGCGCCGGTAAAATATTCCACCCCCAAATGCAAATTTTTATATTTTGTATAATTTTTATGTTATTTTTGTTTTGATAACTTAATTATTTAGTAAAGCAAAAATTAAATATGTGCCTGCATTAGATGTTTTATTTATTTTCCCACTGATAAGGTTTTATTGTAGAATATCTATAATATGACATACTTTAGGTGTCCTATGTTCGCATACTAAAAACCTTATATTGCGAAACTAAAAAAAAAATCCGAGTTGACGGCAACCTTCTACAAATATAAACACGAGTGCAAAAGGTTAAAAGAGTATATTATGTAATATAAAATAGATGTCACAGAATTCAATAATTAGGTTAGGTTAGTTTAGGACATTTTAGACATTTTTTTGTGCATCTAAAATTTAACTTATATCTACGTTATTCTGTTATATAAGTTTTAATACTTAAGTTTATATGATGTAAACCAAATTCTCAAGTTTTAATTACTTTGTATGATTCACTTAATGTGTTAGTCACAATTTAATGACCAAACCTATTTCTTTATCTGTAAAGGACATTTTAAGGAAAAAATTAGATATTTGGATTTGGTGCATCTCAAAAGTAACTTACATGTAGACAGGTATGTTATATAAATTATAATGCTTAGATAAGTTAATATAATATATACTAACTCAAGTATGTGAAGGAGTGTGTATGATTGACTGAATGTGTTAGTCAATAATTAATGACCAAACTTATATAAATAAGATAAGATTTATGAAAAAAGTGAAGAAGGTTAAATTTCTATAACGAAGAATTGCGTGTTAAGTTTTCAAAGGATTCTATATGTAATGCTTATTCTGTGAATATTTAAATTGATTGGATCTTTTAGAGAATATTTTCTGGTCAAATGTATGTATTCAAGACTTGTCCTTCAGTAGTTAATTCCAAAAGACTTTGTAGTTAAGGTTACGTTGGAAGAAGTCTTGAGCCAAGTGCATTTACATAGCTTAACATCAAACAAAACTTTATTTAGTATTCTTTCCTCATTCACACATTTCCAGGTATTTGAAAACATTTCCTTTCCACCAAAAAATAAAATACGTATAAAGATGAAACTTCTTTATTAGTTTAAGCCGTTGAAATAGGAGATTTAAAAAAAACCTGTTTAAACATTTAAATCTTAAAAAATTGCCCTGCGCATCATCCGGCCCGCGAGACACGACTTGAAAACCTCAGGTTTTGAGAAGAATTAGTTTAAATTGATTTTTTAGCCACAGTTCAGAGTTTAATCTATTTATATTAAGTATCATTAGACATGTTAATTAAATTTATATTATTAAGATTAATTACAAAGTTCGATATTCGATTATACTTAAATATTTAGATGAATGGACAAGGAAAGTAAAAACGAATAGGCTAAACTATATTCAAAACGTTAAGGTTCAAACCATCATCCATATCCATAGTTCATTTGCTAATAAGCTTTACTGCAATATAACACTTTTTACGTTTTAGACGTTTTAGATAGTTTGTGACCAGATTATACTATTTGATATGAATAAATAATATGACAAGGCTGGACAAAAAACTAGACAGAATAGACATTAAAGATAATTATTATTACAAATAATAATTAGAGAGACAAGAATAGTTTTAAACAGCCAATATTAGACCATATAGATACTACAGAAATGATAAAATACTAAAGATTTAACTTACCTTACAAGACGAAAGCATAAAAGAATGGACAGATTGGATAATTCGTTCTTTAACTGCGGCTGTGTTATATAAACTAAAAGCTAGTTTTTGTTTATATCAAATAGCGGCTGTGGTACCAGTAAAAAAATAGAATAAGGAAAATCTGATTAACGCTTCTGGCTTAACGTTTCTGGTTTTTATCTTGCCGATGCCACAAGTAAAGAAACATAACATTCAGGATTACTGTTCTACAGAACCGATCATCCCAACGTCGCTTTTTCTAAATTTATGACAAGAGATAGATTTGTCCACATATTGCGTTATATTCATTTTGTCGATAATGATTATCTGCTGGACAAAGCGAACAGTGATGGATTGTGGAAAGTTAGAAATTTGTTCGATGTTGTGGACTTGTATGTCTGCTGTATCTAAAATGTAAATTTTTCTAGAGTTATTAAATTTATTCTACAAATTTGTGTAGTAAAGACTTGCTAGTACAGTTGTAGATGGAATATAATAAATAGATAAGGCTATTAATATTTGGTTTTACGGGTAGTAATAGTCATATCTCATATCTGCATTATTAAAACTAGGCAGTTTATAGTTCACAGGATTAGACTATAACTTAAAGTTAGATTTGAAAGATTTACAATTCAATAGTTAAGGACATTTTAACATTTTTATTTGGTGCATCTAAAATTTAGAGACTTTAGAACTACATAGATCTGCTATAAGTTGAAATGCTTAAGTTAATATTATTTAGACACACTGATCAGGTTTTGGTTAGTTTATATGATTGATGACTATGTGATTGTATTAGTAAAGGCTTAATAACTAAACCAATTTGTTTATTAGTTAAGCACATTCTAGACATCTTTGTTTGGTGCATCTAAATATAGCTTACATGTAGATAGATATGTTACATAAATTGTAAATTGTAATGCTTAAATTTATTTATTATAGAATAACTGCTCAAGTTTGAGTTAGGGTGTGTGATTGACTGAATGTGATAGTAAATATTTAATGACCAAACCTATATAAATAAGATTAGATGTATCAATTCAGTTGAAACGGTAAAGTTTCTATAATGAAAATTTGTTTGTCATGTTTTAAATGGATTCTTTAAGTAATGCTTAATGTATCAATATTTAGGTTGATGACATTTAAAATAGATTTTCTGGTCAAATCTATATAACTAAGACTTAGCCGTCAATAGCTAATTCGAAAAGACTATGTAGTTAAGGTTACAATGGAAAAAGTCATTGAGTTTTGGACCAGACGTGTATATACATAGCTTAAGAGGAAACGAAACTTTATTTAGTATTCTTTCCTCATTCACACATCTCCAGGTATTTGAAAATAATTCCTTTTCACTCAAAAATAAAATATGTATAAAGATGAAACTCATTAATTAGTTTATGCAGTTAAAATAGACACATTGAAAGGAACCTTTTTAAACATTAAAATCTAAAAAAATTGCCTTGCGCCGCATCCAGACCGTGATACACGCCTTGAGCACCTCAGGTTTGGAGAAACAGTTTTAGTTTAATTTGATTTGTTTTTCAAAGTTAAGAGTTTAGTCTACTAATATTAAGTGTCGCTAGACTTTTTAAATTGAAATTCGATAATACTTCAATATTTACTTAAATATACAAAGAAAGTAAAAATTAATAGGCTATACTATATACAATAGGTTAAAGTTCTACCAAGATCCATAGTTAATTTGTTAATCACCTTTACTATAATATAATAGTTGTCTTGCATAATTTGGGACAAAACAATATTATTTGATAAGAATAGATACTATGACAAGGCCAGACAAATAAAACTAGACACAATAGACAATACAGTTTAGACAGACAACAATAGTTTAAAATAGTCAATATTAGACCATATAGATTACTACAGAAATGAGAAAATACTACAGACTGGACAGACATAATTAGGTCTTTTTTAAACAATCCAATTTTCGCTAACATCAATTAGCGGCTGTGGTTCCACTAAAAAGAAAAAGAAGAAAATAATCTTCGAAAATATCGATACTTCTTTTACTTTTTAATCTATTTTTATCCAAGTATAAGACAAAAGTTTATTTTCATTTGACTGCTATTCGAGTTGTTTCACGAACTTTAATTAATATCCATAAGCCTTCCACTTCTTCCGGTTCCTCAAGAAAAATGAGCAATAAAGAAAATAGTCATCAAGACGAACTAATTGAAAGTAATTGTCATAATGATTCTTCGTCTAGTAGGTCGAATGTAGTAAAAACGATACTGTTGAAGAAATTGCTGTTGGTGATTTTTTCTGAAGGCAGATTTTTTTCTGTTACAAGCTTCATTCTAAATATATTTTGGATCCTGAACAGTCTGGAATAACTGATAATTTTGATATAAATAGTCTGAACCATGCAAATCTTCTACTTCTTCTGGCGCTACATCCCAATTTGAACCTTGACCTCCCGTAGCTTCCTCCTCCATTCCTCTCTCTCCCGAGCCACTTCCTTCTATCTTCCTAGTTTAAGGATTCGTCTGGCGTCCTGGTCTACTTCATCCTCCCATCTTTTTCTTGGTCTTCCTGTCGGCCTCTTCTTCTCCAATCGGCCGTTTAGAATTCTCTTGGGCATTCTTCATACGAATACTTTTCTAAATATTTTGATGAACGATTTATGACAATTATTGTCTCTGTATTTATGTTGTAAGAAAAAAAAATAGAATAATACCACCATTGCAGAAATGATAGACGATTCTGGCTTTTCTTATTGATGCCTCAAGTGAAGAAATATACCATCCAGGATTACAGGTCTACAAATCTGATCATCGCAACGCGGGGTTTTACAAATTTATGAAAAGCTAAAGATTTGTCCATTTTTTGCAATATTTTCATTTTGTTGTTAATGATAATCCGCTGGACAATGCGAACAGTGAAGTATTATGAAAAGTTATAAATGTGTTCGTTGTTGCAAAAATACAAGTTCGCTTTGTTTTTTTTTATCCAATGCAAATACATGTTAATAGACAAATCGCTAATTTTGGAAAGGATTGGAAAGGAAAGTACGGTTCAGATTCAAGTGGCACATACTAGTAGTAAAGCCAAAGAACAAATACAGAAGTGTAGAAAAATTAGACCATCGTCGTCGTCGTTGGAATTTCTTCGTTGCCAAAGATCCTTCTCTCATTTTCATCGGCGCCTCCGCTCGTGAGCCTTTTGGTGGCTCCAGAGACCGATGCAAGATCGGATAGTACGTTGGCGTTGAGAACATACAAATTTCTCGATGCCACTTGAACTTATAGTAGTGTTGTGAGTACTGCAGCGTTGATTAGGCAAAAACCTAGGCAGGGTTAATCCCAACCACCCAACCCTCCCCGGAGATCCGATTGGGGGAATTTACTTCGCAAAAATTTACTCCTGTCAGGTTCATCATATGTAGTTTGTTGGCGAAGAAGGGGTGGGGATGGTTGATGTTGAATGTGGGTGCCTGTTTCCAGAGTAACAAGGAGGCTTGCACTTAATACCACACCTTCTGCTACAGGTACGGGCTCCCATCCTGACGACACATATATCTGAGACAACTAGTGAGAGTGCGTACCTTTAAGTAGCAAAGACAGTAGCCCCAACCTTAAGGGCTGAGGAACGCAGCCGTACTTTTGAGAGCCTCCCTCATTCCGCCGCCGTCCATAGAGTAAGTAACTTGTCCCTGTCCCTACCCGGTCTAGGACGCCATTCCCTAGCTACGCCAGGTACTAGCCCTACCGAGACCCCCAACACTCTTCAGCTTGCTGACCTGGTTTCCCGATTGGTTACCAAAACCTTCCACCACGTTGCTCAACGTAAAAGGGACAACAAGTGTAGGCGAGTATGGAATTGGGGTGGAGAGTCTATGTGGCCATTAGACTATAATATCAATAAGAGACCAATAGATAAGGCTGCCATGCAGGTGTCTGTAGAAGAATGCATTGGCATATTGTAGTTCAAAACTCTTACAATATATATTTTTTAAAACAGGTAATACATGGATAAGATTGAAAAATTTTATTTTAGAAAGGTTTTAAACAAATATTGGAGACATGGCACATTGACTGCTAGAGGACCTGTAAGAAAAAGTGGTGAACAAATACATCGGCTCGCTGCGGCAAGATTAAACTGGAACCAAAATGAAAGGTAAAATAATGTATTATGTTTGTTCTAATACAAAACAAAATTTCAAAAACAGAAAGTTTGTAACAACATGGTGCACCTTTTCATAGTATAAAAAAATTCTAAATAATATTTTATTCATTTATAGTTATGTTACGTAATGTATTCATATATGAGGCTAAATTATTTAGGTTAGATTATAGTTAGGTATCTTTATTTATGTACAAATATTGTAATTTTTGTATAACAACTTTTCAGCTTATGCTTTTTTCTTATAATACTTTCTTAGTTTGTTTACTTTTATTCATTTATAAATAAAAATTATATCATCTATTATTATAGTAGTTTTGTTTCGCCATTCTTACAAAATAAATATTTTACATATATTTTAATTTTTTTGAGTTAGCAATTGGTTGTACTAAAATTACAGTGAGTTTTTGGTTTTATTTTTTTTTATTTTGCAACAATAAATACATGAACTATTTAGTTCCTGGTTTTTTTCCGTTTGGAACGCTTGGCACTACTAAAAGTACCAGCAGTTAAAGAGTTAACATTGAACTTTTGTCCATTTTGTCATGGACTAAAAAGAGACTTAAAGGACTATTTCATGACTAAATGGACAAAAGTAAACAACAAAGACTGGACGGAGAATACTAGTTATATATATAATACTAGTAGGAGAATACAAGAGAGACACGATAATTGGCGTAACACTAGACAGATAAGGATAAACAGTCAAAACTGGACAAGTAAGACCAGGTGGCGAGTAGACAAACAAGACTATGCAGTTAAATCCGATCTATAAAATTAGTTAGACTAGACTATTTTGTAGATAATGTAAATTAAGGAATTAGACTAATATGGTTTATAAATTGGACTATAATAGTTTCATAGTTTGCCCCTAATGATTTTTAGGATTTTTAGTTATATAGGATCATCGTTTGGTCCTTTAAGTTCTTTGTCCTCTTAATTTCTATATTTCGATGTAAATGTGTTCGTTGTTGTGGACTTGTCTGTCTGCTGAATCTAAAATGTGAATTTTTCTAGAGTTATTAGACTTATTCTACAAATTTGTGTAGTAAAGACTTGCTAGTACAGTTGTAGATGGAATATAATGATTAGATAAGGCTATTAATATTTCGATTAACGGGATTTAATAGTCATATCTCATATCTGCAATACTAAAACTAGGTAGTTTATAGTTCACTAGATTAGACTACAACTTAAAGTTTTTGAAAGATTTAGAATTCAATAGTTAAGGACACACCAAAGTTAAGATGTCTAATCTTTATTTGGTGCATCTAAAATTTAGAAAATTTAGAACTACAGAGATCTGCTATAATTATTGCATAAATCTGCTTGAAATGCTTAAGTTTATATAATTTAGACATACTGATCAGGTTTTAATTAGTTTACATGATTGATGACTGTATGATTGTATTAGTAAAGGCTTAATGACCAAACCAATTTGTTTATTAGTTAAGGACATTTTAGACATCTTTGTTTGGTGCATCTAAATATAGCTTACATGTAGACAGATATGTGATATAAATTGTAAATTGTAATGTTTAAATTTATTTAATATAGAATAACTGCTCAAGTTTTAGTTTTTGACTGAATGTAATAGTAAATATTTAATGACCAAATCTCCAAATAAGATCTCTAAATAAGATTAGTTTTACCAATTCAGTTGAAACGGAAAAGTTTCTATAATGAAAATTTACGAACAATTTTACGGGTTTGTCATGTTTTAAATGGATTCTTTGAGTAATGCTCAATCTATCAATATTTACGTTGATGACATTTAAAGAAGATTTTCTGGTCAAATCTTTATAATTAAGACTTAGCCGTCAATAGTTAATTCAAAAAGACTGTGTAGTTAAGGTTACAATGGAAAAAGTTATTGAGTTTTGGACCACAAGTGTATTTACATAGCCTAAGAGCAAACAAAACTTTATTTGGTATTCTTTCCTCATTCACACATCTCCAGGTATTTGAAAATATTTCCTTTTCACTCAAAAATAAAATATGTATAAAGATTAAACTCCCAAATTAGTTTATGCTGTTGAAATAGACAAATTGAAAGGAACCTTTTAAAAACATTGAAGTTTTAAACCGAATGAGGCTTGATGATGGCAAATGAGCAATGTTTGGAGAGAGTGACAGACAAATTCAATAAAATTTGGCGGAAAGAAGTTGGAATTCCAAACAGTTGGACGGTGGGGGAAGTGATACCTGTCTACAAAAGTGGGAGAGGGACGAAATGAGAAACTATAGGGGTATATAACACTCATGGATTCATCCTCTAAAATAGGCGAAATTATTGGAAAGGCGTTTGGGGGAGGAAGTGGAAGGAAAAATGTTGCTACCAGAAACGCAAGCAGGTTTTAGAGAAGGAAGGGCAACTACTGAACATTTAATAACCCTGAGGTATATTATCGACCAGGCTTTAGCAAGTCCCAAGGGTAAGCTCTTTGCTCTGTTCCTAGACTTAAAGGCTGAATATGACAAGGTAAATAGGAAAATGTTGTGGGAATGTATGGAAAAAAGGGGATATCTGGAAAATTGAGAGATGGTATAGAGCGGCTATATAAAGAAACGTGGTTTAGGGTCAAAGTGAGAGAGAGTAAGTCGAGCGCTTTCAAAGTAGATATGGGTCTGAAGCAAGGTTGTCCGCTTAGCCCGGCACTCTTCAATATATATGTGGCAGATTTGGAAAAGGTCTTGGCTGCTGGACAAGCAGGGGGGTGGGGGGGAGGAAGAAATTGTGGAGTCTGGCATACGCGGATGATGTGGTAATACTGGCAAAATCGGCAGGAGAATTGAAAGAAATAATTGGGAGATTGGAGAGATTTTTTGATAAAAGGAAATTGACTGTAAATGTAGATAAAACAAAATGGATAAGGTTTAAGAAAGGTGGGGTGTGCAGAAAGGAGAGGTTCGAATGGAAGGGAATGGAGGTTGGGCAAGTATTTAGGGTTTGTATTTGGGAGTGGGTGTGGTAATAAAAAGGATATAGAGTACGTGGCAAAAAAAGCGTGGGTGGCGGCAGAAAGGTTGTTGAAGGTATGGGGAAAAGAGTTTAGCACAAATTACCGGGCGAAGGAAATGCTGTGGAAGGCTTGCTGGCGGAGTATATTGATGTATGGAGCTGAAATATGGGGGGTAAAGGAAGACGAAGGCGTGCAATAAGTGCAACTACAATTCTTTAAAAAGGCCCTGAAATTAGACAGATCAACTTCTTCCTACATAGTACTGCAGGAGATAAATGCATTTAAATTAAGGAATTGAAGCAAGCCGACGAGTAGCAAGTTATGAAGGTAAAGTGAAGTGAATGAATGAGGAAAGAATTGTAAAAGAAGTGTTCAGGGTAGCAAGATTGGAAGGAATTAATGGTAGGAGAGAGAAAAGTTGGGGAAGGAATAGAAGGAAACTCTATGAAGGAGGTGGTATGTCTATCAAGGAAATGGAGAGGCTTAGTGGTAAGGCTGAAGGAAGTTGAACTGCAAGAACGTAAAAGGAAAATAATGGAGAGTAGATGCGGAAGGACTATGCGGAAGTACAAATATTTGAAGAGCTACCTAAATACTTAAAATCAAAATGCCCAGTCAGTAATTGCCAGGTTTAGATGCGGCTGTGAAGAAAGAGGGCGAAAGTATTGGATGGATGACAAGTATAAGAGTTGTGGTGTATGTGGGGTAGGGAAAGACGTGTGGGTGCATTGGTTTGAGGAGTGCAAAAAAGGAGAGTGGACCGAAAGAGAGAGAGTGTTAGGGTCGAAATGGAAACAGTGCATTGATGAGGATGGTAGTGGTTTGGTAATGATGGAAAGGATAAAAGGATTTAAGGTACAGGGAACGGAAACAGAGGAATGTCCAGTGTGGTTTTTTTTTTCTCTTTTAACTTGGACTTTATTTTCTAGGGTGATTATTTATTTTGTTTTCTTTTTTTTATATCTTGTTTGTTTTGTTTTTTTTTGTTGTTTTTTTTTGGTATTGTAAGAGGAAAGGTTTATGTTTTTATTTTTTTTTTATTTATGCCAATTTTATTTATGCGAAGGATTATATGTATGTAGTGAGAGTGAGTACCCTTAAGTAGCAAAGACAGTAGCCCCAATCTTCAGGGCTGAGGAACGACGTACTTTTGAGAGCCTCTCTCATTCCGCCGCCGTCCATAGAGTAAGTAACCTGTCCCTGTCCCTACCCGGTCTAGGACTCTATTATAGTAGTTTTGTTTCTCCATTCTATCAAAATAAATACTTGACATATATTTTAGTATTTTTTGAGTTAGCAATTGGTTGTACTAAAATTACAAGGAGTTTTTGGTTTTAATTTTTTTTTTCTTTGTAAAATGTTTTTATTTCGCAACAAAAAATATATGAACTATTTAATTCATTGTTTTCCCGCTTGGAACGCTTGGCTCTACTAAAAGTGCCCGCAATAGGCTATTTGACTAATTTCGAAAAATCGTTTTAAATTATTCTTTATTACATAATAAGCACACTGTAAATTTACTATATTAACAATAAAAAACAATGTTAAAGTTTAAATTTCCAAAACCGAGCGAAAACGATATTTCTGGTCACATGACACGTGACGTCGTTGGCTAGTAAACAAGCTTTGTAAACAAAATATTAACCCTGCAGCTGAAATTAATTTCATCATTTTATTGGATATACTGGCGTATAAATGGTGTTTAGTGCCACAGTGTACAAATACGTCTATAAGTAGTTCACACAAATTGTTTGTTTCTGTGCCAAAGGATCCCAAAAGACGAGAAATGTGGTTAGAATTAGCTCGAAGAGACCCAAAGAGCATTTTATCACATACAAATGTTTTTATGTGTGAAGATCACTTGGATGTAAGTAATATTTAACTTTATATATACTAGGTAGTAGCTAAAATATTGGTTTATATAAAACGAAATAACATCCTTACTAACTAACTTCATTATATGGCTTAATCTTGCAGTATAAGTTGGAACGATCATTTTTAACCCTACATTGTAGCACATTATTGTTAAATTGCAGATGGAAAAAGACACAACAAACTACATGAAGTACAAAATGGGCTTCATTAAGAAGATACTTTTGACAGATGAGGCTGTGCCAACTAAGTTTCATTGTCAACAGGATCACAAAAGACGGCTGTCTGATGCTGATGAAGCTTCTCAAAAAGAGTTACTTAAAAGGCAAAGAATTGATCTTTTCACAAAATGTGTGCAAAGTGAAAGTGCTACTGAAACCCATGCTGAAAGCTTACAAAAAGATGACGATATGATACAAGAAATTATTGAGCCTTAAGGTATTTTAATTAGATTTATGTTATTAACATGTAAATGAAGTAATTGATTTTGAATGTTTGTCTTTTCAGAATTATCAAAATCTCAAGACAAAGAAACAATCACCTACCCCTTCGTAACTATAGACAAATCTGTTCAAGTAACAACAAAAGTGGATATGCATTATAGGAGCAAGGCTGTGCAAGCAAGATGCAAAAAAAAGTGTTTCTACCTCACCATTTAAACCGTCAAGGTCTGAATTTGTTAAAACAGTTAAGAGACATATTGTCCTCGAAGATGAAAAATCAGATAGTGACATTTCTTGTTTTGAAAGTGATCATTTATCATCTTTTGTAGCTACATCATCATCAAGGGTTACTGACTCAGATAGTAATGTTACAGATACAAATGAGAAGATTGAACAATTGCAGTGCCTCAAAAATACTATGGGTTTAATTGAAAGAAAACCTTTGATGTATGTTGGTATTCAAAAAAAATGTTATTTTTTTGTTCAGTTGTTGCATAAACACACAAATATAAAAATAGAAGACTTTTTACTATGCTTGAAAAAAATTAGATTGAACAGCACATTTTCTGAACTAGAGGATAATTTTGGAATAACATTATCTTATGCCAGTAAATTATTTTTAGAAAAGTAACCAATAATAAGTAGTTTTTTAAGACCATTCATTGTAAAGTTAGATACAAAATTAATTTAAAAAAATCTTCCTATTGCATTTAGACATAACTATTATGATGTTAGCTGCATCATTGCTTGTCTAGAAATTGATAAACAAAAACCGTCAAAGGCTCTTCATCAGACACTAACATGGTCGGAATACAAAAAGGGGAATACTATAAAGTATTTAATATCGTGCACGCCTAATGGTTTGGTTAATTTGGTTAAGTTTCTCAAGGGTTCGGGGGTAGAACAAGTGATGTTACCATAGTAGAAAAGTGTAACTTTTTAGATGGATTACAACAGGGAACTTGCATCTTAGCTGACAGAGGCTTCAAACATCTTGAACAGATATTTCATGAAAAGGGCATGAAACTATTAAGGTTACCCAGTGTAAATGCAGGTGCAAAGTTATCAAAAACTGAAGTTCGACAAACTAAAATAATCGCTAGCTTGCGAATTCATGTTGAAAGGGTTATAAGGCGATTAAGAGAATTCCATATGCTAAAGCAACATTGAGTGATAAATACCAACATAGTTCGTGTACTTGATCATGTCATTATTATTGCATGTGCTCTAATAAATTTACAGGATTCTCTTATTAAATAATGTAAAATCAGAAATAAAAAAATAAGAAATACAGAATGGTTTTTTTCATCATTATCACAGATTTTTACAATTATAATACAAAATTGGATAAATATTTGTTTATCTTCTTGTTTTTGTTTATTGTCTTCCAAAAAATAATTAACTTTTGTATTAATTTTTTAACATACTCACTATGATATGTCACTAAGATAATGTCTGCATTCTCTGTTTCTTCAAAGTTGTAATCAGCAACACAAAAATAGCTTTTTTTTACACCACATGCATACATTTGCAGCTGCACATGTGCCTTACATTTCTCAGTGAGAACACCATTTTTTATATAACTGTCTTTAGCTTTTGCCTTGGTAGGACATTTTATTTTAATAACGGCATCTTTGGTTAAACCATCAGGAGACGCCGCAATCATGGGATTTTCTCTGCATACAAAAAGCCCACATGAAGTGATTTTTTTTTCAATTTATTGCCAACTGTCTTTCGGACAGATAGCTCTAATTTTCTGCCTCTTTTCATTGCAGCTGTATCAAATACTTTTGCGCCCATTATAGTAGCCACCAAGGAACCATCTGGTGTATGACACACACTTACTTTATGTGCCTTTGAAGCTGTGATACGGCCATATCGCATCTGATACCACAAGCTGCTCTTGTTCTGTCTCCTTGTTCCTTCTTCGATGGTACTTACTACAGCTTCAGTGAATGTTGCTGTCATCACGTCCACAAACTTGGCCACATCTGCTTGCCCACATCTGCTTCTTCCCACAACTTCTGGGGATTGCTCCATTATAAAATAGTGCAATGAATACTGGTTAGGAATTCTACTTACCAATTCACACTTGTTAGATTTTCTTTTTTTTGCATCTGAAATAAATTCAGCATAAAATGCTGTTGTACTTTGTATGTGAGGTACTTCTTTTTTACACAACTGTTGCACAGTGATGTACTTCAGAGTAGTCCCTAGTTTAGACAAAGTAGGCTTTTTCCAATTATGGAAGTACATGCAGGTTCCTCTGTCCGACGATGGACCCACATCAAAAAATCAACTGCGTGCTTGCATCCTCCAGCTGAAGCAGCACAGTCGTGGCACTGACAGCTAATAACATCGCTGTCATTTTGATTTATAATCATTGTCACGTTATAAGCTCTGTTTCTTACTTTATGCTCTGGGTACATTTTGCATTTAACTGTGCAAATGCCACGCTCCCGGTGCAGTTGGACATAGCCAATCGCATCATCTCCATATGATTCTCTTGCAGACCTGTGAAATAAAAGCAAAGATCATGACACAAGAGAATTTACATGAAATTTCTGAGTATTTATCATCATAACCTAAAATGAGATTTTACAAAACTTCTGCATAATCATACATAAAGGTTTGTAAATAAATAAATAATAATGTGGTACTTACACTGCTGTTTTTACATTTTTAAGTTCCGCTGCATTGTAATCAGCTTTATTCTTAAAGAAAAGTGCAACCATAAATGCATCAATTTTAGGTAGATTGCTGTTATCAGCTCGCACAAAGATTGATTCCATTTCTAGATATGATTATTTATACCACTAGATAGAATATTTATCAAAAATGTTCAGAAAATAACTTTACAAATAACTCAAAGATCGACTATAACTACCACAAAACATGAAACGAGAACTACAATTGTCTACTAAAATGAACTACAATGAACAAAGAATTACGATCAGACAACGCATGCGTGTTTTGCACTGTTTACTAGCCAGTGACATCACAACCAATCACATGGCGTTCTCGTCACAGATAAAATTTCAAAAAATATTGTATTTTATTACACGAAAATATGCAATAAATATACAAAATTTAGTTTAAAATAAAATGAAATATGTTGTTTTACGCTATTACCTGATAGGATAACCACAATTTGTAGGATATTTTCAATGTTGTCAAATAGCCTATTAAAGAGTTAAAATTGAACTTTTGTCCATTTAGTCATGGGCTAAAGAGTCCATGACTAAATGGACAAAAATAAACAACAAAGACTGTACGGAGAATACTAGTTAAAAAAGCCTAGTGGGAGAATACTAGAGAGACACGATACGTGGCGCAGCACTAGAAATATTAGGATAAGCAGTCACAACTGGACAAGTAAGACTAGGTAGCGAGTAGACAAACAAGACTATGCAGTTAAATTCGATACATAAAATTAGTTAAACTAGACAATCTTGTATATAATGTAAATCAAGGAATTAGACTAATATAGTTTACAAATTGGACTATAATAGTTTCATAGTTTGCCCCTAATGATTTTTAGGATTTTCAGTTTTATAGAATTTTATGGACTTGTATCATCGTTTGGTCCTTTAAGATCTTTGTCGTCTTAATTTCTATATTACTTCTATTATCCTTGGTGTGTTTTCTTTTTGCCCATTTTGTTGTATTTAAAAAATGAATATAAATAGTACATTTGTATCTAGTTTGTTCCGGCTGTTTATTTTTTATATGCACAATTTTGTTTCTCAAAGATCAATATAACTTTCTATGCAATTTCATTTACTCCACATTTATAGAAGTAGTTTCCTCTCCTTGATCGTGTATCCATTATTCATAATCTATCGTATTATTCGTTAGTAAATATTATCTACTAACTGTGTGGATAATATTTGCTGTTGATAAAAACTGGACACACTTGATAATTTACTACATTCAATAAGACCACACAAGACGTGGAGAAAGAAACTTACAAGGAAACGCCATTAAATCATTTTTAATTTTCTTCTAGGTTTTTATAGATTTTCTTTTTCTAGCAGGAAGGTGTGAAATTTATGTTACCAGATGTGTTATTTCAATTAACCATACAAACCTTCACAAACGAGACTAAATGGTAAATTTATAGAAAAATTTTACCAAAACAATTAAAGCAACGCTCTTGCCGATGTATTTTTTTTCTGTATACATTTGTAAAGCTTTGGCTACTTGTTATTGTCCTTTTATTGTATTGAATAGCATTGTATGTTGATAATGTTTATATTGTTATTCAAATTTATATCCATTTTAGTTTAACAGATAATACAAATTAACTACTAATGTTTGTTTATCTAGAAATGATGAACTAGATATTTGTCTAATTAGTGAAAATTGGTTTTATTGAGTTTAGTAACTCTTGATTCAATTCTATGTAATCTAGCTAGAATTTTCAATCTTTTATTGGCCATATACCAGTTTGAATGGAATGTCTGATAATAAAGTTTTACGTGTAAAACGATTCGCTATCAATGATTAAATGCGTTTTATAACTAAACACAACCACATACTGCCTTAACCACACTAAAAAAGAAAATCATTTTGTCTCAAAATTAAACTCATCAGGTTACGCAAGCTTGTAAAATCGACCTATACAAGTTATATAATAGTATAAAACCTGTATGCAAGAAATATAGGTTTTATACTATTATATAACTTGTATATGTCGAATTTACAATCTTGCGTAACTTGTGATGAGTTTAATTTTGAGACACAAAGACACAATGATTTTCTTTTTTAGTGTGGTTAGAGCAGTATGTGGTTGTGTTTAGTTATAAAACGCATTTAATCATTGATAGCGAATCGTTTTACACGTAAAACTTTATTATCAGAAATTCCATTCAAACTGGTATATGGCCAATAAAAGATTGCAAATTCTACAGAAATCTAAATCAACTTTTATTCTCTCGAGTGGAAATATATTCATAGCGGAAAAAGTATCCAATTTGTTGACTGAGTTTGCTGAACATAACTAGTTTTTTTATTTTAAATTTATAATATCTCTCAATAGAACTTTTTCGTCTCCTAGTTGCGTCACCAATCTTATTTATATTGCCGTCATATTATAATCTATTAAATTTAATTTTTTTGTAAACTTCTCTTAATTTCGTTTTATTCTAGAGTAACTTGTGTTGCATGTAGCTTGTTTGCAATAAAACAAACTAAACTTTAGTGAAATCCTTTGACACTAATATCAAACTTTATTGATACCGAAATTCAATACGAACAATACAGTCAATAAAAGATTGCAAATCCGACAGGATGCAATAGCAACTGTTACTCCCTTACACGCGATATGTTCCAGGATGTACCTCAAGGCGAATGACTAATAGTTTCAATGCACTTTCCGTATAATCCTCCTAGTCTCGCATATCACTTGCTAAATTGCACATTCGCGTTCTCATACTATTGCTCATCCATCCCTCCTCATTCGCCGTTCATTATACACCTCTCCAACATCTCTCCCTTTCTCTACGCGAACATTGTTAATCCAACACGTGTACTAAGAGAAATGCAGATAATAATTATTCCAAGGATATATTAATGGAGATACACTATTTATCAAACAAGGCTGCGACGGATCTAATTGCTATTATTGTTTAAACATGCGGTCAACAAACGTTACCTTCCAAGGATTCTATAACTCATTCAGGGAAATGATAAACAGGGGTTTGTAATTTATTTGGATTAGAGGATATTAAATTTTAATGGAATTGCTGAAATACAAATTAGTTTATAAACTATATTATAATTCTAGATAATTAAGCATTTTGTTACTTTAAGCATCGGTTCTACTTTAATGTGCTCTATGTAAAGCCAATATACCAGAAAAGCATCATTATTTAAAGCAACGACATTTTGATGTATAGAGAAATAAGATCGATAGAGACAGATATAAAAATAAATAAGAACTATAATAAAAAGACAATAACAACTTTACAACCGATGAAACTAATATTAATATTCTAATGTTTTGGTGCACAACTACAGCTCCATCTCAGTTACAATATTTAAGTGTGAATATATATGTTTCATGTTATAATTTAATTTCAAATAAACAATTCATTCCGCGAAGCGTTTTAATATTCTTACCAAGTTGAGAATGTTATACGTCTCAGACTAAGCACAGATAAAACGAAATAGGTTATACGAAATGTAGAATACCAAACAACCAGCTCTACATAAATTAAAGTTCTCCAACTCCATCCACCATCTGCAAACTCGCATTCCTTTCTATTTAATCTTCTCGGACTAATAATTCCAATGTCATCTAAGGTGCAAGGACGTCACTGTTTTTGACACATCATCAGCGACGCGGTTCATTCATCAACGTGCGTGTAGGTGCGACGTACGTTGGGGTCCTCTATAGAGGCTCGAGGCCGTGTCAAGTGTTCTCTCCTCGACGGGAGTTTCACGCGCTCTGGCTTATGCCTGGATTACCGGTGGCCATTCATCACGGTCTTCTGCTGAATGTATAAACCATTTTACCCTAGTCCCCCAACAATCATTAGAATAGCGGACAATCTAACGGTAAATCTATAGAAATGTAGGCATTGTTGGTCATTTCTCTCTAGTATTATGTAACTAATTGCGTCTATTTAGGATTAACTGGCTAACATTAGGGGTCTAGTCCTGTTCTTTTAGTGCTGTTTATCTACAATTTATCTATTGTTAGATTATAATTATAAAAAAATGTCATTTAATGGCAGAAAAAGATGAATATTAATAAAATAATATACTACTGTATTGTTTGTGATAAATATTTTTGTCAATTTAGAAATGGGACAGTGACGGTTACGTCGACACTTCTAGTTATTTAAGTGTCGGATTATTTTTTGTGTTGGCAATAATTACAAGAATTGGTAAGAAGAACAAGAATATCAACAAATTATTCAAAATTGAGAGTGGTCGGTATTGAAACAAGTACAAATATGGCATCGAGGTGACCTGAGCAACCAATCGCAAGCAGGTACATAATTAAACGTTAGCTAAACGTGATAAATATTTAAAGTAACTTTGATAATTTGACGATAGGAATTATTTGTGAGATCAGTAAATTGTTAAGTAATGCAAAAAGTACACCAAACACAAAAAATAAAACCAAAATAATTCAAATTAAATGAAAATTAATTTATATTGAAAGAAAATTATTTTAAACTAGTTGATAAATAATTGTAGGAAAATGTAGATTAGTAGATAAATAATAGATTAGTGGATAAATAATCGTGGGACAGTGCCTCGCCACTATCCCACGAAGAATATTCTTCAACTGAGTATGAAGGCAAATTTCGCTAAATGTACTACCCCAGGTGGTAGGTAACCAATCCACCGTCACCTATGGTGGCGTTAGCGGACCTTCAGATTCTGGGGAGTCATGCTTTAAGGATGAGTCGGAGCATCCTGAAATTACCGGAAGTAAACTCAGACCAAGACGGTAAAGCTTCTTCGCAACATTTAATGCCAACTCACTGCTAAAGGTGGGTAAACTGAAACATTTGACTGATTCACTAACACGACACAACATAATACTGACAGCAGGATACTGGATTCAGTCACCGTCTTTACCTCCCCGAGCAGTCGTGTATCCATACTCTCTCTCAAATGCGCAAACAAGGGCTAGAGTATAGTCAATGTACATGCCCCAATCAACCAGGACAACAGACGCAATCCAGACAGAACTAAAAAATTCTGGGAAGACTTAGAAGATATTATCTCTAAACTTCCAGCGAGGCACAGCAGCATACTGCTTTGTGACATCAATGCTCAATTGGCAAGAGAGAGAAAATACATAAACATAGTGGGCATTTATCCGGCGCATGGTTCTCTTATGAAAAAACCTAACCGCAACGGAGTTCAATTGGTACATATGTGTAGAACTTTTGGGTTGTTTATGAAGTCTACAGCCATCAACCACTTGCCAAGGAAGCAGAAGACTTGGATTTCACGATTCCTTGAGACTCCCCACAGCATGGCTACCGATCATATCCACCCTCAAAATGCAATCCCAGACACCCCAGACACATATACGACAAACAAGACAAACAAACAACGGAACCGAAGCACCGCACACAACGCGCATGGCCAGACAGCTATAAATAGTCGCATCCCACGAACGAGCTCTCAGTATGCGTCTAACGGTTAACCCGCACGGACGCATATATCTCTTGAAAATGGCGAATGTTAGTTCGCCGAAACGTCGAGAATCCGGTTTTCAGAACCAACTCTCAACATCAACGCGGAATCCCCGAGAAAACAAACCAACATATAATTATATATATATATATATATATATATATATATATATATATATATATATATATATATATATATATATATATATATATTAATATATATAGAAAACCCACCAATGTTAACTGTACAATCCCGCATTCATCATTTTACCCGATAACACACAAATTAGCTAATATCCGAAAACCTCAAATTCGAAAAAAACTTTAATCTCTCTAACATATTTAGGCAAAACAAGCGAGCACATCGCAAATGTCCTTCGAAAGCAAAATCTTCAAGTAGCGTTTAAACCCTCCTCAAAGTTCTCCCACATACTGTTTAAGGCCAAAGACAAAATCGACCCGCTCAAAAAATCCGGCGTATACGAAATTCATTGTTCCGAATGCAATAGCGTGTACATAGGTCAGACAGGACGAAGTTTTTCAACACGGGTTTCAGAACATTCTCGCGCTTTTCGTCTGAAAAAAGACACTAGTTCTTTTCAAACCATTGTCTCGAATACAATCGTATGTTCCCAGCAATAGATAATCCTAAAATCCTGTTCACTTGCTACAAAGGCCAGAAACTAAATCTAGTCATTAGAAATTAAAAAAAAACCTAATCCCTCAGTTAATCTCCTAAACGAGCAGGCCAACCTTATCTTTTTCCAACTTCTTAATCTCACCTAATCTCAGATAAGACCTCATCTGCGGACAGACAGCGCCCTTACACCCCTACCCACCAAAACTATAAGGGTATATATTCAACCTCATTAATTTGTTAAGTCACTTAGTCTCAGCGACCGTCGCAGCTGCAACATGACCACTTTTATACCGACAACCCCCAACGAAGCCGCCGCAGCAATGTATTTCGACCCAGCCTACCTGGACACCCTGGAGGACAGCGTCATCGACGAAATGATAATCTACATAATGAAAAGGAGAAAGACCCAAAACAACCAGAAACCGCCGCCGAAAAGACCAGCGAAACCGCCGCCGAAAAGCCCACCGAAACCGCCCCTAAAAAGACATCCGAAGCCGACCCCACAAAGACAACCGAAGCCGCAGCCGCAAGGACAACCGAAGCCGCCCCAAGGAAAACTACCGATGCCGCCCCAAAAGTACAATTGAAGCCGCCACCTAGAGAAGAACTGAATCCCCCGAGAGAACAAATGAAGAAGCCCCGAAAAGAGCAACTGAAGCTGCCAAGAGAGCAACTGAAGCCGTCCCTTGGAGAAGAGTCACGCCGACGGACCCATACAGCCCCACCGAAGCCGCCCTCAAGCGAAAACCCGACCAAGAGGAAGAAGAAACCATCAAACCAAGAAAAAAGCCAAACTGGAGAAGACCAAGTATCAACCAAGGAAGCCGACAATCACACCAAGAAAACAGGACCCACCCGTAGTCATGCAGAACCAAATGTAGTCCACCGAAGAAAACCAAGGAGAAAAAAAATACAAAAGACAAACAACAACAGACTAAAAAACAAATCAACAACTGAAAACCAAAACAAACGACGGCGAAAGAAATGGGCTCATGCCCACAACCGCCATAAAACAAAGGATCCCATAGTGTTGTCACTTGAAAATGACCGTCTAACGTCGAAACTCGAGTCGTGATATGTGTAAAAATTTATACAACTGAGCTGTTTTTTTTTAAAGTGGTATAAGTCCATTTTTTTATATATTGAGATATTTAAGGGTTTGCGTTTGAATCAATTTAAAAATATTAGCCAATTTTAATCAATTCGACTGATGTTTTTTACACTATACACCTTTTAAATTTTATTATGAAATAATAATTATTTGAAAAAATAAACGATTTTTTTAGCTCCACATGGACTTATACCACTTTCAAAAATAACATATTAAAAGAAATAAAAACAGGAGCAAATTTAAGTCCATATTTTTATAGACTAAAAGCTTTACTGAAATGAATTTTTAAATGAAAAGTAAGTTAAAATGAAGACATTTAAATACACGAATAACCAAATTTATTAAGAGTTTATTTCAGTTATATTAAAAATATAATAATGATAATTACTTTAAATTAACGTTTTTAAATAAAAAAAGATATTTTAAACTTTATATTTTAAACATTTAGCACGTTGAAGTATTTATGGTGAATAGGCGGTATATAAGGTAATAAACTTATCATATCGTTATATTTCTCTCTTGTTATGCGCCTTGAAGTTTTATAAAGTGGTAACATATTAATTTTGCTGAGGTTTTTTGGTCTTCCCTTTTTTCCAAATAAAAAAATTGTGAGTTTCAGTTCTTTTGAATTTCATCCAACATATTTTAAGCCAGTTTACAATTTCTCCGTCCGTATTTTTTTTCTGTTTGATATTGCCTCTTCTAGAGATTTGGTTGAGACAAAGTCTTCTGTTTTAATTTCATACAAAATGAAGCTGTTTTTTTTCGGCAAGCCTTTATTGCATTATAATAGTCTTAGGCAGTTTATAATTGGTCCTTTTTCTATAATGCTGTTTCCAAAACTGCAAATTCTCTGTCGTTTGGAAGAAATGAATGACACGACAGTAAAAATTTGTGGCCAATAAGATTTATGTTAATTTTGTCTGATTGAACAAACCATATCAGGGCGAGCTTAATATTGCGATTTTGTCCGGTACACATGTCACTGTATGCTATGATATGATCTTGAGTTGTTATCGTCTGAATATGCTTCAGACAGCAAGATTCTATTTCTTCCGCACCTCTAGATGCTACAGTTTCCTCCCATGCATACATTTGAATCCTATTGTCATGAAAATTATGAAAATCTTCATTAAGAACATACATTTTTCGCTTATAGTATGCAACAGAAACTGTTTACTTGGGATATGGAAGGGCCTGTTCTAGATCAAAGGAAAATGAGAAATATTTATCTGGCTTCATTGATGCTAAGTTTTGATCTTCTTTTAAAGCTTGTCTAGCCAATTCTTCACTTCTCAAATGTGTGCTATGTTCCTCTAAAAGCCTGCTTTTTTCATTAGGGTCTGAGGTAGCTTTAATTTTTAAATTTAAGTAATTGCATTTTGACTAGTATCTTTATGATGAAAACTTAAATTAAGATTGTTGTTAAAAATTTTCCTATATATTCGCTCGCTGAGAAATGCTGTATGGTTTTCTTCGCACTTTTCAACATACAAATAATATTATTTATTTAAACCTTTAATTTTCTGCTTTAAACGCAGTTATATTTAAATTATACTTCCACTTCAATCTATTAGTATAAGAATCAAACAGTACTTGCGAAGAGAGAACTAAACAAACCCCAAAACCTAAAATAATTGCAATAAGAAAGTTGCTTTAATTATAATTATTAGGAATGGACTTATTCCGCTTTCAAAAGAAATATTTGTGCGATAGAATTGTACAGCAAAACTGTTTTTGTTTATTTTATGTTAAGATTTTATGTTAAGAACTCTATTGAAATTGTGATTGTAACTATAGTGAGAAGGTGTCTATAGCTCATTAAAATTACCGTTAACTTAATTTTTTTTAAAGTGGACTTACCACTTTCAAAAAAACTTACCACTTTCAAAAAAACCAGCTCAAAATATATAAATAAATAATAAGTTATATAACATTCTTACATATTACAAGTTTAGTAAAAACATAGTGAATTTTTCAATTCAATGTTAAAAATATAGATATAAAGTTTTTTTATTTAGAAATGAAGTGCGTATAAACGTGTAAACATTACGAATGAAGTGTATATGGACGTGTATATAAAGTGATCTAATTTTTATTCCACGTCCACTTCAAATATATTTTAAAGTAATTCGGACATATAAGAGGCCTTAGACAAAAAAATGGCATTACACAACTGGCAAGGAGGCAAAAATACAGCAACAACAAGAAACTGAAACAAGAGATCTTTCTGTAATGCGAGCGGACGGACCGAAGCCCACTTGACACAATATTACGAATTTATTTCATTACTTCCGTTCCCGCTCTCATCAAATTCCTAGAGAATGAACTAGACGAAAATGCTAGGAAGGCCAACACTAATAACACATTCTCGACGTACACGCTGTGACAGTGGAAAGATTACGAAAAAGGAAAGTAGAAAGACATTAAAGGAAATGGACTGACATAAATATACTTTCATCGTCTCATATTTTATACCACGCACACATATTATCACATTTGTCACGAGAATATGATAAGAAAATCTGGATAAAAGATTTTATGAAAACCTTACCAGATGTGATTATAACAGCTATAAAGACAACTCATGACTAACACGATAAATGATCAAATGTGGAGATTACAAATCTCTATATTTGATTTGGGATGGTGCAGATTAGGAATCAATATATTTCACTAAAAAGACAGATAATTTATCTAATATTACCCGGACAATCTATAAATATCTAGGCTGCTGACAAAGAAACAATAATAAAGCACTTATAATAAAGCCAATAGTTATAAGTTAATAGTTCATAAGAATGGCGAGATTAAACCAGTTGGATACAGACAGACAAGATTAATAAGGCAAAAAGTAGATATACACCATTAAACCTACTTGTCAAATATAGTCTAAGAATAAACAACATTAAATATATTAGGTAGGATAGACAAGAGAATACAGGCAGTTAGGGGTTCAAAAAAATGTATATTTGTTATAATACTGCGTACTTTTCAGTGGAATTGATTTTAACTTAATTGTAAATATGTTCAAGATCCACAGGACAACACAAAAATTTTATCAAAATTATATTTTATAAAAATATTTTTGCAGCAATATCCACTTCATATCACTCAATTTTATGTTCAAAATGGAAGTTGTTGTATTGTTTGCTACGCTTTCACAGGCCATAATTTTAAAAGCAGCTAAGTAAATTACTTACAAAACAAACCAAACAATACATCCATACAATTTATCAATGAATTTGTAATCTATAAGATATTTTGTGTATGATGAATGTAATTATTTCAACATTTAATTAAACAAGCCGGGAATTTACAGTTTCCACCTAACGAAACTGATTGTAATGTTGTACTTCACGTGCATTTAACAATACAATGTTTGATTAATTATCGGTCCGAATTTGATTTATATTAATTACTTTCAAGCGGGGCCGTGGGAGCGAGACGCAGAAATACATTTGTGCGTGCATGTGTGCATTTACACATCGCGCACGCTTGAAAAGCAGCTAGTGAGACGAATTAACTAAATTCCCATCAATCCGGAACAATATCTATTTGCCTATCCCATTTAATTAAGCCAGAACTAATTATATTTGAAATGAATCCCGTGCGGGATATTTATACTCGTATACGTTAAACGCACGCTTTTCAGTATTTACATTGTAGTGCATTATATGAATGTGTTTGTTACAAGATTGCACAATGGAGAACATGTATTATTCTCGTTGTGTGCATTAAAATACAACGTTCTACAATTGTAACTTTACTAAGATTTTAAATGTTTCGTTGAAATACTTCAAATGTAATTGCGGTTTTTATCACTTTAAGTTTGTACCTGTTTTTTCTACTTGCATATTTTGTTTTTGTCTTATATCACTGCTTTTAGCTTTTTTTAGCTTATATCTATGGTTTACATTCTGTAGTATTGTTGCATATAACATCTTGAATTCATCTAAATTCATTATTTATCTGTCGTGTTTGTTTAAATTGGGATGTGAAGTAATATAAATTGTTAAAACTATCTTATCTTTGACAAGAGTTCATTATTGTATGTATATTATGTTTACTCAGCTATGGAAAAAAATGATTTAATAACAATTTTGTTTTGATGCAGCCATTTACATGATATTGTTTTCAAAACGTAATTTGTTAAAAACAATGTTATTTATCTAGAATTCGTTTAGTGCCACGAAAGTGGACTGCAGCCAAGTAATAACATACAAATATCAGTTGTACAATTCAATATCCTGCGTGGATATATTATTCTCGTTGTGTGCATTAAACTACAACGTTCTACAATTGTAACTTGGACGCAGTTGTCTTAAAAGTTTCATACCTCTATTAGCCCTTATAAATTTGATGCAAATGAGTGGTAGCCCTATTGATATAAACATAGTACAAGTGCATGCCCCTACAATGGACATGGATGTGGAAGAGATAGAGGAATAGTAGGACAGCATAAATTGAATTCGAGGAAACTCAACAAATATGAAATGACAATTGTGATGGGTAATTTTAACGCGAAAGTGGGAGATGGTAGAATATCAGACATGATTAGACATTAGTTTAATTAGACTAGGAGAGGGAAATTCTAGAGGGGATAATTTTGCGGTGTCAAATGATTTAGAGATTATGAACACTTGGTGCAAACTGCCACCTAGAAGATTGTATTTGTGCAAATCTCCAATGGACAGGCCTGGTAGATGTGGGAAAAACTACATATATTGACTTCATAGTAATAAATAAACGTATCAGAAACAGCTCACCTCAGTTACAACATATAGGGGAGCGGACTTAAATTCAGATCACACACCACAAAAGTAAAGAGAAAGAAACGGCAGTTGTACAATTTGAGGAGCATGAAAGATACTACAAAAAAACTGAATATGCAAACAGAACTCAACTTGTCAATTAACACAAAGGACATCACAAGTAAAAGTATTAAGAGTAAACATCATCAAAGTAAATATGATTATAGTTTCAATATACTCAAGAAAGTAAGGGAAATAACGGGGAAATACAGGAATAGCATAAGTGGAAAACTAGTGGACGAAACAGGGAACTTGGTGGTGGTTTTAGAGGACAGAAAAAAGAAATGGAAAAGTATTGAAAACATTTTTTTCATGGCACTAGATGTGCTTTCACTCCAAGTACAGATGAAGTAATTTGTACAGATATATTAGATGTAGAAGTTGAAACAGTCATAAATCAGATGAAGGACGGAAAGGCAGTGGGACCTGATAAAGTAGAAGCAGAATTCTTAAAATTGATGGATGAAAATCATGTAAAATGGTTAACTCAAATTTTCAATCAAATCTATGTGTCCGGAAGCATTCCATTGGAGCGGCTGAACTACGCCCTAAAAGCCAAATCCAAAACAATGTAGAGATTATTGTACTGTAAGCTTGCTGAGCCATCTCATAAAAGTGTTTTTAAAGAAATAAAACAGAATATATTATATTCCACACAGCACGCAGCATAGAGAGCCAGCTGAAAATAATTAACGACGATATTAAACAAAATAAGCTAGCTAAATTCCTGGGAATTTATTTACAAGAATAGCTTCAATGGATAGGCACCATACAGCATATGTGCTCCTTACTACATAGGAAGTTCTTTCAAATAAGGTATCTTGCATTCTACTTGCAGAGATACAATCGATAATTTCATATGGTATTCTGCTTTGTGGATTCTTGTCACAAATCGAATCCATCCTAATAGTGCGGAAGAAAATTATCAGAACCCTAATGGGTATCAAGATCACTGACATATATATATATATATATATATATATATATATATATATATATATATATATGTGTTGTATTGTTTTCTCGGGGATTCCGCGTTGATGCTGAGGGTTGGCTCTGAAAAGAACCGGATTCTCGACGTTTCGGCGAACTAACATTCGCCATTCTCAAGAGATATATGCGTCCGTGCGGGTCAACCGTTAGACGCATACTTAGACAGTATATATATATATATATATATATATATATATATATATATATATATGTTGTATTTGAGGTTTTCGTGGATAGATACCTGTGTTGTATTGTTTTCTCGGGGATTCCGCGTTGATGCTGAGGGTTGGCTCTGAAGAGAACCGGATTCTCGACGTTTCGGCGAACTAACATTCGCCATTCTCAAGAGATATATGCGTCCGTGCGGGTCAACCGTTAGACGCATACTTAGACAGTATGCGTCTAACGGTTGACCCGCACGGACGCATATATCTCTTGAGAATGGCGAATGTTAGTTCGCCGAAACGTCGAGAATCCGGTTCTCTTCAGAGCCAACCCTCAGCATCAACGCGGAATCCCCGAGAAAACAATACAACACAGGTATCTATCCGCGAAAACCTCAAATACAACATATATACATATATATATATATATATATATATATATATATATATATATATATAAAAACTTGTCACAAATCGAATCCATCTTAATAGTGCGGAAGAAAATTATCAGAACCCTAATGGGTATCAAGATCACTGACATATATATATATATATATATATATATATATATATATATATATATATATATATATATATATATATATATATATATATATATATATATATATATATATGTCAGACCCCATAGACCCCATTACAAGAAGCAGGTTATTCTCAAAGTGACAGTTTATATATTCTAGAACCAACATGCTACATCCATAAACAGAAGCGCACCTTACAGAAGCAACTGGATAAACCTCAATACGATTCAATAATTAAACACCAACTATACAGGCCCTAAACAAACCCAACACTCTGTGGAAAAGGTCAAAACTACCACGGCGTAATCATATATTACAAACTACCAATCAGCCTAACACAGGAAAAATCCTATAAAGAAATCAGGAAAAAACAACAAAGGACATCCTCCTCTCCAACACAACTTACAACTTCGAAGAATTTATACAATATACTAAAAATGTAAACTCTAGTATAAATATATGTAAAAAGTATATGTAAATCTAAGTATATTGTAAAGATCTAATGTTTGACACTTCCTATAAAATCTATATGTCATGGGCAATAAATTATTTGATTTGATTTTTGAGGGTAGTACATATAAGAATATATAGACTTTGTAAAGAACAGATAGCGCCTAATCAGTTTGGGTTTGTTAATGCAGAGGGTACGAAAGAAGCCTTGTGCAGTATGCAGCTACTGTTTCAGTGATGTAGAAATGTAAATAAAAATATATTTGCTTGCCTAATATATTAACAGAAGGCTTTTGACAGCGTAAAATAGATATTTTGGAAATATTGGAATGGAAGAAAGAGATTTGCGAATCAACAAGAACCTGTATTGGAATCAAAAAGCGGTATCGCATGTTGATGAAGAATATACCGAAGTTGTCAAAATTTTCAGAGGGGTAAGACAGGGATATATCTTGTTACCTATACTCTTTAACAAATATATTCAGAATTCATATTTAGAGAAGCCCTGGAAGAAGCAGAAAAAGGAATTTTGTTAAATTGAATGAGATTAATAATCACCCGGTATGCTGATGATACTAGTGCATTTGCTGATACTATTCAAATGCTACAAGTATTAATAGATATAATTTTAAGAATCAGCAGTCAGCTTGGGCTTGAAATAAACACCACAAAGACAAAACTCATGGTCATAAATAAGGAAAATATTACAGGAGTAAATTTAGTCATAAACCAAAGCAATCTAGAAAGAATAAAACAATATCCGTATCGTAGAACAATAATAAACGAAAATTGGGATAACTCGCAAGAAATCAAGTTCCTTATCGGGAGAGCAACAAATGTGTTTTTGAAAATAAGTGCTGTCTTCAAGGCCACAACTCCAACTCCAAGAATAAAAATCAGGCTTTTGCAGTGCTATGTATATTCTGTCTTCCTATATGGTGTAGAGACATGGCTCTTAAATAAAAACAAAGAGAAGAAGCTTGAAATGTGGCTTTATAGATGGAGAATGGGGATAATAAGAAGAATGAACACCACAACAAATTGATCAAGATAGTGATGCCGAACGTTGTAATATTTAGGAGATATCATAGGAAATACAAAGAGATACGACCTACTCCAAAAAATACTTCAAGGGAAAATTACAGCAAAAAAACACCTCTAAGAAGACGAATATCTTGGTTTGACAACCTTAAATGTTGGTTCAAAATGTCTTTAGCTGAGCTATTCTGTGTTGCCACCAACAAGACAAGTGTAGATCACGATCGCCAACATCTGAACCGGATAGGCACTGAAAGAAGAAGAATGTTGTTGAATATTTTGCAAAACAAGATTAATCAAGATTTCTTAGTTACACAATAAATACAAGTATATATAAATCTGAATTACACATTAAATTTTTCTAAATACTCACCCTATTCTGAATACATTTTCTAAATACTCACCCTATTCTGAATACAGTAATCATTCCATTTTTATATAATTTTTATACTGTTCAATGCCCGCTTGTTTTAACTGCATTGGTAGATTGTTAATGATGGACGTTATTTGGTAAGTGTATGAAGATTTAAATTTTGAGGTATTGTGTAGAAGTGGAGTCCAGATGGAGAAGTGAAGCCCTTATTACGAATGAAAGTTAATACTGTAGGTTGTCTTATAATTCTTGGGTAATTCGCAGATCAGGATTTTTTTAAAAAGACATGTCAGATAAAATTTTCGAAGTTATATTAATCCATTGCATCGAAATTATGTGGATATTTTTTGGCGTGGTCTTCGACTATGCACAAATCCGATACACCTATTTTCGTGTCGTTGTATTCTGGTGCAATATGTCTTATTCATGAAAGTATGCACCGATTAGCATACACCGATTCAGTGTAGCATTGACAAAACATAGGCAGACACTAGTTTCCTACAGGAATACAACACTTTCAATTTTAAATAAACACGCTTTAAAAGTAACAATACATGAGATGTAATAATAGTCCGAGCTTTTTTTATTCATTTTTATGGCAATTGCCAGTGTCTCCTATATAACCACTTGTCTCCTTTTTGAGGCAAATACCCTGATTTCAGTCTTGCTCGGGTTGATCGTGAGAAAATCTCCAGCTGTAAATTAGCTATACTTTCAGGTCATCATCTATAAATCATTCAGCGAGTTCAAGCTTATTTGAAGGGAAAATATGTATTAACGGTGAGTCATCAGCATACTAATGATGAAGACCAGTCATTATTGAGGCTCCAATATTTATAGTGTATAGAGTAAACAGTAGTGATCCCAACACAGTACCTTGGGCACACAGTATATACTTAACATAATATAACATAATTTACAACTATACTTTCGGTAATATTATTTAAAATAGCTAAAATGGCCCACAAGAAACATGATAAGCAATACAGGACCCTAAGAAGCATACCATGAGTGAGCGTATAAAATAAAAGTTCCAAATCCACAACCAAGCATTTTGGAAATGGTTGGCCAAATAGAAATGGGCCTAAGATTGGTAATTAAGTTTGGGCGTTCGTGCGTTTTTTTAAAACGTACATTTTTAGGCGTGTACTTTGTATTTTAGTTATGGTGAACATATGCATACTTCCATGCGTCAATAAATATGTTCTCTAGCAAAACAACTGTTAATTATGTTAGTAATAATTGGAAGTATTTGAGGCAAACCAATTTTTCTCATGTTAATATTTATTCTGTCAGAGCTCATAGCACTGTTCTCCTCGGTAGTGTAGGTGACAACATACCCACCTGGCAATGCGGGAGACCCGGGTTCGATTCCTAGTAAGGAAAGCAACAACTATGACGGTTTTCACTAAGCGTCCCCACCCTGAATGAATGCGAACTATGTAATACCGGAGTGGCGCATACTAATAAAGCCTTTAGATTTAATCCCCCAAATCACTTAAAAAAAGGCCCATAGCTTTAGATTTTATATTGAGGATTATGTTGTAGATATCTGTCACAGTTACCAGTGTTAGATTCGATGAATCTCACATTACCCTTATAAAAACAATATTATTATTTTTATTATTAGCATTTATTGTTCATTATAAATATAATACAGAAGCCATAAGGTGTACGTACATACAGATGTTTAAAAAAGAATGAACAAAAGGGCTCGTTTAGTCATTATAAGGTTATAATGTCCTAGTCTTCCACGAGTCCCGATTTACTGAAAAATGACGTTTTTTGTTTGTGTTCCATTCATATAATATTTTACTATATTTAGCTTTTGGTGAGAAATACTTAGTGAACAAATTTGCGTATATTCCAGCTTTGAGTTTCTTGAAAATCAAGAGAAAGGTTTAGATCGTTCATAGAGTTGATTAGCACGTTGGGTTTGCTTTCTTTGGCATCCTCTTAAACGGTTTAATGCCAGCTAGCCGAAGAGTGTCGTTTAGTCCGTTGATTTTTTTTGTTATTTGATATGTGAAACAGGATGTAAAAAGCTGTTTTGTGAAGTGGTGGTGTTAGTAAGCCTTTGCTGCGGACATTGAGATTATGTACGTCTGTTCTGTATGTTATTTTATTATACAGGTATGCTGGTTGTTTGTTTATTATAATACTCTTGAAGCAACACAAGGCATGGTAGTTTATGTCCTGTTCCATCGTTTTCCATAATGTTTTTAATATAGCTGGTATTCTACTTCTGGATTTCAGGCCATCGACAAACCGTATGCACTTATTTTGAACCCCATGTATCCGCTGTTTATTTTCGAACCAGATATAACTACCATATACTGTATCTGCATAAGTGAAAATTGAAAGGATATAACTTTCCACTAGCCTTTTACTAAGGTGTTTCGTAAGGAAACGTCTCGCAGAGAACAGTAGTTTTAACCGGTAGGTAGGCTGTGTTGACCGTTTTCGATACATGAGATGAGAATTTTAGATCCTCATCTAAAATAACACCGAGGTTACTAACCTCCTTTTTTAATGCTATCTTTTCTGCTACGTATATTTCCATGCTATCTTTAATTTGTTTGCCGGCGAAGATTATAATTTGAGTTTTTGATTTTTGAGTGAGTGGTGTTTAGAAAATTCAATGATTGAGCTCAAGTCGTCCGTAATATCTTTTTTTGCTTGAAGAGTATAAGTGGGCGAATATGTATATAGTAGCTGGGTGTCATCTGCGTATTGGTGGAATTTGCATCGTTTGACATATTTACCGAGGTTAGTGGTGTAAAGGCAAAATAACAGAGGAGAGAGAACCAATCCCTGGGGAACACCACTAAGAGTAATGCCAGGTTCCGACAGACTATCGCCAACTTGCACTATCTGTTGTCTATTGGTTAGATAATTCCTGAAGAACAGAATAGACTGCTTAGAGAGCCCTACATAGTGGAGTATAGATAGAGTAACATCCTGTGATTTATAGTATCAAAGGCCTTGCTGTAGTCTAGTAGTATAATATTCTCAGGCAAGGACACAAAACGTATAATTACGCATCTAAAGACCCAAGAAAGATTGAAGCTAGAAAATCCGGTGCTGAGCCCGTGGCTCCTGTACGACGCTGTGGGCGACCTCAAAAAACCCACGACGAGATGCCAGAACTTCGTTTGGGCGCCAGTTCTGCAGGGGGAGAATTGTAACAAACTAGTTCCCAAGCGCTCCGTCAGTGGCTTTCCGCTAGAGTCACTGTCGCTACCAGATACCAGCCCTATTCCAAATATACCACCCCCAGAGCAAATATACCACCCCCACCCTTACAAGGGAATAAACCGCCCTCCGTCCCCTATAAGAGCTGGTCCAGCAACCTAACAGACAGAGCATACATTAATTTTAATACCTAGACCCGACCCCGACGAATTCGGACTAAAAGCGAACGGAAAATCTGAAAATATTAAAAAATTTCGAGAAAGTGAATTAATTCTAGAAAGATTTTAGTGAAACTTTTATGAATGTGGATATCCACTAGAAGTACACTTTTACTAAATTTGAACGCTCCGTCACCAATGGGGGCGGCGTGGAGAAATATATTTGCACCAAAGGTTTTTTGCAAATATCTCCTTAACGCTTCAAAATAGAAAATTGTAACTCAGATCTCCATATGTAGGACTTCGGTGTGTATAAAAAAGTTTTCTTTGCAAATTTAGTTAAATCATTAGGTTTACCCACAAAAGCTACCCACAAGTACAAAATATAAATAAAAAAGATTGCGGCACAGCTATGATTTCTTCCGAAACCCGACTGCGTGGAGAGGAGAACATTATTATAATTTAGAATTGCTCTCAGCTGTGAGTCAACGATATTTTCTAAAATTGGCTGTTGGTATAATTAAAGCGGTTTTCCAGGTAATTGGAAATACACCTTCTGTAATCAGTAGTGTATGTGAAGCTATTTCTAGTATAAAGTCCAGAGCGCAGGGTTGTGATTGTATATATATATAAATATAAATATATATATATATATATATATATATATATATATATATATATATATATATATACATATATATATATATATATACATATATATATATATATATATATATATATATATATATATATATATATATATGTATACACAATCACATCCCTGCGCTCTGGACTTTATACTAGAAATAGCTTCACATACACCCTCATTTGCAGCTGCTTTAAAAGAAAGTAGTTGCCTAAAGTCCTGTATGTACGAGTATTGCTATCAGCTTATTATTAGAGTTGGCTATTATCATCAATTTCATTAGTTAGTCGACTGCTAGACGTCAAGTCCAATCAAGTGTGCATTGATCTCGTTTGGGCTTAGACCCAGGTTAATTTGATTTCTGAGTTTAATGTAGGTGCTGTGAAGGGATTGAAGCCCTTTCCAATACTCCTTCTGGCTTCCATTATTTCTCAAAGTTAGTAGATATCCTGTTTTTCCCTTTTTATTTTTAGTTTTTATTTTTTTTTAGAGTTTTACTTGTTTTTTTTTTAAGTTTTTTAATACAGTGTGGCTGAGTCTGTTCGGGTTTGTAAGTATTTGTTCAGTGCCTTTTTCTTTAGTTTTGATACTAGTTTTATATTGGGTGTGACCCATGGTTTCTTGCATTTGGTTATTGTCAAGTTCTTTATAGGCGCATAGGTATCAAAAAGCAATGTCAGTCTATCACTGAGAATTTCCACTTTCTTGTCGATGTCATTAACAAGGTAAATGTCGTCAAATCAGGAAGCTACTAAGTCGTTACTGAATTGCGTCATGTCGATTTGATTCAAAATTCTCCTTTGTATTCTTAAAGTAGTCTTGTGTATATTGTCATATTTCAGTTGGCATCTTATTAATAGGCGATCAGTAATTTCTACATCTTTAGTATAAGTTTTTCTGACGTGGCTTATGTCACTTACTAGAATCACATCTAACCGTTTTTTCCAATTCTCGTTGGGTTTTTAACAATTTGACTGTAACCACATGCGTCTGTCATGTTTTTAAAGTTTAAAGACATGTTCGTTTTCTTCATTGTATCATCATTGAAGTCTCCCAAGCAGACGATTCTATTTGTAAGTAGTTTCATGTCAATAAGTGCTGTTTCTAGTGTATCAATAGCTGCGATTATATTGCCTCCTGGCGGACTGTAAATCGAGCCAGTAATGAACATATTTTTTCCATTGCTAGTCTGTACCCAGATCATTTCACAGTCTCCTCCCACACTTGCTATCACCTTACTGTTGCCTAAGGAACTAAAGATTAGAATTAAGCTGATACTGATAATTGAATTAATCAGATATTGATATTGATTATTCAGATATTAATTTTGATATTGAACTTGAAGAAGAATATTCTCATCAATTTCTAGAGCGAGTTGGTTATCATACCCTACAAAATAATTGCTTATATCATTGGCACTATCTAATGATTCTGGCAGTGCTGGTAATTGCTTTGAGCAAGTTGTATTCATATTCTTTACGCCTTGCCAAATAATCTTTTTGGCCTCCTGAATTATAAAGCTGCTTTGACATCGTGTATACGTCCAGCGAAACTAGATTTTTACGCACAATTTTGCAAAGTACGGCTACAATGCGGTAAAGTGACCAGTAAATTTGAACCTTTCAGGGACACTTACAAAATTAATTAAGTATAAGACAATAAAATGTAATGTAAACCATACCACCTTTAAACCATATTTGTCACGATAATGTAGAAAATAATGGTGATTTTTTAAATTTTAATGTGCGTCTGACATTTGGAAAAATGACATATTATTATGTATTATGTACCTAATAAATTTGAATTAGTAAAAATGTCAAAGTTTGTGAGTACCAACTTTAAAAAATTAAATAATTTCCAATATTGTAATAAATCTAAATCTATTTGTTTGTTAAATAATAATTGTCGGCCAAAAAAATCTTATACAAATTTTGTGCGGAAATGATTTTACAATGCCCCAGCAAATGGGGAACTCGCACATCGGGCTCGTTCCCCAAACCAGCTGTTGCATTGTAAAATCAAGGTTTCCGCACTCTAATGTAAATAACTATTTCATCGCCTGTAGTAGTGATACTTTCCAAATAAGCTATGTGATTCTACTACGGTGTAGTAACTCGTGCAAGTTTTTGAAGATTCGTAAAACGTCTTCTCGGACATATACTCCTTGTCTTAGTCTGGTGTAACCCAAGGTTTTTTCGGCATATAGTTTATTAATGTTTAATAGGCACATGGTGATCAAACCCAAGTATTATTTATCATTATGTTTATTTTGTGTTGAAAGAAGGCAATACTAAAAATTATAGCCTGACTCTGCGCATAAAATTTGATCTAAAATAAATTTTTTTCACTCTATTTTATACACTATGCACATGCTGCGCCACTTTTTCAGTATTCTCTCCGTGTAAAACACGTGATTTATAAGTGGTAAGATCTATTGCCAGTTGGGAAATATTTTCTTTTTTTTTTATATGTATATAAATTTTATCTCCGAGACATTCGGATCGTGACCGCTGCCGAAAACAAAACAAAAAAACTCAGTTTTCCGTTTTAAGCCGCGATTTTTATCACCGCCGCGACTCGCAGGACACATGTTTATAAGCACTTACGACTGGCATATATCATCAGAAACAGACAATAATGTAGCTGTAAATGTCACATGATTTAAATTATACGTGTGTGTATGAATGTTACAACTAGGTTCGCCATTGTAATAGACACTACTATTATTGTATTTATGGTGAAGGCACCCGGCGTCGCGCGCATTAATACCCTTATTGTTTCAAGAATATTATCAAACAAAACAATGTATCAAATACGATGCGACTTGTTTATAGGTGCTGCTTATGGCACGCACATTACAAGTTCTCTTTATATACCAAAAATGTACTTGACCTTACTCAATCTACATCTTGTATACATTGAATTGAAAAATTCACTGTTTTTTACCACACTTATAATATGTAAAAATATTATACAACTTATTCACAGTTATATAAATTACTACACATATCACGACTCGAGTTTCCACGTTTGACGGTCATTTTCAAGTTGAAAAAATTCTTGAAAATACTTGAAAATGACCGTCAAACGTCGAAACTCGATCGTGAATGTAAATGTAGAAATTTATATAACTGTGAATAATAAGTTATATAACATTTTTGCATATTATTTTACATACAGTGAATTTTTCAATTCAATGTAAGTATGAATTACCACGTAGTAACTGCCGCAACCATCCTATTCACACATCTTGTATAATATTATTGTGAATAAACAGATATTACTTGACAATATAAATAATTATTGTTGGGTATTATAATTCCTATTATTCATTATTGATTTTGTTATTTGGAGTAGGGAAAAATGGGACACTTCCCAATACAAAATTAAATAATATAATATAATTATTATATTGTAAAAGAAAATTATATTGTAAAAGCATTCTGTTTGTATACGTTTATTTTCGGTATTTCTTTATTTATAGTGCTATCTAAGCGAGATGAGTTGGTATTATTTGTAGAATATAGGGTGAGCTTGATTGGACTAAATTATGAACTAATTGGGATAAAGCCCGAAAGGACGGATTAACGCGACCCAAGTCGTGTTAAGGGATTATGTAGGGATTTTAATTTGAAAGAGTTTAATGGTGTTATTTCATTGAAACAGTGGCATTTATCGTTCCTTTCTTCAAACTGCCATTGTTATAAAAATATTAGGATAATTGTCTTTAATTTGATTTCACAAAAAAAATAATATTATTATTTTAAGTCAATCACAAAATAATGGGTCAAATTTGGCGTGGAGGATTCTCTATGTCTCTAACAAACTTTGATAAATTTTTAGGTTCTCCCGCGGAATATTCATGGAACTACAGTCCTTTGTGTGACCGTATTCGCTGGGTTCAGCGTATGTGGTGGGGACAGTCTATTCGACTGCAGCGCTCGCGGTGAACAAAATATAAGTTTAATTTGGACACTTTTGATTAAGTAAATGTAAAAGAGAGTCACTATAATATTAAAAGAACTAAATTACTACTAAATTAACTATTTTCTTTTTTTATAATACCAGATTATACTAATTATATTACCTCCAGTAAAGCTTCGTTTACGAACCAATCCAACGTTATTACTGTAAATTTTAACATTTTCTTTTGTTGTTGCTAAATAAATTGCAGGTAATTAATGAATAAAGTAAAAAATTTCCGCAGCTACTTGACTTGACGCACCGTTGACTTGTGAAAATATAAACATAAAGTTGTACTTATATTTGAGTATAATATGGATCATTTTTTTTTTAACTGGACGTCAACGTTTACAAAACACAAGAAGTTGACAACACGAGATTCTGTTTCAGGGTCAATCACAGGTTTCCGTTTACATTTTATGGGACATTTGAATTCTACAAACTCCATTCATCTTCGATGACCATACCCTCAATACTAGCACAATCCCAAGGTTGCTTTTTATTAACTACTACACCAACTTTTTTAATGACACAGCCATTTCATTCTTGCTCTATTCTAATGGCTTAAGCCATAGTTCGTTAATTTACTGTTGATTTTTCTGGGGTACAAAATATCGTTCACTAATTTATCAATGTATTTTCGAGATCATGCTTTAATACTGTGCATATTGCTACTTGCTGACAACCTGAAATGCCTTGCCTCATACCACTCTGGACACTGCCATTGATTCATGGTTTGACTGCATAACATTAAAATTAAAATCATCACTTATCGCAATATTTTGATTATCAAAATTCATGATAAGTTTTTCCAATTCATACTAGCAACTATTATTATTATTATTATTATCGATAATTACCCTTTAAGGAGAGCGCTAAAACACAATCAAATAACATGTAATTTTTGCTGCCTTCTTCTTTCTGCCCACAAACTCTCATGTATTCACTGTGTTAACTCTTCTTCTCTTCAGTCCACTTCTTTCCTGTTTTCTCCTCTTTGGGAATTTGTTCAAACTTCTGTTTTCTGATCTTCCAAGGTCTTCCAAGGTTTCCTTTACCCAGTTGGTTTTTACTGTATTAGTCATCACTATGTTTTCAAAATTTCACAATTTTCTTGGTCAGTCTGTTTTCATTCATCCTATATATGTGTCCATAGAACTTTGCGCTTCTTTTCTTGATATTGTTTGTAATCGTCTCTGAATATTAATACAGTTCTTTTGTTGGTCTGTTTATCCAGATCCCCTCTTTCTGAACCGGCCCATAGATCTTTCTTAGTATTTTCCTCTCTTGTTTTTCTATATCCTTGATTTTCGTTCGTCCCTTGATTACCGTTGTTTCTGAGGCATACAAGGCCTCTGGTAGAACTATTGTATTGTAGTGTCTTAATTTAGCATTGATAGAGATACTCCTTTTGTGTAGTGGTTCCATGTGAGTCTGTATGCTTGATGCTTGTTATAGTTTTTTTTATCCTTTCTACATTGGATTTTGTGTTCAGTCCTGTTTTCTGTATAATCTCTCCCAGGTATTTGAAACTGTCTACTTGTCTTTTCTCTACATACTTAGTTATCAATACTGGCAACTATATATTCGAAATTCTTCATTCAAAATTGAGAATATTCTTACACATTCTTTACAATGTTCTTTTTTAAGATTGAACTCTTAGGACGTGATTAATGATGACAACATTTTTTTATTGTATAAACATCATCACATTTTTCTTCAACAAGTAGAATTTATTTTAATGCGGACTCTTTAACTAACTCCCCCAGGTCTGATGGCTTATGACTTGGCAATTTTTCTCTTTTTTTTTGGAGGATACATTTCAGCAAAATATTTTATTTTTGAGTAGTTGTCTTTGACGAACTGACTAGTACTGGGTTTTCCCCACTGTTGTTCATGGCTAGTTTTTGTAAGACTTTCGTTCATTGTTAATGGAATAAATTTAAGCTGCAATATGCTTACATTTCCCACTCTGATTATATAAGTGCAGTTCACTCTATCAACAAATCGTTCTCCATTTATCTGCAAATTTAATTTCACTTCATGTTCTAACAATAAATTTTAAATCAATGTTTACTCACATATAAGCACGTTTCGTACGGTGGTAACGTCACAGATGTTTGTTTAATTATTTTAGATATTATTAAATAACTTTTACCGCTTTTTCTGTATTCTTTTACATCTCGGATATGAGCTGCACCAATGGTATTTATGGCCTTTGTGCATCGTTTGGGGTTGAAACATTATGTCTCGAGATATTTCCTAAAATCCTGTCTGAATGATGATGTCCATCTTTGGCTAGAAATTATTCACAAACCTTCTCAAAATTATTATTTTTCAACCTAACGCCGTTGCTATAATGGTTCATCTTCTTAGGGTGCCTTCTCTCTATGAAGGTAGGCTACCATCTGGGCAATACGTATTTTGGATATTGTGGTTCTCAGTAATTCGTTTGAGCTACATTTAAACCAGTCTCGTATGGGTTTCAGCCAGGATATTCGTCCTCTTCGTATTGATTTTTTCCCACTTATTTTCCCCATGTATTATAATACATGATAATTATCAGCCTAAATATTTCATATTTTTTGCCTCGCATAATATGTTTTAGGTACTCAAGTTTTCTTTTTCGGGAATGTGAACGTTAGTTCTGTTTCTTTTCCCATTCGGTTTAATACCTTTATATTCGTTATCTTATCGGTCTACGGGATCTTCAGAATTCGTCGATATATCCGGAGCAAAAATGCTTCCATTTTGTTTTTTCATTTTTTTTTTGATTTTTCAATGTCCACACTTCTGCGCCGTACATTAGTAACGGGAATATATAACAGGGTACAGTGTGTAGCTTGTTCTTGTTCTTGTTCGAAAGGAATGGTCTCATTTTTATGAACGCTGTCCTTGCAATCTCTATTCATCTATTTATTTCCACACTGTGGTCATTTTCCTCATTTATTATTGTACCTAGGTATTGGTGCGTTGCCACTCTCTCAATGGTTCTGTTGTTGATAGTAATGGTGTTTCTATTGTTATTGTTCTGCTTGCTTATTACCATGTATTTGATTTTCTTGTGATTTATTGTGATTCCACATTCGTTACGGTATCTATATCTGGCTACAATGGTTATACATCCAAATGGGATTGCAGATGTCGCTCACGTCGCACACCCAGCAAATAGTTTAAGTTCCAATATCCCATTCACAAGTTTTTTAAAATGCACACAAACTTTTACAACTTTATTTTATTGTTATTATTATTGTTATTACACCCAAATTTTATTGTACAGAAAAAAAATGTAAAGTTTAGTTTCCCACAGCTATGGCTGTAGTTAAGACAAAGCCGTAATATTTTGCATGTGTTTTTAGTGTGCAGTTGGAACTTCCTAGCTAACAAATTGAGTGTAAAATTTGCGATTTATTATTATAAAGTAACTAAAATAGGGTACCTAGTTTCAAACCGGTTATGCAAAAAAGAGTCATCCATTAACTTTTTTAAACCTATTCCATTAGAAAGAGCATGTTTAACCCCCCTAAAAAGGTGCAACTGAGGGCGTCATTGCACAGCGATGCTGTATGCTGCAACATGCAGTTCTCCTTTATCTTTCAGGAGAATCAGTTGTTTTAACATAAAGGTAACCAGTTCAGAAACTTGAACCGGCAACCCCATCGCCATAGAGGTCACACCCGTTGGTATTGCACAGCTATACCAGCCACGGGTGGGTTTCTTCATCCAGGTTCCCAAGCCTGCAATTTGTATTTTTTTTTGAGGTTCCAACGCCTTGCGTGGTTATCTTTCTGGTTCTCAAGCCGATGATTGGGCTGCTTATCCTGGGTTCCTAAGCCTAAACTGAATATCTTATAGGGTTCCCAAGCCGACGTCTGATTTAATTTAGACCACTAACAGTCCTTTTTACATCCATTTTTTGTTTTTACAAGCCACGTTCTCAGTACTGCTTCTGAAAATTGTTATTTTCGACCAGATGATGTAACAGAGAGAGCAGAAAGCATATAAACGAAACGTTGCTCAGCAAAAAAAGCATAAATTTTAGCAGTGCATCGTTTAGTTCAACTGACATTTCTATTATGTTTCCAGATGATGGATCATCTGTTGTCGTAAATGTAGGTAACATAACAGCCAGGTAAGAGTTTGGGTAATATCAAACTCGAGATGACAACAGGAAGTTTGGCAACAAAATTTATCCCATTTGGAGGCTTGCGACAGCAGCTAAGCGTTTAGTAGCTCAGATTGTAACTACAATATGTTCTTGTTTTATCAACAATTTGAATATTAGTTATTTATTTCGTGTCAATTTCCTTTTGTTTTATCGGGAAGCATGGAAGAAGTCTCCACGCGTGCATTTTATCCTGTATATGCTGAACATACCGGCGCTCCCTGGTAACACTGTCACTGTACTAGCAGACAGCGGCCAATCCTCCCACCACCGGAATCCACCGGACACGAAATAGTAAGTAAGTTTGTTTTATCAGTAGACAAATTCAAATACTATATACAGACAAATGTAAATTGCTTTTTTGGCCTCCTGAATTGTAAAGCTAGCTTTGACATCGTGTATACATCAAGCGAAACTAGCACTTTACCCTCTATGTTGCAAAGTCCGGCTACAATGCGGTAAAGTCACTTTTCCGCATTATAGCCGTACTTTAACGCATTGTGCCAAATGAAATAATTTCCAATATTGTAAATAATGTAAATAGTTGGGAAAGATGGTTCGTTCTGAACCCTCCACCTCCACTTCCGGACCCCATCACGCTCCCAGTTCCGATTCCCTCCCCACGTCCGGTTCCCTCCCCCACTTCCGGTTCCCACTCCCTATTCCGGTTCCCACCTCCTTTTACAGTTGACAACTTGAAAAATTGTTGAAAATTTTTGGAAGCGGAAGTGGGGTGGGAATTGGAAGTGGGGTAGAAACCGGAAGTGGGGTGGGAACCGGAAGTAAGGTTGCAACCGGAAGTGGAGATGGAACCGGAAGTGGGGTGGGAACCGGAAGTGGGGTGGGAACCGGAAGTGGGGTTGGAACCGGAAGTGGGGTTGGAACCGGAAGTGGGTGGGAACAGGAAGTGGAGTGGGAACCGGAAGTGTGGGTAGGTGCCGGAAGTGGGGTGGGAACCGGAAGTGGGAGGTGGCAACCGGAAGTGGGATAGGAACCGGACGTGGGGGCGGGAGGGGGGAACCGGAAGTGGTGGCGGAGGGTCTATTTGTTTCTTAAATAATAATTGTCGGCCAAAAAAAATTATACAAATTTGGTGCGGAAATGATTTTACAGCGCTCCAGCTAATGGGGAACGAGCCCGAAGGACGAGCTGTCGCGTTGTAAAATCAAACTTCCCACACTCTAATATAAATAACTATCATTTGCTTTCATTCTACCACGAAACAAACTAATTCTTGAATTTCTTAACGAATTATTAAAAATTATAGATAAACAATACATTTCAATTACACTAAATGCACTTTCAATTTGAATTTCTCAAAAAAATCAATTTGAATTTCTCAACAGATGACACACATTCATAAACTGATAAAAGATGTTTGTGTTAAATTGTTCTTGTTATTAATAAATTCTGTCCGTCTTTCAATTTATTTTTGTTTCATGAAAAATTTGAATATCAGTATCGTGTAATGAATTTTCAAGCTATCAAAATGAACTTAAGCAAGCTATTTTATTTGTCTTTCTCTTTCTATTATCAGCAGACTATTTGTTTAATATACATGATAAACATATCATACAGATACAAACAGACAATCACAAATTTTACACAATTTATGTATTTTTTTTTTGTCAACAAGAAAATTGAATTTTGATGGGCTTATTAAAATTTATAGAAATTAAGATAAATTACATAATAACAAGCTTACAACTATTTTAATGTCTTTCAAATTGTTCATTTTTATCAACAAACAAACTTAATTTGGAATTTTTGAACATTCGAAATAGAATTTCAAATTACAGACAAACAATATATTTAAACGTCTTTTCATACGCAAAAGACATTCGAAATGTCTCTTATTTATGATATCATAATATTCTTAATTTTAAATGAATTGTATCAACCTTTTCCCACATTTTTATAAATCTTTTCTAATATTGTTAACAATGGTTAGAATCATGTTAAAAAACTCTTACTTGCATCCGATGAAGGCTAAATTGTTTAGTTAAATTTTAAATTGCTGAAACTAGTAGGTAGTAACAAATTTAAAGAGTTTGTTTTTTTCATTTTCCTGTCGTTACCAGTTAATTCCACATTTAAACATAACCCCTTGTTGCACATTAATCACGTAATATAAAAACAATATATTTCAATTATCAAATTACATTTCTATAAAATTTGAATTATTCGACAGATGAGGTAAATGCCGAAATACTAACTTTCTAATTTCTGAATTTCTAATTTCAGAATGACTAGAAACATTTTCAAATTACAGGCAAACAGTACAATTTAATTACATTCGAAATATACATGGTTTGTTGAGACAGGTAACAAATTTAAGACAATTTTTTTAACAACAATAACTAAAGGGTGACAAATTAAAAGAGTGCTGATTTTAAACTGAAATTATGAAGAAACGAAAGCAGTTGAATACCAAATTTTTTATTGGAAATTGTAGAGTAAAATCTAAAGTTTAATAATAAGTTCAATGTTTAATCCGAAATTACCAATTAATGCTTAAACATTACATCGATAAGATGCCATTTTACATTTCTGGTGAAATCTCACTAATAGCTTGTCGAATGTTTCGTATTAAGTCTATCAGGGTTTCAGGTAGGTTCTCCTAAACGTTAGATTTAACATGAGCTCATAAGAAATAATCCAAGGCCGACAAATCCGGAGAGCCAGGAAGACACAACTGATCCTTACTCTGGCAAATCAGACGATTAGGCTACACTCCCATAGACATGTTGGATGCATGAGCCCTTCCTACCATCTTGCTGTTAGCAAATATCGTTTATTGGAAATCGGATATGAGCAATAGCATCCATTAAGAACTTTTGTAACATCTCTACATAACGATCACTATTGCGTTTCCCATTTCATCCTTGAATTCTCAAGCTGAGCAAATTCCACAATACACAGTTACCTTTTGAGAATGCTTCTCTTCTTCTCTCGCTCTTCTTCGAATATAACTTTAGAGTTTTTGGCAGACCAGTAACGTAAATGTTGTTTTTTCCTCACTCACTTATTTTGTTTAAAATATTATCCCCTCTGCCAAACATCCGTCGACTGAATTCTAAACGTGAGTTTCGATGTATTGGAAGAAGTTTTTCGGATTGGTTAGTTAACCTAACCAAACATAATCTAACCTAACCTAATGTGACTTTACCTACCCTCGGGAGCACAGACAAATCAGGCAGGGAAGACTAGTCGGGAGGATAAACTTGACGGGTAGGAAAAACTAAACGTGGAGGACAAATTTGATCTAACCTAAGGGGCTGACCACAACCTAACCTAATATAACCTAACCTCTCCTCGGGGAGCACATAAAATCTAGTAGAGGGACTAGTCGAGGAGGACAGACTAAACGGGTAGGAGAAACTTGATCTAACCTAATGGTTTGACCAGAACCTAACCTAACTTAACCAATTGTAACCTTAATTACTTTCGGGGAGCACAAACAAATCAGGGAGGACAAGCTAATCGGATTTATTGGATTCGCACGGATTGATTGGATTTTTTTCCAATTCTGTTCCTGACTTGTCAAAGTTTTACTTCTGTTTCAGCATTTTTTTCCTCTAGGCAAGTTGAATATGCTTAAGAGAACCTGCTAAACGATATTTTTCGACCCATCTTGCAATTGTCCTGCAATTTATTCTGTTGTCAAAATCAAAAATTTCTTTGTAATAAAATGCTCTACACAAGCATTTTTTTGCTGAATCGGACACCGCTCTATTTAAAAAAAACTTCTTCTTTTTGTTCTTCTCAATTAAAAACAGGACACTCTAAATTTCTTGTCACCCTTTATTTGAGTTTCTTAAAATTATATTTTATTTTTCAACAGAGAATTTTCAGTTTTTGGAAGAATTGGAAGAATAGTTAAATTATTCAAGAATCATCATCGATATTCAAGTCAATTTCGCTTAAATTGTCTAAAACAAAAATACATTTTGTTTTGTTTCCATACTCTTAAACAAACGAGCAATGCTTCTGTCGTCAAAGTTTCTTTAACATCTTAATTAAAAACATTTAGAGTTTGATTTGTTGTTAGATATATGTAGTTGTTTAAACCAACGTTTCCCAAACTTTTTTCTTCGTGACTCGGTTATTTTAATATGTTTCCTTCGTGACCCAGTACCTAAAATTTTTGGAGTTATTGTTAAAATGAAAGAAGATAAACAATGGATCATTTTATGAATGGCAAAACAAAAGTAGCTTTTACAAAGATTGGACCCAAACAGTGCAATAAAGCATTACAAAAAATACATTTGTTTATAAAAATAATAAATATATATGGAAAGAGTGTTGCCGTTTCTCCTGGACCAAATATTTTAGGTGTGAAGAAATGGATGACAATTTGTTCCTAAATCTGGTTCTACGTCTTTTCGATTTCTAAATTTTTTTTGATGGAAAACCTGATTTGAAAATCCTTCTTTACAATCGTATGTGGTCACAAAGGGCAATAGAAATTTTATTACTTGTTGTGCTAATACTGGATATTCCTGCAGACAACAAAGCCAAAAATTCAATTGAAATTATATTATTACGGTTCAATTATAAATTCAACATCCCAATCTAGTAATTGTGTTTCAAATTCTACACGCAGGGTTTCTTATCCATGATTTGTTGCGGTTGATTGCATGAGAATATTCTTTAATATTTGTCTGTAGGTAATCCTTGCAGATGATCCTCGAATGCAGTTGAAATTTCCTCTGGTATGGCACTAAGATTATACTGTTTTTCTATTTTTGTTAGCTTCATAAAAGCATTGTAATTCCCCTCTTCCGCACGACTAATCCATTTTTTTTTTGCAGTCTCCGTCCTCCGTGTACTTTAAATACAGTGATATTGCTGCCTTGTGATGTCAGATTTAAATTATTTAACAAACAAAATAAAAAATAATATTTTATTATAGGAGTAAAAAATATTTAATAATTAAAAAATGTTGCAAAGATCAATCAACCAATTTACGTCATTAAACTTGTCTTTAGCTTCAAATATTGCATATTTAGCTATGGGGGGATACTGGTCAAGCAATTGCATTTTTTTGTAGCTAAAAATTAGCGAAAACTGTAACGTTTTAAATTGTAGTGCAAACATTCTGGGGCTTCTGCTTTTATTTTTGGATAGAGTCCTGCAGGAATACCAACCATTGCGCGTGCACCATCAGTGCTCAGACCCGCGAATTTTTTCCAGTCAATAGCATTTTGATTAATATAACCGTCAATCAAGCTAAAAATGTAGCTAAAGTTTTACAAAAAAATTCGTCCTTCAATGTATTGTCAAGACCGTATCTCACAAAACACATTAGATTAGCATTCTTCGCAATATCTACACTTTCACCGACTTTGATAGAAAAAAAACTACAGTTTCTTCAATATTATATGCCATTTCCACGATTATACGCTTCACTGTATTATTGGAGAGAGATACATTATTTATTTGATCCTGTTGTTTTTTATCACTTGTTCGAGTTCCTATTATTTTCATTGCTCGAATTAATAACTTTTCGGCAATTTAATGAGAGTAGCGGTAGCCGGTAGCAATTAATTTGGATATTTCATAAGGAGCTATAACTTGGTTTTCAGACAAAGCACCCTGCTAATAATTCAAAGACATCGACTTCTTATTTGTCATCTTCTTCGGTATTTTGTTTCCGTGACGCGGTAGCGGGTCGGGACCCGACATTTGGGAAACTCTGGTTTAAACGAATCAACAAATTGTTATTATTTGCGGGTTTTTGTTAGATGTTGAAAGCAAAGTTTTAGTTTCAATATTTTATAAGCTATCATCAATACATATCTGAGCAATCATCATATTTACTTCTACTTTTTATCTCCCGAGTTCCTCCATATTTCGCCCTATATATCTTTTAAGGATGCATTTGTAAAGAGGGGTAATTGTTAAGAATGGGGTCGTGGCATCAATATTGAAAAGTTTTCCAATCAACGTTTCATTAATAAAAGAAGAGATTGTGTGTGTGCAAGGGTTCGAGGTCGGACGATTGGAGAAAATCGAAGAGAGCAACGGGGAAAAAATTGTAAATTAATAATTACCGAGCGGTCGTCCGGCGATAAGGAACACCGACGCGTTCGACCGCTTTTTTAATTAAAAAAATTAAATTGCGATAGTTTTATTTAATTATAGCCTCATGAACGACGCCGCCGATATCTAATTAACTCGACACTGAAATAATATTATTATGCATTTAGCTTTGGTAGAGATTATTTTCAACCAAAACATGTTTTTTTATTATTTTCTCATAATAGAAAAAAAATCGTTTGTCGCCATTGGGCTGATGAACATTACAGAGTAATTTGCAGTTTGTTTTTAATTTAAATTTTATCTTGAGATTAATAATTAATCCATACTGATGAAGTCAAAAGGCAGAAAGGCGTTTCAAAAATGTTCATTGTTATTCATTTTTATCAGGTTATAGTGTTTTCAGCTACCCACCTGGATATCTCGTGGTACGAAAGTGCAGGAAAATCAAATTGTACTTGTAATTATATTTATATATTTTTAACGCATGAGTAAATTGAAATATAGTAATTCATTAATTTATCTACTTTTAAAAAAAATAAGTTTTAAATTTCACATTAAAACAGATTGGTAAATCCTTAGTTCATTGAAATATAAGAAGCAGTGTATGCAAAGAAATAACAGTAGTTTAAAACAATATATTTATTTAAAAAAAAGTAGTAACATAAATAGGGCTTCACTCGAGACGAGATAAGGCGAGAGTTTCAAAAATATCGTCTCGGTCTCGTTAGTCGGGAAAAAATAGTCTACCTCCTGCTCTCGAAACCGATTGTTTCGCCTCGTCTCGTCGCTTCAGGTCTTCAAATGAACCGTTAATAAATGCCTTTTCCTACATGTCGTATTATTGTCCTTTCTGTTAATTGACACATACTAAACATACTATTTCCTCATCTTAAATTATTTTGTATCGATGTTGTCTCTTTTAGGATTCTGGCGATTTTGTCAGTTGATCCTTGAACATATGCTGTGCTGACGGGTTTCTGGCTTTCTTTGGTTATGGTTCTCTGTTCGACGGAAAGCTCTGGATATTAGGCTGTTTGGATATCCATTTGAAGAAAGAGCTTCTCGTAACTTCTTCAATTCACTTGGTAAGCTAAGCTGATTAGCTAGTTTTTTGATCGGTTGGTGAGAGTGTTGACTAAAGTTGCTAGTTGTTTGGGGTGGTGGTGCGAAGAGGCGTTCAGATATCTATCTGTATGCGTTAGTTTTCGGTGCACTGTGTTACCCAAGGTGCCGTCTGGTTCCTTCTGAACCAAAACATCCAAGAAAGGGAGTCGTTGATGCTTTTCTACCTACATTGTAAATTTGTTTTGATCGTGTTGGAATTTAATTTAACTCCCAACAGAAGAAACGAGACGGTGTACCGGAAAGCAATGTGTGTGTGAAGCCATATGTGTGCGAGTGTGTGTCCGTGTGTATATGTCGTAGTCTTTTCGCAAAATACGTCATTTAATGAAATGCACTTCCAGAAACGTCAACGTTTAGTGCAAAATATTAAAATTGCATTTCGTGCCTTGGTAGTTCATGATATAAACACTCGGCGCCGGCATCTCGTGCTTAACGCAGAGTTTCACAATCAGACGCACAATACAGTTTGATTCTTCCTGTAATGCCTAGCGTGTTATGGGGCGTTACGTAGTAAAGAGTAATTAATTAACTTACAACAAAATGGAGGAATAGCTTCAAATAAAGAATTATTTTTTGAAGAATATCATGAATATTATGAAAAACAGCCCAACAAACGACCGCATACTTCAACTCAGTTAAAAGAGGTAAATATTAAATGAAATATTTTGAAGTTCAGACAACTTTAAATAACCATGTTTCTATTGATTCACTTTTTTAGATCGCTGACGATATCGTTAAAGCCATAATAGTCCAGTCATTTAAGCTTAAATTAGGTAAGAATCTCGGAATTCTAGATACCCAGCTGTAAGTCTGTAAATACTTGAATACACCCTAACAGTTGACACCCTAAAAGTTGTCTCAAAACCTACATATGGTTTGGATAACCTACCATATGTAGGTTTTGAGACAACTTTTAGGGTATCAATATACAAGTATTTACAGACTTACAGCTGTGTATCTCTAATTCCGAGTTGAACTTACTATAAGGACTGGACTATAAGCAAAAAATCAGTTACAAAAACTCATCGTGAGTTTTATTTACTAAAAAAATATGATATCGTTACCGTCGATAACAATATATTTGTGGTAAAAAAATCAGATGAGCGTGACTAACTTATTTATTTAACACCTGATGAGTATTATTAAACAAAGCTGCACTATTCTTCGGCCATGTGTTGAAATGTTTATAAAGTGTTTTCAAGCATGATCAAATGAAAAAAAGTAGAACAGTTGCAAAAAAATTTGGGAAGCCGATTCTGACTAAAAGTTTTATGACAAGAGGATAAGTAGACTTGGTTGATTTCCAGTTGATCCCCGATGGAGATTATAAATGGTTATTAAATTATCAAGAGCACGCAACAAAATATCTGTGTTTACGGCCATTGAAAACTAAGCAAGCAGTAGACGTGGCTAATGAACTCTTAAAAATATTTTTACAATTTGCTGCTCCAGCTGTACTGCAAAGTGATAATGGACGGGAATTTGTGAATAAAGTTATTGAAGAATTAAAAGACAATTTGCCACAATTGCATATTGCTCACGGCAGACCTCGTCTTTCATAAAGTCAAGGTAGTATTGGAAGAGCAAACCAAGATCTTGAAAATATGCTTCGAGCATGGACGCTTGACAATAAATTAACTTCTTGGGCTACACATTGCTATTTCGTTCATTGGCAACAAAATAATTCGTTGCATCGGGTGATCGGTAGAAACCCGTTTAAGGCAGTTTTTGATAGTAATCCAAAATTAGGACTTGCTTGAACAAATCTACCTCAACATATGTTGTCTTCAGTAGCTGCAAAAGAAGAAGCTGATAATTTAAAACTTAAAGTCAACTCCAGTGACCCCCTATATAATTTTAATCAGAACAAGTTAAACTTAACAAATGACATGTATAACAATGTGTGTACTGACGAGTCGCTTAAGTCAGTTGAAGTTGAAGCAATCGAAGTGCCGGAAATTTGTATCATTTGTTAAGAAAATTTATGTAATGACAAGAATTACCGTTGTCAGACGTATTCTATGCCATTTCATTTGTCTTGTGTAGGAAAAAATGGGCTGTGTAATTTTTGCATTTCAGAGGATACTATTTGCTTTAACCAAGAACATTCAATAATATGGTATCAAGACTCAAGCTGAAAAAATGTTAACTGTTACAAAAAAATATTACCAGATATTACTGTTGGTGATTGTGTGCTAGTGAATGTAGATAAAAAGTTAATAAAAGTCCAGGAGATCCACAAAATATTTTTGCCGTAATTACTGACTTTCAAAATGGTGTATAGCAAGTTGGTATGGCAGCAGGCTTGATAAAATCGTGGTTCAACAAAAGTGATCTCAAGGAAGCGTCATCTAATTTTGTCAAAATTGACCAAGTAAAGGCAAATGCATTAATTTCAGTCCGAGAAGCAGTTGCTGAACAGTCCTTGTTTAATAGACAAGGTTTTGTAAAATGTCAATGTCAGCCGTCCAAGACTCAATGTCAAAGTAATAGATGTTTGTGCTGCAAATCAAAAGTTAAATGTAACTCGCGACGTCACAAAAGTGGACCTTGCGCTAATAAGTGAAAATAAATGAAAGTCAATTTTTTCCAAATAAAAATTTGTGTTATTTTTTTCCAAATCAAATATTTTGTCATCCTCAAATATGTTTTGGCTAAAAAAGTGTTACAAATTGTACTAATTGTAATACAAATTTTAATTTAATATTTAGTTAAAATTTCAAAATATACATTTTCCAAATTCAAATTTTTGGAAATATTTACTAAATTTGAATATTAATAATGAAAATTTTATTAAAATTGCAAAATGATTTTGAAACATTTGTTCTAAATTTCTAGAAATCATTGTCAACATAATTTTCGACAACAAAAGTCAGAAATATGATTTCAAATCAAAATTTAATTATAATTGAATCAAATAAAAAATGTAATAAACGTGTTTTTGGCTAGAAAATTCAATTTGAATATTCTATATTCTATAATTCAATTTGAATTTTGTCAAAATTCCAAAATAAAACATTTTATAAAATTCTCATATCAAAAAAGTTGTCTTAAATTGTAAATTAAATATTTTGACAAAATTTTTGATACACATTTTGCCTTTGTTAATTATTTAGTCTTTTCAAAATAAACAAATAATGTACAAATTTTCAAATCAAGTCATTTGTAAAAATTTGTAAATTAAATCATTTCTGAAAAAAAATATTTTCTTGAATTAACTCCTGCATGCAATTTTTTTTTTCTCGTGAATTTTCACCTCATTCCGTCTATTTCTTCATCTACCTGTGGTTGTTGTTAATAAATCATTTAAGCAACCACAAAGCAAAGAAAAATATAAGATAAGTTTTTAGGCTTGGAATAGCAAAACCAACTACTTAGAGTTAGATTAGGTTGTAGATAAAATAAATGGACATTCACCTCCAAACACAAGTTGCAGACATTATTATAAAATGTAATAAAATAAATATTGCATTAATTTATTTCAAACTTTTCCCGGAAAAGAAATCTAAAATGTATAATAAATGACAGAATACAGAAAATGTCTAATAATAGCTTTTAATTAACATCCTACAACACGCTAGGCATTACAGGAAGAATCAAACTGTATTGTGCGTCTGATTGTGAAAATCTGCGTTAAGCACAAGATGCCGGCGCCGAGTGGTCATTTCATGAACAACCTAGGCAGGAAATGCAATATGAATATTTTTCAATAAACGTTTCTGGAAGTGCCTAGGCATTTGACGAAATGACGGATTTTGCGAAAAGACTACGACATATATACATATCCCTTTAAATCAAATCATAAATGATGATTACACGTTTTTATATTTATATATTGAATCTTAAATCTACTGTCTAAAATTAATTAAAAATTGCATCGCCTTTGACTTACATAACTAATATCAGTCTCGGCACAGGAAAATTTCCAGAAATAAAAACAAAACTATAATTATCCCCTTGTATAAAAATAAAAATCGCTCTTCAGTTGGAACTACCTCCCTATTTCTATGTTAACCAACATAGCAAAAATAATAGAAAAAATGCTTAAGAAACAACTTGTTGGATACCTGGAAACAAATAGTTTAATAACGCCTAGACAATTTGGCACCAGGGCAGGGTACTCATGATGCTTTAGATGCAGTCATTTCAGAAATAAATGAATCTTTAGACCAAAGCACCAAGACCATAGGAATCTTCCTTGATATACCAAAGGCGTCCGACACGGTGTCTCATGTCCTGTTGAAAAACTTGGAAATATGGGGGTGAAAGGAGCAGCTTTAAGTTGGTTTATTAGTTAGTAATTAAAAATAGTAGTAATTACCTTGCATGTAGACCTCAGCAGGTTAGATTAGGGAATGTTCCCAGCGCTACTATGTATGGTACTTGCTATGGAATCCCACAAGGTACAGTTTTGGGACCTGTATTATTCCTGGCATTTATTAAAGATCTGCCAAAACTTGAACGAGATATAGAAGGACACACTACGAGTTCAATGATTGCAAGTCATCACTGCACAAAATAATTTGCTTAGAAAAATTCTAAAGAGAGGAATGCTCGATTCGGCTGGGGCATTGTGCAGGGACTTATCAGTTTTAAGCATAAATAATCTTTATAAATTGATGGTTTTAATGAAAGTCCATAATAGCAGGGTGCTTTTGGGAATGGTAGATACAAGGGCAGGGGACCAGGAGCGTGGGCAGAGGTCTGCCCAGGGCTCCCAGGAAACTAACCACGCAAGGCATGAGACACTGGTCGTACCGGGGTCCTGTCTATTACGCTGACCTCCCTCCCAACATTCTGGCTAACTCTAAACAAATCCGAAGCAATATTATTAACCACTCACTGAGTCTACCACCGAAACTACTTTGATACAAGAATACGTTGAATACGTTGAGATACGTTGAAACAAACAAGTTACTGTATAAAAAAGGTACTTTATTTAAAATAACCAACTGATTTGTAATAATTATTAAGGAAAAAAATATTATTATTATCAAACTTAATTAAATATTAAGCAATCTTATTGAATATTACATCAATCTTTTTGAACAATATTTTTGAATATCTCCCAACATCTTATTAAATATTAAACAATCTTATTAAATGTTAAACAATCTTATTAAATACAAAATGATCTTATTAAATATTAACAACTTGAAAAGAATTTGTGAAATAATGCTGCATAGAAAATTAAAAATTTGATGAGATAGAAAAATTCGTATAGCGACAAGTTTAAACACAGACGAAAATCCAATTACAAATCCAATATAGATAAACACAAACTAGCAAGTTTGGTCGAACAGGTTTAAATGCGAAACTCTGAACATAATAAGCTAACGTGTAATACCAAATAGTTTTAGAATCTAAACAATATATGCAGAATTTAATTTTGGATCGATTCGACTAGAACAATTATTGAAGAGAATATTACCTGATTGTTTAAAATTCATCAAATACAAATCTCTTGTTACTAGAATAATATAAAATAATCAAAATGTTGTTGCATTCAAACCTCCTATAACGCAATTAATTTGCACAGCAGAATCTTAGAATTACCACAAAAAGGCATTTGGAAGCAATTATGCAATTCAGCCTTACTCACGGCGCACTGTCGAGGGATTATTTTCAATGAAATGAGGTTTTCTTCGCCGAAACCTAATTTATATTTCACATCCTTTAAATTGTTATATTCAACACATTATTCATATTTTCGTTTACCTATGCATTTGTGGTAAACGTATTAATCAGTGGCATCAATTCCACTTTATTCAAAGTCTATTCTCAAAGTAGTTCTTCTACATCTTGATAGTTTATATCTTCAAATCTTAAGCTGCTTAACCGAGAAGCAATGTTTACTATTTATACCTCAATGGATGAGAGCATTTCCTCTTTGAGCCATTTAAAGCAAAAACGCTTTTATATACCAACAATAAATGTAACTCATTTAAGTTTAACGTAATCCGATAACGCAATTCTAAAACTTATATACTATATTATCCAATATTTTAGAAAAAATTAGACATTTTATAGAAAAATTGCTACTTTAATGTTTGCATTAAACACACGTTTGTCTTGTTTACATGTTACTTGTAAATCTTTCACGTGCCATTAAACGAGTTTCCTGCGAAACGCGTGATATCTGTGAGACGTGTGCCAAAGTAAGAACAGTGTCATAGACCGTGCTGATAATGAGATTAACACTAAAAGTTTAGAAATTAAGAAAACTCCAGGTTGTCGACCTCTTGTTTAGCCCTACGTATTGGGATTATCTAGGGAAAAGATATAAATAATATATATATGTAAGTTACATCAATATTTTATAGATCAATAAAAAGAAGTCTAGTATTTTTATCCTAAATCTGCAAGGAGATAAAAAAATATTTATTTGTTCGTGTTTTATGGGATTTGTGCAAGTTGTGTTCGTGAGGAGACGAATCGATATTTAAAATTGTCACACGAGAGACCGGGTATTTGGGGGCTCGAGGCGGGTATGCACAAACAGCTTCTTCCGTCTGATTGATCGTCGGTACATTAATTTTCCTCGAGTTACATATCGATTACGCATTAGAATAAATGACGGCCGCCGAAACCGAACTTTTATTGCTCGACAAAGCCGACCTTCTGCCACAGAAACCGAAACTGAAATTATCGACATTTTAAACGACAAATAGATATGTTCTTATCAAGTATCTAGTTTTGCAATATCTAAATATTTGAATTATACATTGTTTTCGTTTTTATTTACTAATTTCTAATCAAATATCCAGATATGCTTAAAACTTTAAATATTTTAAAATTTAGATGCTGATATTGCGACAGCAGATATTACAGGAATACATCGAAAATATGCCATTGATTAATGTATTTCTTAAAATAGTAGACGACATTGTCAATTATTAATATCTTCAAAATTGTTAAAAAAAATTAATTGTTTAATTATTCATGTAATAAATTAAATTTGGTCATAAATATACAAATTTTGTAAAATAAATTTCATTGTTCCCGATCAAATAAATTCTAATTATTTTTTTATAAACATTTGTCTGGGTAATATGTTTTATAAACAAATAATATTTGTTTGATTAAAATATAAATATTTTGTGACGTTTTTACACAGGATGGGACTTCGTGATGATTAAATATTTACAGTTACCGCAGAATTCGTTCATATAAATATTCATTTCATGTCCACGCAAATATGATGCTGTAACGAAAAAATCCGCCAAATAAATACATTTAGGGAATAAAAATAATATTTCAGTTTTAAATTTGAAATGTTAAATATCTTCATAAAAAGGAAATATTTGAAAACATAAAAACACTTTTAATGTCATTATAGCTTTTATTATAATAAATTTGCTTTGTTGCCTTAAACCAGTGGTTTTCAACTGTCTACCATATGGACATTTCACAGATTACACAGAATAAAGAAATTAATAGTATTTTTAACAAAAATGAAACATAAACAACAAAAAGCCTAATTAGAATAATCAAATATGACATGGTTGTATTTGGTATACTATCATCTTTAATGCATTTCTATGTTCATATATAGAAAACATCATTTCCAAATATATTAAAACTGTTATTTATTATTATTACTACTAATAACCAGCAATAGTTGGTTTGTTGGCAAATCAAAAAGTTAATTTTTTATCTAACCAATTTTTCAAATCAATTTTTCAATATGAAATATGATATTTCTACAAGTATGGGTTCGAATCCCGTGCGTGATATAGAATTTCCCAGCATAAGAGAAACGTATGCTGGTGGAGATACGCGTCCCTATTGATTCAGAACGGATTGCTCTGGCCCCGTGCGACACGTTAAATTCTATTTTTACGGCCTCTCTGGGGGACACGAAGGAACCGAAATCTCGGCAATCCCCCAGCGAGTCGAATGCATTAACGCGACGAGGAGCCGACAATTAACTAACAAGGAGGAAATTTACGAAGATGTATTTCTTATTGGTAACAACAGATGGACGGGTTTATTAAAGTTTTATTGTTGTTTTCGCACGTTTTTAGTTTTTTATTCGCTTTTCCTCTGCTCGGGGTTTTCTTGAATTCGCGATTGTGTTCGCCGCATTAAAGGCAGTTGCAGATGGTTTTTACTACTTTTATAATTTTCTTCTGATCTCTGTTACACTCTTTTATTGCTTTTTCTTTTACTTCCGAAAACGAGCGTTTCCTGCATCACATACTAAAGACTAAATCTTACAGATAATACTAATAGCAGTATTGTTCGTTTTTGTGCAGTTTTAATTTTTTTTTCTAAATTCCTATAGAAACCTTAACAGTGCTCTGACATGTTGCTCCTTTGTCGTCTACTTCTGCTACTTATAATTTTTTATTTCTTGTTTAGTAAAAAGTTAAAGTTTTAGTAAAAATAATAGTAACAGAGCATTAATCAACTTAGTTGAAAAATGTGTTCATTCTTGATTAACAAATTTATTTAAAGTTAATTAAGCACCACTAAATTTAGCACACCTCATCGGCTAGTATTGTCAGTTTAAGTGTTAACTGTCTAAGTTTGTCTGCTGTATCCTGTCTACTGTCTACTTCCATCATATCTATTTACTCTTATGTAGCAATTTTTGCCTTGTTACTTTTGTCTGTGTACTCTTGCCCGTCTTGCCCTATATAGGGTGTTTATTTTAGGATAGAACTTCCAACTGAAATGAAACTCATAAAAAACATGTTAACGGCTATGGTATTGGAAAATTTTATACCATTACTGCTTAAATATAATTTGGAGCTATATGGGTGCCGCGGCTGGTTCGAATGAAGTGCAATCTGGAAGTCCAATTTCCGACCACTTTTTAGAGCAGCAAGGGCTTTATTTCTGCAATAACGCTGCGAATGTTGGCTTCCAGCTGATCCAACGTGGTTGGTTCATTGTCGTACAACAGCGACTTCACATATCCCCACAAAAAGTAGTCTATGGGTATGATATCACACGACAGTGGATGCCAATTCAAAGGTCCGTTACGCAAGATTATGCAGTCAGCGATTGTTTCCTGCAATAAATTGATTGTGTCGCGCGCTGTGTGTCATGTTGCGCCGTCTTGCGCAACTATAGCTCCTCCATATTAACGCTATTCAACTGGGAAACTGGGGAAAAAGGAAGTCAGCAATTATGGATTGATAGCGCTCTCCATTGACCGTGATGTGCTGGGAGACATCATCTTTAAAGAAATATGGTCCAATGATTACATTACACTAGCCCATAAAGCACACCAAACAGTGTGTTTTGTGGATGTAACGGCGTCTTAATAATGGCTTCTGGATTTTCCTCGCACCAAATCCGGCAATATTGTTTATTTACGTAGCCATTGAGCCAAAAAATTAGCCTCATCGTTGAATAATTTTTTTTTGTGAAAATGAGTATCAAGAACAATTTTGGTGGTTTTCAGCCCATTCTCCTAACGTACGACGCATATGTTGGTCACGTGGCTTCAGCTCCTTCAACGAGCTGTATCGTGTAAGCTCGTAAACCGAGATCTTTTCGCAAAATCTTATCTAAGGTGGATGTACACAGGTCCAATTGCAGGGCACGATGGCTAATTGACCCATTCGGGTCCTCTGTATCGAGCTGTATTTTGTAAGCTCGTAAACCGAGATCTTTTCGCAAAATCTTACTAAAGGTGGATGTACACAGCTCCAATTGCAGGGCACGATGGCGAATCGACTCATTCGGATCCTCCTCAACACTACGCTCCACAGCTGTAACAACTATTTGTTGTAGTTCTATCTGCTCAGTTTTTCTGTTTAATCTAAAATGTTTATTTAGTCCTATATGACTAATATTATTTTATCCTATTTAAAACTTGACTCGAAAGTGTTCAATATAAAAAATTAGCCAATAAATCTAAGTAGGGAAATATGATTCCTTCTAGGCGGTGGTGTGGCCCTCCTTATAGGATTTACATGTAAATCTAGCCTCTTATGGGGGAACTACATGTAAAATCTACCACGAAGGCCCTCATGGGAAGATACATGTAAATCTAAAACCAAGCCCCTTATGAGGGAATCCTATACAGAATAGTTGTGAACGTGTCCGAGCGAGTACGTCTAGATGGCACTACAAGATACGTGCGTGGTGAATAGCGGGAAAATTCAAAATGGGTTGCACGGTGAATGTCTCTGAAAGGGAAAGATTATACGTGCTCTGAGTTGCCTCAAAAGTATCAGGGGTGTATAGTTAGTTGTATTGCGATAGAACGGATTGACTTATATTAACTTGTAAAGCTGGTTGCAGCAATCGTGAGAATACTCGATATCAGAGAAGTTTATAACGAACTATAATATGTGTCTACATAGTTTAAGATATCTTAAAATAAATATTTAACATTCCAAAACATTATCTGGTTTATGTAATCAGATGGGACCGAGCGTCTAGCACTGATAACAATCCTGTCTCAACCTGTCTGTAAACGCATGTGGAACTAATAAATTATGAAGCGCGATCTAATCAATTTCTAAGGATTGTTTTTCGTTTAATTTAATTAACATATTAAGATTTTGATATATAGGTAGTCAATTAGGCGCGACCGGACGTCTAGTGCTGATAACACCAGGCAAGAATAGAGGGGACTAGACTAGACAGACTAGATTAGACAGACAAGTGGGGAAAATTCAAAATCGTTTGCGGGTGGGTAGCTGAGAATCGTGTATGCATACATAATTGATTCCAAACATATTAGGGATTGATTCAAATGAGATTATTGGTTTTAGACCGGACAAGGTCAAACAATACAGAACAAGAACCGACAAGACTATACATACCACATATTTCCTGTGATATTTATGCGAATGATTTCCAATGTGTAAGCGAAATTTCTTAAACTTGTCGGTGACCCAAATTGTATTATTTTTTTCATTTATATAAATACCAAAGAGTTCAATTTTCTAGCATCCACTTTTTATCTACTTCCATTCACTTTTCATCTACTTGCATCCACTTTTCATCAACTTGTATCCACTTTTCATTTACTTGCATCCACTTTTTATCACGATAAACAGGGGTGTGAGGTCTATGTAACCCCACGCTAAACAGGGTGTGAGGACTATGTAACTTCACGCTAAACAGGGTGTGAGGTCTATGTAACCCCACGCTAAACTGGGTGTGAGGTTTATGTAACCCCACGCTAAACAGGGTGTGAGGTACATGTAACCCCACGCTAAACCGGGTGTGAGGTCTATGTAACCTCACGCTAAACAGGGTGTGAGGTCTATGTAACCCCACGCTAAACAGGGTGTGAGGTCCATGTAACCCCACGCTAAACAAGGTGTGAGGTCTATGAAACCCCACGCTAAACAGGGTGTGAGGTCTAAGGTGCCCCACGCTAAAGAGGGTGTGAGGTCTATTTTTAGTCAGTTTTCATCAGCTTTAATCAGCTTTTAATCAGATTCAATTTCATTGGGTTAGTTGTGTTAGCATTAGGTTACATAAACCTCACACCCTATTTAGCGTGGGGTTACATAGACCTCACACCCTGTTCAGCGTGAGGTTAGGTTAGACCTCACACCTTGTTTAGCGTGGGGTTACATGTACCCTGTGCCCTAGAAGGAATCATCTTTCCCTATTAATCTAGATTAACAAACCACACAAATGTCAATAGGGAATATGCATCATTTTTGTTTAATTTGCTTAATTCACTTTATACTTCGTTTTAACTTAGTAAAATATATATATATACTGTTGAAAGTGTCGAAATTAATTTTTAAAATAATATATAAAATACCGATTAAATTTGAGTAGTTTGAACAGTTACATTTTTCGCGCGCTTTGGTTGACGTCGCAGAGCAGGCTGTCACTCGGTGTTGTATACTGTTTGCATAGACGGTCAAGGCATAGACAGTCAAGTTCCGTACTAGTTCCGAGCTAGTACGGAAATACAAAATAATATTTTTTTACTTAGTACACCAGATAAAGTGTTTGGTAAAGTGCCAATCGAAATAACTAGTGGATAGTCCACCCTACTTACACCTTTTGCGCATGCGCATGTGATACAAAATATACTGTCACAAACGAATTTATTTTTGGTTACGTAAGTAAAAAAAATATATTTTTGGTAAATTGTCCGATTGTGCTTTAACAAAACTACTTTCAGTCATTGTTCTTGATTATGTATAATGTCACTATATACCAAAACCACACTACGTATTGGAAAACACTACGGAAATATTGCACAGCAAAACAGCACAGTAAATAGCGACATCGATAAATGTCAAACTGAATGAGAAAATAATGTTATAGGTGTAATGTAAAGATCATAAAGTATCGTAGCTAAAAAAATCTGGTAATTTTAAATTTTTTGCAGATTCCCTATTGTTGTTTAATAAAGCTTAACAATGCATTCTAGTTTATTACATATTTAGTATCTGATGTTAACTATATTAACTTGACTTGAAATAAATAACGAAATCATAAGAAATCATTTTACGATTAATCTTGATTGTCTAAATCTTAGCTAGGTTGCCTAATCTAGTTTAATCTTGTTTTATCGGTGGTAAAAATATATATGCGATCATTAAATCTTCTGCAATAAAACTGCTTCTTTTCCTGTTCACTTTATAACCCGCGGTGGGTTTTTGCTTCAATAACAATCCTCTTCCATTCTGTCCTTTCGACGGATTCCTCTCTCTATCTTCTTAATCGCACCATTCTAAGAATTTCCTTCACGTCTTCCATCCATCTTTACTTGGTCTGCTTCTTTTCCTTCTTACGTCTGGTTGCCAGTTCTACATTTTCTTGTCTGGTCTGTCATCATCCATTCAGTACAGGTATCCCGAGTCATGCTATTCTTTGAACTTTTACAAATCTCACAATCTTCCGCTTCGTTTATTAACCTGCTTAGCTCATGTTTCATTCTTATCGTCAAAATTATATGTTCATTTAGGATCGGTGCGTTGATCTGTCTGAGGATCTTTCTTTCATAGATGCGTAGCGCTTCCCCTCTGTGGTAGTTAAGGTATGTTACTACTGCTCCTATGAGTGTAAGGTATATTTAAAGTTTGATTTTGGAGTGTAACAACTTCATCCGTTTTTAGTATCCGTAGTAGCCTCGGTTTCCGCTAGTTATTCTCGATCTTATTTCTTTAGCCATTACGTTTGTTCTGTTGATGTCGGTTTCCATGTTTCCTATAACTATTTCCTATACATCTTGAAGTCATTGTTGTCGTGATGTTTTAGTCCAGTTTGCATGTACTCATTTATTTTCAATCCTCTTTTTTGTGTTTCATCGTGAAGAATCGATTGTGCTTCTTTTAGCGCGTCTTTGCTTCTACATGTTAAACTGACATTATCTACATATGCAGTAACTTGTGTTGATCCGTTGCCAGTGTGTCATGTTGTATTCAGCTTTATCTTGCATGCCTCTAATATTAGGTTGAATAAAACTAATTAAACTAATTATTGAAAATTTAAAGCTTTTTTACAACAATACAAAGAAACAAAATGCTGTCACTTTTGTTACTTTCAATTGTTCCAATAATAATAATTATTATTTATAAAGTCTATCTACAACTTGATTACGTATTTAGTGCTCAAAATAAAAATGTAAGCACTAAGACATAATTCATGTATTCAATAAAATTAAATCTAGACAGTTAAAATTTTCTATTCTTTCTAATTCATTATTATCTATTATTCTGAATTGAATTATATAAATGCACTTATATAACTTTGGTAATTATTTATGGAAAAGCATATTTTAAATTAAAACTTATAATCTCAATATAACTATAATCAGCTACGTAACGAGGGTATGAAGAGCATGTGGAAAGTGCCAAACTCGTGCCTGTGGCAAGTGCCTAACTTTCAATCTCCGCGTAACTCAATAATGACTAAAAATAAATTTTAATGCAACAAGTAAAATTATAACATAGGTTTTTCACATCAAATTCACCCTCTTCCAAATCAAGTAAATATTGATATATATATATATATATATATATATATATATATATATATATATATATATATATATATATATATATATATATACATATATATATATATATATATATATATATATATACATATATATATATATATCGTGGACGCGCAAGTTTGATTTTATCTCCAAAATCGAAAATAATTTTTTTGGAACTTTATGTATTCATGATTTCATGCTAGACCAAGTTATAAAATGGCCCTTGAATATATTCAACCGATTTTTAGTAATTTACTAACAAAGCAAACTGAATTTTCCAAATTGATTTAGATCTTTTTACATACGCACCAACGATTCATAAAAAAAACTTAAAATAATGTTAATTACATAGTCGGAAATTTTGAAAAAATTTTGATTATAATTTATACAATAACATAATCAAATACTTATAGAGATGAAGGTATATATGACAGTAATTCAGCAGTCTACAATCAACTCAAATATAGGTTCTCCTCACTTATCGACTTTCCAACGACTATGTCGTTAAGCGAATTAGTCGATAAGTGAGTCCTTTTATTAATTTTGACACACAGTATAAAAATGCAATCTAGACAATACAAGCTGATTACCGATTCAGTCAGAATTATTAAGTGAATTAGACGATTGTGCTTTATTTTATTACTAAATGTGATCGGTTTATAAAGAGATTGCTACAGAAAATTTGGCCAGAGAGATAGTTGTCTGAAGCCTGACAATGAGCGTTCTTTAAGCAGGTAGGTCGTTAAATAAAGAGTAGTGTAATTGTATTTTGTTTGACTTTCCAAAAATTTGAAGATGGTAGTCTGGACGAAGGTTGTTTGATTCTAGATATCACAATTATCTACCATACGCAGGAAGTGCTTGATCGTGTTGGTTACCCTTATGTTCTATGTTAACACATTATGAGCGGGCCGGGTATTAGTATCAGTTTCGCGGACTGCGTCTATCCGCTGGCCGGGTATCAGTACCCGTTTATAAGAACCTTCGTTAAAAGCGGGGCAAAGTTCATTTTCAATAAACTTAAAATATTTAAAATTTGTTACAATATTTATTATTATAACTCCTATTACACATTTTTTTCTTTCGTCGTCCCATTTGTTCGATTTATGAATGGATTCTTCTAAAAATTGCCAAAAACAAAAAACTGATCTGAAAATGGTATTTACAATGGTGCCACCAGGCGCCGGTGATAGTAAATCCTTCCAGGTATCGATTATAAACGAACAAGCGATGGGCTTTGTTTCTATAATCCCATGTACGATTTGTAAATTTCGTAATCGATATTGTACGGTCGAATTATAGAGCTAATACCCGACACACCCGATACACAATAGTAGTCATCCTAAGACAGTCACAAGTATGGTTTGCAACCCGTAAAACCGAATCCGGTAATCCGGCGGATCCGGCATCACTAAACGTTTACCGGATCCGGTTCCAATATACCGAATCCGTTCACCGGATCCGGTGATGCTAATATTTTGTAAAATAATCGCTCTGTTGCATGAGTAGGTACTTTAAATTCCTGGTCAGGCGCACCAGGTTTGCGCACCGCCACATGGTTTTTTCAAAACCTAAATTGATTTAGTGATAAATAATGTATACCTAAAATAATTACTGTATTTGCCGGTATAACGCGCACCTTTTTTCAAAAAAAATTGCGTCTAAAACATAGGTCCGCGTTACAGGCTCACAAAAAGTAGTTTTTAAAAATAGTTTTTTTTTTAATTTTAGAGTGCGTCTTATACACCGGCAATACCGGCCATACCGTATGTAGTTATAGTAAATTGATTATATTAAATAGTTATAAACTCATTGTTGTGATACTTGTACCATTCATTACACAGATTGCATCATGATGTTATGAATATAATAATAAGACTTGTTAGCATGCTCAAATACATAATTGTTGTGATCTCAGTGGATTAAGTAAAGTTTGTTATGTTAGATTGAATAATGTTAAATACTTAAATTCTTTGAGTGAAATTTAATTAGTTACCTACACTGTATTAGATTTTTAATTGTTTGTCTAATTATAAATGTGTGTGTGTGTGTAAACTACCTATATACTACACTTACTCGATTATCCTGTATACAAATTATCCTGATCGGATCAATCCAGGATTGCAATCCCAAGTCACAAGATTGACAACACATCAAAATTATCAGAATAAGTTGTAGCTCCGCCATTTCAGCATTCATGTTAGTAATTTCTAATATTGTAAATAATCTAAATCTATTTGTTTCTTAAATAATAATTCTTCCAAAATATTTTATACAAATTTCGTGAGTAAATGATTTTACAAAGCTCCAGCTGAAGAGGGACTCGCCCTTCGGGCTCTTCCTGCACACGAGCTATCGCGTTGTAAAATAAGCTATTTCGCACTCTTATGTAAATAACTATTTCATAATTATTACAAAACGTGAGTAATATAATTCAACCCCGTATCAGACACAATGGATTGCGAGAGTGATAGTGATGTCGTTGCAGATGATTTGTCACAAATTTCTAGTGATGCTGAGATCTAAGACGAGGAATTGTTTCGAGCAAGAAGGAATAGAACCTTTGCAATACCATCTAGCAACTCTGAAGAGAGTGAACCATTATCGAACTATTCCTAGGACAAAGTGATGATTTGTGATGTCAAACAATTTGGAAAGTGTAGTTGATGTGGTTCAGGAATTTATTGCGGACGATTTATTTGAATATATGGCGACTGAAACAAAGCGCTATCATACACAAAATATACAGTTATTTAAAGATAGTGCAAAATCTGTAAAGTGGTAAGTCTGCCTGCGATATAACTGATAAAAATGCTCGGATTACTTCTACTAATGGGCAAACTTCGCAAAGACACGAGGGATGAGTATTTGTGATTGATTGATGGCAGACAAAACAATTCAAACACCGATTTTTACTGAAGTAATAAGCTGGGATCGATTAAGAGAAATTTGGGATCATGGCATTTTTCAAATAATGATGACAGAGATGATATAGATCGCCTTAAAAAAGAATCCCCCTATTATTTCTAATTTTTTATCAATTTTTTATCAAAGTTTAAAAGCCGCAAAGAGAATTATCTCTTAATGAAAGCGTAATGCCAAAGAGAGGTCACTCTCATTAAAGATTATAATGCTTCAAAAATTACCAAATATGGAATACTTATAAGAATGGTTTGTGAAGCTAAAACCGGCTACATTTGTAATGTTCGTATTTACTGTCGAGAAGAAAACCGATTACAAGAAACAATTTTGAATCTTCTGCAGACATATTTTAACTTTTGGCATCACATAAACATGGATAATTATTATAATAGTGTTAACACTTGCGAAACACTATTACAACATAGATTCATGATTTGTGGCACTGTTCGCATAAACAGAGACAAAGACAGAGACTCTTTGTTTGAAAAATGCGCTGTTAAAAAGGGGGGATTCTATGTTTCGTCAATGCATTTTATTGCAATGTTGGCAATCAAAAAGACCAGTCCGAATGATTTCGACAAAACATTCAGCTGATATTGCGAAAGTCGTAATACTGATTGGCTGACAAAAAAAAATGGAGCCAATCTGCGTTGTTGATTACAACAAATTTATGAAGGGTGTTGATCGCGCTGATATATAATTTTCATATTACTCGAGAGTATGTTGTACCAAGAAATGGACAAGAAGGCCATGTTTTTAATCAACTGTGCTAATTAATGCGTTTAGTGTTTTTATAACATTAAATCCTGATTCTTAAAAGAAGTACAAAGTGTTTTCACATGATGTAGCAAAAGAAAGGATGAGAACCCACTCTGGAAAATTCTACTATACCAAGTACATCAGCCATATCCAGAAAAAATTATCCTCCAAGAAGATTCTCAAAGGATGCAAAAAAAAACACAAATTTGGAAAAATTGTTACAGGTGGTATAAAAATAAAATCCCAGAGACAGTGTCGTGTTTGTGCCGCGCACAGGAAAAAAGTTTAAACAGCTATATGTCTTTCTTTAGAAAAATATTTGTGATTGGTTTTATTACGAAAGTTTAAAACGACAAGACATTTTATTAGATTATACATTTTTTGCACTTCCGTCAACAGTCAACAACTTGACATAATACCGCGCATCCACCATCAGGATCCACGATCCTGACTCAACCCCCTAAAAATAACCTAAATCATCCCCTATTTTACCTCCTTGGGGGCAAATATTGCAAAAACGATTAAATACATATTTCTATTATATCTTAACAAAAGCCTAAATATAAATGTCCCTAACTTGAGAAATGATGGTTGTCACATACAAACTTTCATCCCATATTTTATACCTTTCAGGTTTTTTTTAGAAAAAAGGTATCGTATGTCCTTTCTCAGGATACAATCGTTCAATTATTATTACTTCATAATGCGACATAAGATATACACTATTCTGTTGTTAAGTTTCTACGACACAGCTTGGAACATATTTCTTTGGAAAGTTTGCTACTGTGCCCGCGGAGATGATTTTGGTCACCGATGTGGACAAAATTGAGTGGAACGTTGTAGTGATCACCCAGAATTTTGTGAACCAGGATAATATCTCCTCTCTGGCGCTCTCGCAGAAATAGTAGACCAAGTTTGATGCAACGAACTTTATATGAAAAATCTCTCAGTTCAGGAGGGATTCTGGTGATACGTCGTTGTACTTGTTCAAGTTTTAAAATGTCTTTGCAAAATAGGGATTCCAGCAGCTAACCGCGAACTCCAGCACCGGCGTTATGAAGGATTTGTATAGGCGAAGTATAGTAGCGACAGAGTGGTCTTTAAAAGCCCTTTGCCTTCAAAAGCCCTATTAATCAGGAAATTTGACCCTTTTACTAGTTTGGCTGTGTGGCACTCCCATTTGAGATCCTGGGTCATTGTAACTGTCAGGTCTTTTTGGTGCTTTGCAGTAGTGAGTGGGCTACCATTTAGGGTGTATATAGTGTTGGGGTTATTCGGTCGCAGTATAATTCCGTGTCGTCTGCAAAAAAAAACAAATATTTGTCTTGATGTTGACTGACAGGTCGCTAATATAGACCAGGAATAGCAGGGCGCCGATGACGGAGCGCTGTGGCCCTCCGCGCTTAACTGCTGTGATATCTGACAACGATCCACCAACTCTGACTTGAAATCTGCGTTCGAAGAGAAAGCTAGTTATCCAGGGCAGCAAGCAACCCTTCATTCCATAGTGCTCCAGCTTGTGCAACAGATGCCTAAGAGGGACTTTGTAGAATAATTGAGGCAGGAGAGAAGATTTGTGTCAATTGACCGTTTGGGTAGGAAACCATGCTGATTGATTGGAATGATGTTGTTTTGGAGAAGGAAGTTAGTTAGCTCTATTATAATGATCTTCTCCATGCACTTTGACAGGGTCAATGGCAGACTAATGGGTCAGTAATTTTGGGGTTTGGGGGCGAAACTACGGCATGAGACCACATCGTTGATACACATATTTTTGCAAGGACTCGAGACATCGATGCAGCCAGTGAGGAGCTTATTATCCCAGAGCAGTTCTTCAGGAAGATAGGCGGTATGCAGTCGATACCGGGTGATGCGTTGTTCGTTAGTGAGGCAATTGCATCTTGAACCTATTCTTCTGTGAAATAAATTGTGTCCAGGGAGTTTTGGTCCCTGGATTGTGTCCATGATTTCGAGTATTCGCTGGAATACTACTATTCGGTCTACTAGTATTCCGCCTGGTTACTTGGTAAATACATCCTCAAACTGCTGTGCAAACATTTCAGACAACATATATTGGTTCTAGACAATTTCACCCGTAGCTCCGTATTTTAGTGAAAAGTTTGACACTTTGAACTTTGAAGGGATCTATTAATGTAGGAGTAAAAACCTTTGTAGTTTGTCGTTTGCCAGCGCCAAGTTTCTGATAGCTTCTTCTGGCCTATGTTATTAGTCTTTTCACTTTATAATTCTCAATTTTGTACTTGCCGTAATTAGTAGCAGTCCTGTTTCGAACGAATGCATTCTATAGTTTTTTTTATTAATAAGTAAACGGCAATCTGTTGTTATTACAACACACAGCTGTTTGGTTGACAATAAGATGGGTTTGATGCGAATTCTAGGTGGGTGTCCAGTGATACCCCTTCCTGGTGTTTACGATTGTTTGTGCGCTCGCACATTCACTCGCACGCATGTACTCGGTTTAGGCTGGGACTCGCTCCGGGAGGTCTTTTGGTTTGAATCTTTTAAGCCGTCTTGTTATTATGTCTTCATTTAGAAGGATGGAAGCCAGTTGATTGGGGTGGCCGCTATATTTTTCGCTGAATTGCCGTATCTCCTTTTTTATCGGATTTATATTGAGGTCCTTGTGGATTTGTTTATTCGTCACGTACCAGGGGGCATTGGTGATGATTCTCAATGTTTTTGACTCGAACCTCTGGAGTATTTCGATGTTGGAGTTACTGGTTGTTCCCTATAGCTGTGTACCGTATGTCCATATCGGTTTTAATATCGTTTTGTAGATGATGAGTTTGTTATACATCGATAGCTTAGATTTTTTGCCAATGAGTCAATACATTTTGCTGACTGTTAGATCAAGCTGTTTTATTTTTGTTTTTTATGTGCTTAGTCCACGTGAGTCTCCTGTCGAGGTAGATTTCCAGGTATTTGACCTCATCTGTGATTGGAAGTGGCTGACCATAGAGTTTAATATGTGGACAGTTTCCCTTTTTTGTTGCAAACGTGATGTGGACGGAGTTAGTTTCGCAGGCTTTTAATCTCCATTTGTCAAACCATTCCTCTATTTTATTTAGCTGTTCTTGGAGTATATTAGATGCTGCGGCTGGATCTATATCAGCTGCTAAGATTGCTGTATCGTCAGCATACGTTGCGACCGTTGCATTATCTTCGATGGGTAGATCGGCCGTGAAGAGTGTGTATAGGACGGGACCAAGCACGCTTCCTTGCGGTACGATTGATTCTATTGAATAGAGTTGTGAGAACTCTTGTCCTTGTCGTATTTGGAATTTTTTCGCGTTGAGATATGATTTCATGATTAAAAAGTATTGAGGTAGGGTTTGTTTTATTTTGTATAGGAGTCCATCATGCCAGACTTTGTCGAATGCTTGTTTTATGTCAAGGAAAACAGCCGAACAGTATTTCTTTTCCTCACTCGAGTTTGATATGGCGTTGTAGACTCTATTCACTTGCTCTATTGTCGGGTGTCTGTTTCTGCATCCAAACTGATGTTTCGGGATGAGCTTGTCGCTGTTAATTATTATGTTCATTCGTTTGAGCAATATTTTCTCGAACAATTTTGACAGAGTGGGTAGTAGGATAACTGGTATGTACGATGTGACTTCGTTCGGGGGTTTTCCTGGTTTTAGAATGAGTATAATTTGTGCTGATTTCCATCGCGACGGTATATAAGATTGCCGGATTATGGCATTGAATAATGTTTCTATAAAGACAATGGCTATCCTGGGCAATTCTTTGAGAATTTTTCCATCGACGAGGTCATGACCAGGCGCTTTTGTGGCTTTTAATTCTTTTACTATACAGTATCGAATTTCGTTTGGCGAGATGTGTTGTATCGGTAGGTGCATTGGGAGTGGGGTCTCGAGGTATTCAGGTATTTCCGGTATATTTTGAGTTGCAGGATACTGTTTGAAAACGTTGGCTAGGTGATTAGCGAATACCTCTGCCTTTTCTGCGTCGCTTCTGGCCCAGCTGTTATCTGGCATTTTATAGGTGGACTTCGTTGCTGAGGCTGCTTTATTCGTTTTGTCACCTTCCATAGTGAGAAGTCTGTATCCGCCGTGTTTGTTAGATTCTGTAGGTTATATTGGAAAGATTCATTCTGAAATTCTATAGCAGCCTATTGACTTTTTTAGCTCTCGGATAGCTCTATTAAAGTTCGTTTTATCTATGGGATTTTTTGTTACCTGCCATTTTTTTTAAAACTCTCTTTTTTCAACTATTTTGTCTCTTATTTCTCTCGGATAGATATTCTCGCGAGCTTCTGTTTCTATTTTGGGTGTAGCTAGCCGAGCTGTATCTTGTATTAGTTTTGTTAGATAGTCACTGGCTGCTTTAATCTTTTCGCCATTGTTTAGGGAAATATTCAGGTTGATGTCGCTTTGTATCATATCTTACATTTTCCAGTCCGTTTTCTTGTTATATAGGGAGGGTAATCGTTGCCGGAAGAGAACTCTAGTAATAATGGTCAAAGTGACGGGAGTATGATCTGATGAGAGATCTAAATCGGCCCTTATTAGTGTATGACTCTTTACTATTCCTTTCGTTACGAAAAAATCTAGGATAGCTGGTATTTTGTTCACATCTGTGGGCCAGTATGTGGGTTCCCTTGGTGACAATTAATCGTAGTTTTATAAAGTTCCCGCCTTCTTGTAGTATCTAGCCTCGAGCCCCAGAACCGGTGCTTCGCTTTAAAGTCGCCTCCTGCGATGAAGCGCGGTCCCAGACTACCGAAAAAATCCAGGAACATTTATTTTTTTTATTTCGTGCTTTGGGGGACAGTACACGGCTGCTAGAGTTATGGGGCCGTGTTTCCAGTCTTCGATGACTATGGAAGTTGCTTGTAAATAATATTTGTCGCTTTTAACAGATTCATAATGTTTAATCGATTTTTTGACAAAAATTGCTGTACCATCATGAGCCGTGCCATCGGGATGTTGTGTTTCATATATATATTGTAGTCTCGAATTTAAAGATAGCTTCTAGCAGTCAAATGAGTTTTGGAGATCAGCATAACATATATTTTGTTAGTGTGTAAATATGCTGTTACTTCTTGGCGGTGTTGCACCAAGCCATTTGCATTCCATACGACTATACTGTAAAAGTGATTTATTTTGTGTTGTCGAACTTCGAAAGTACTGTTGTTAGTAGTTGTAGCATTGTGTTTAAAAGTTCGTTTTGCTGCTTGAAGGCGGCTTTAAATTCGTCAAAATATTTTACAAGGAACGATGATATTTCTGTATTTGTTGTGTTGTTGTTATTTGTATCAGCGCTTGGCCTTACAGTCTCCGCATAGCTTGTGTGATTATTTCTGTCAGGTGATCTGTAGCGCGGTGGTCTTTGGAGCTGACTTGCGGGATCTCGGGTATTATTGGCTATTGATCGGTGCCAGTGCGATTTCTGGGAGTTTGCATTTCTTTTTTCTATCATTTCTCGGTATACAGGGCATCCTTTGTAATTAGCTGTATGATTTTTATCACAAAGTTGGCTTTTTAAAAAAAGTTCTCGTTTGGTTTCGGTCCCAGAAGTTGAACCTCTCAATGCTAATACCCTCCGGCCGAAAGGACTGATCATAAACCACTTCTTTTAGTTCTAATTCAATCCCCACTTTTAAGCTTTTGACTTTTGACCATTCGACTGTAGATCTCCCTGGGTTTAGAAGTTTTTAGTTGAAAGTAGTCAAATATTATGTCTTCTGTGATATGGTCCTTCTATCTTAAAACGCAGTCAGATTTTTTTCGGCTCTATCTCTCTACCTGCGAAGCCTTTTGCTTTCTGCTCTTCAGAGACCTTGCTTTTTCCTAGTGTTAGGGGCGTTCTTCTTTTTTCAACCATTTGGTGGTCCACAGTTGGCTTCTGTTTATACGGCCTTGTTTTTAGCGCTTTGTTGTTGATTGGTTTCATTGAGTTAGTTGAGACTAGTACATGTGGATCGTATTTTTCGGAATGGAATAGTTTTTGTGGATGGAAGAGTTGAAAAGAATGGAATAGTTGCTAAAGGTGGAATAATTGATGAGGGTGAAATTGTTTAATGAATTTTGACATTTGTATATGAAAGAGTAATCAGAATTGCGAGCTGCGCGATTCTTGTAGAAAGCGCATCAGCTAAGGTTGTATGAGTTGCAAGATGTACAATTCCTACTGCACAGAATATTAACTACTAATTCATCCGTCTCAAATGATTTTAATGCTGTCAGGTTTGTAAAATAATATAATCAAACACTTTTGAGGTGTACTTAATCATATAATGTTACCAATTGTCTGAAATCAAAGTGACTTTAATTTACAAAAGCGTAGGGAAAATAAATTTGAAGGGGTATATAAAAATTCTTTAAAATGATAATAAACCCAAACAACACTAACCTAACCAGAGTTAAACCAACGGTCCTTGCCACTTTGTCCTACATTGGACCGAGAGTTCGCGCTGCCGCGCGTATGTTGTCTTGATTTATCTTCCCGCTTCGCGGCGGACAACCTAATCTAACCAAGGTAAAACCAGTGGTAAAACTAAATGGTAGCTTAAAATATAAAATTCAAAGAAAGACAAAATATAAAATAGTGCTAAATGCATGCAACTTCGAAGCCTTTGAAAAAAATATATATTTGTAAATTTTCAATAAGTATTTATTTATTTAAAAAAATTACGTGTCCAGGCTATCGGCCACGAAGATACCAAAACGTCAATTTCAATAGAAAAATGTATAATCTATACAGATCTGAAAGAAATTTCAATATATCTCTTGCAGTTTTTATTTTATAGCTATTTGAATTTATTAATTTCTGTTATGATCGAGTTTGAGGGGCGACGGCCGCCGCCAGATAAAATATTTTGCAAAACTAACTGAAAGATATCATAGATTGGCTAATTCTCTACAAATGTGTGACATTTTATTGTTCCACGTTGTGTGAAACATACTAAAATCATTTTTTAAACAAATCCAGACATGTCAATCATGAATTCCGATCAAATTCGAACGCGAAAATTTCAAAATACTCAAAAATTGCGAAAAAATATATTAATAATTGAAGGATTTCAATAAAACTTATACTGAATGTGGGCATCCACCAGAGGTATGAGTTGACAAAATTTGAAAGCTCCCACTCCAATGGGGACGTCGTGAAGAATGATTTTCTCGTCAACAATTTTATGGAAATATCTCGTCAATGCCGGAAGGCGAAAAATTATAACCGGGATATCCGTATGTAAGACGTCGGTGTCTACAAAAAAGTATTCTTTGCAAATTTTGTAAAATCCTTCGGTTTGGTCGCAAAAGTAAAAAATATAAAATTGAAAAATTTTTAGAAGGGGTACGTACTTCTGAATTTCGTTTATGAATTTTTTCGTTTATAAAAAAAAAATTCGGCCAAACGGTTCGCTTTGGAAAGATGAAAATGACACTACATTTAGATGAAAATGTGCTCTATAAAATAGCGCTAAATGCATGTTTCTTAGACTCCGGAAAATTCGACAAAAAAATATGTTTGCAAGTTTTCACTGAATATTTCTTTATTAAAACAATTATGTGTCCAGGCTATCGGCCACGAAGATGCCAAAACGTCAATTTCAATAGAAAAATGTATAATCTATATAGATTTGAAAAAAATTTCAATATATCTCTTGCAGTTTTCATTTTATAGCTATTTGAATTTATTAATTTCTGATATTTTCGAGTTTGAGGGGCGGCGACCGCCGCCCGATGAAATATTTTGCAAAACTAACTGAGAGATATCATAGACTGACTAATTCTCTACAAATGTGTGAAATTTTATTGTTCCACGTTTTGGGAAACTTAGTAAAATATTTTTTTCAACATATCCAGACATGTCAATCACGAATTCCGATTAAAACCGAATGCAAAAATTTCAAAATATTCAAAAATTGCGAAAAAATATATTAATCCTTGAAGGATTTCAATGAAACTTGTACTGAATGTGGGTATCCACCAGAAGTAACTGTTAATAAATCTTGAACGCTCCCACTCCAATGGGGACGGCGTGTGGAATTATTTTTGCATCACAGATTATTTGCAAATAACTCGTCAACGCCTCAAGGTGGAAAATTATAACCGGGATATCCGTATGTAAGACTTTGGTGTCTACAAAAAAGTATTTTTTGAAAATTTTGTAAAAACCTTCGGTTTGGTCGCAAAAGTAAAAAATATAAAATTGAAATGGGCTCTTCCGCCAAATCGGTTCGCACTGGAAAAATGAAAATGACACAACTTTTAGATGAAAATGTGCTCTATAAAATAGCGCTAAATGCATGTTTCTTAGACTTCGGAAAATTGAACAAAAAAATATATTTGCAAGTATTTCTTTATTAAAAAAATCCTGTGTCAAGGCAATCGACCACAAATATGTAAATAACCACAAATATATAAAACTTAATGCGTTTGTTAACGACAGTGCGCTCTATTTATCTGTGTTAAAATTATTTAACACACATTTCCAAACGTTCGTCATGTCGTGGCTATCAGCCGCAAATAGTTTGCATGCAGCACATTTCAATGGGTCTCAATGAGCACTATTCGATTTTAAAAAGAAAATCCGGATAAATTTCGAGATGGCTTTTCCTTCAGCCGTCAAGTGGTAGAACTGACCGTTTTTCAACAAAAACTCTCTTGTTAAACCCGCTAGGAAGTCGAAGAATACACCTTTAGATTCCAAATTAAATGTTTAATTTTGAACTATTCTTGTAGAATACTCTTAATTCCCACCGTTTGAAAAATGGATTTTAAATCACCAGATGACCGAAAAACTTACATCGTCCCCCATGTAAAATTATCCGAATCACGAATCAGCCGCAGAAAATTCATGCAACATATTTTAATAGAACTTGATGAGTTGTATTCGAATTTGAATCGAAAATGTCAATAAATATTGAAATGGCTGTTCCTTCCGCAGTGAAATGGTAATACTGAAAGTTTTTCGCCAATATCTCTGTTGCTATACATCCGAGGAAGACGCGTGTTGTACCGTTGGAATCTAAATTCAATTTAAAAGCTCCAATTATTCTCAAAAAAAAACTCGCAAATATTGCGGTTTATGAAATGAATTTTAGAATTCAAATGTGAACGGAAGCAACTGTTTCTGATGTAAAATGGTCTGAATTTTAAGAATCTGCTAAAAGAAAAGTGTGAAATCTTCGTTTTCTTGTAGAAATTTGTGAAAAATTTTGAATTTTGACGTTGCTGTGTGTTGCTAATCAAGAGCCAGAGTCGCCGAAATCAGCAATTTAGAGATTTCAAGATATCTCTTTGAATTTGATTTGAATTTCAACCTAACAATGAGCGAAAAATCAGAATTTTGATTTAAATTCCTTTTTTAAATTTTATCTTCTCACAAGAACACGGATAATCAAAAACGGATAAACTTCAACAATGACATTTGCACATAACCTGAGCGAAAATAGTGTCAGAATGATCAGCTGTAAGTGTAAATTGGCGATTCAGCGGCAAGCTATGGTCGTAGTATTTTTGACCTGGAGTGCGAATCCGTTGATGGATTAGAGAAATTCAAACGCCATACTGTTGGCCTTTTCACTGGGCATGCACTTGTTGGACTGGAAATGTAAATTTTCTTTTTCGCGTTTCCGTTTGAAGAGGTGAAAAAAAAGTGACTTCGCGAATTGGGGCCTGCGGAACGTACCCGGAGGTGTAACGCGCCGAGAGAGATGTCGTTTGAAAGTAGACACGTGGGGCTATAATCCCCGAGAAGAGCAATACAATTCTAAAACATTACACCGAATATTGAAGGTTTCAATTTGCTCAATTTTGAAAAATTCGTTTCGAGTTTGGACGGGCGTCGAGGCCCCCAAATGCTATCGAGCGATGCGTCGTTCCTATCGCCTTATAGACCCTTTCGTTCTCTATTCAGAAACCACCACCGCGACGCCCTGCTATTTAATTTAGCGAAGCCCAGAGGATTCTCACGTACTTCTGCAAAACATGGTTTTTCGGGCCTCCCGGCGCCATCCTGCACGCAATCGCAAGTAAACTCCAGAACAAACTTAAAGACAATATGCCGAATCGATTGGTGCCGGTCCGCTCCCGATCCGACTCTTGGGTATCCCGGGAGAGAGATCCCCGCAAATTAGGTGAAAAAAACATCGCGTTTTTCCGATTTTTGTGTTAAAATTGACCCAGAGCGGGAACAGGATGCCGAAGGTACCAGATTTTTCCGCCGCCCGTTGCGGGTAAACATCTCGCATCGAACGAACCGGTTTGGAGACACGGCGCTCTTCAATCAAGAGAACGGCGTCCACAGATGTGATGAAAAAAACGTTTTTTTTTCGCTTACATTTTCCGCCGCACCGGGTGAACCGACGGTTGCGTACTTTTCCGCATGACGTCAAAAAACGTGAAATCGACGCGGCAAGAGGACGCAGTAAAAAAATCGAGCCGCTGACCAAAATTGCTCCTCAAAGGTGCTAGAAACGATCTCCTGTTTTTGGCACCTGGAGGACGCCGTGTGGAACTTGCGAGCGGCAGACAGACACGGGTCGAAGGCACGTTCAGTTTTACAACAGAAAATGACAATTTCCCGTTTCGACGCGCAAGAGGAACGGAGTTTTTGAAGAAAAACAGAAAAATTTAAAATGCACCTACAGCCTAATTTTTTAAAAACCTAATTTTTTGTTCAATTCACTGGAAAAAATTCAAGACGTAAACCGCATTTTTTGACAATTTTTCTTAATTTTCAAAAAATCTTGACTTTTGACCCCTTCCGAGTTCAGTGACGGTACCTTACTCGATTAGTATATTTCGACAATTACTTTGTTATCAGTGGTTTGTTTCTTATTATAACTTGTCGTAGACAGTATCATCAGACTCTAAATTGAGCTGTGGTATATCTACACCGGTCTGTTTTTTTTTTATTAATTAAAACTCGATTTACATTATAAATACCCAACTTTTTATGAAACAAGGCCTAGAAAATTACACCTGCTACGCAACATAGTTGCATATCTTAGGATACCCGATCAACATGTGTTAATATAACGCTATTTATACTATTGTGTGAATTATATATATTTTTAAATTTTTCACCATGTTTCTTTCTCATTTGATGTTTTCTAATACAATATGTATGTAAAAGACTTGATTTGCAAAAGGGCGAATTTGATTTGCAAAAGGGTAAATTTCAGTTGCAAAAGGGTGAATTTCATTTGCAAAAGTTAATGTAAGAAACCTGTTAATATTAAATACTACATATTCTTTGTCTTGGGACACAAACCCAGTTGCGCCCATGGCGGGAGCATTTTTTGCCACTCCCTTGTCACGGTACTGACAGTAATATAAATATATATAATGATTCACATTTATTTGTTTTGCATTCATAATTTATTTGTGAATTATTATAACGCTTTCGCTACATATGTTTCACTTGATTTTTCAAATTTATTAAATTTAAACAAATTACCGTAATTTAGCATATATGTGGAATATGCTAAAGTAAAAAAATCTAATACAAATTTAATACAATATTATTCATATAGTTTTCACTTGATTTTAAAATTTATTAAATTAAAACCAATTACCTTCCATATATATTGTAAAGTAAAAAATCTATACAAAATTTCATACAATATTTATTCATATATTTTTCACATGAATTTAAAATTTATTTAATTAAAACAAATTACCTTCCATATAGATTGTAAAATACAAAATCTATATAAAATTTCATACAATATTTATTCATATATTTTGTTTAAAAAAAGAAAATGTGTCCATAAATTAAGTAAGTTAGCTGAAATGACGCTATAGGGAGCCATGTGTTTTAATAGAGGACAACGAAGGTAACCGAATCTAATTATCAAGTAATGCATTCCGGGGGCTTAACTTTTATTGGCTCCTTGAGGGTGTTTAGACCGAGGCGATTGCGGACATACATCAGGATTTGCGTGTGCGGCCGCCAGGATATTGCCCCAAATAAATTGGAAACAATTGTGCAGCAAGGCGCCGAGCCCTACATTCAGGAAAAAACAGGATAGTAACGTATATATGGAGGAAGGAAAACAAATGGCGAAATAAATAGAAATAAAACACATCGGCAGGATATTCGCGGGGGATAAATCAATCTGACGGAAATGATTGCGAATGGGATGAAGCTATTAATATTGAAGCGAGTAGAAAAAAGTGCGGCTCGGTTTTAGCACATTCTATTGTACTTCGAGGCCAATAAGTAGATTAATAATTTAAGTATTCTTTTTTTGCTTCTCCTTGGTTGGGTGATAGATTTACGGATTTTATAGGTTCTCCAGGAAATTATTTTTCAAGGAAACTGTTCATAAAAATGTCTCAATCTTTGATTTACTTGAATTTATGCTTACTCGCGCAAACAAACGAAAATATAATATATAAATATTACTCCTAGACATCGTTATTGCGGTACTTGTACCACAAGGTGTATTTGAGTCGACACTAGAGGGTACTTTAATAGTACAAAAACAATGAATTTATTAAAGATGAAACTCTTTTTAAAATTCGTATTCACATGGTTAAAAATAAGTAAGGAATTGGCAGCAGATATTCTATCAGATACTGGTATTATAGACAGACAGGAAATCTTTGTAGTGTAGCACTACATAAATTTCTTCCGCCTTGGGAGCATCCTATCAAAAAAGTTTGGAGACCACTTCCCTAGAGATACTAGATAAGACAGATTACATAAGGCTATACGAGAAAATAGACTAGACTGATTAATATTGGATAGAGCCAGGGATGAAATAACAGACGTTGGTAAATACGCACATATTCATTTATTGTAATGAATTGTAAATGTTTGGAGAATTGGAAATATTTTTCTGTTAATCACTTTAGGCAATAAATTAAATTAGATTCCGTGTAGACTTGCAAAAGTGAAATTTTATTCTTAACTATTAATTACTAAACCTGAAGCAGACAATAACAAATTAGTTTATTTAATTTCTAACTAGAAATTGATTCATAGCACTTTAAGAGATTCAGTTCATTTTTTTACTACACATCAAAGTCTACTTTAGTTGCACCAAATAGTTTTTGAATTTTTCGAAGAACTAGCTGGAAAATCAAGTAATTACAAAAATATAATACTAAAATAAGGTAAAATGTAATCCTACACAGGTTGTTTCAGGCATATTCAAAACATTCCTACAGATTGCAGTGAAAATTGAAACATTTCAACTATGCATAATTAATACATTATAAGTCAATTTTGAATACCGCCTCTAATTAAATATGTGTCATGTATTCAACATTGCTAATATTATATTCATAACGTGCTAGGGAGATCAAAGAAAATTGAATCGTGTCCTACGAAAGTTAACTAATAAATTCTCTGTTTTCGGTGTAATTGCTTCAATTTAGTTTGCTTTTCTGTAAATTTCTAATTAGCACAGAAATTAAATAAATCAACTATTCGCTCTATTGATTTTAGAAGTCACGATATAAAAAAAGGCTTAATAAATAAGTCTTCTTATGATTCGTTACTTATATAATCTTTTACATTAGTAATCTTAGTTAAATAATTAGTAATCTAGTTACATTAGTAATTAGTAATCTGTTAGATTAATATACAGTGTGGAAACTTTTACTGGAATTAAATTCATAAGTTCGATATAGGTGATTTTTGCAAAAAATCTCGAAACACGTTACGTATTGTTTTTCCTTGCCCTCATTTCTAAGTATATGCTGTTTGTTTATCTGTTCTTAAGTGCCCAGACACCTCCGACTTTTTTTCAAATGGAAAGGTATGTCAGGTGACACCTCTTTTGAAAGATCTCTTCGCAAGGAAAACAACACACTATTTATTCATTGAATATTTTCAAAGACCACCTGATAAAAAAAAAGAAAACCACTTTTACGTTGAACATGTTTATTCGTAAAGTTGTATGTTTTTGACATGTGTTTTGATGCTTTGTGTGTTGCGTGTTTTGTGTTTTGAAGCACTTTGCTTAGTTACTAGTGATAATTTTAATCACCAAAACAATCACATACGTTCCTCAATTTGTTACAGTAGTTTCTAAAATGCTGTATTTAACCGAAAATCTTCGTATAGAGATTATGAAGATGTTCGGTTATGGTAACAGAAGACGAAGTCAGATTGAGGTTGCTCAGTTATTTCGAAAAAAACATCCGGATATGCCACTCATTAGCAAAGGTATTATAAGCAAAATTGCAACACAATACAACTATTTGGGTCATGTGAGGGTTGTGCCCAGACAGCGAAATACCACTGTTAAAGCAGATACCAGGCTAAACGTATTATTAACTCCTGTGATTGTAGCTAGGCAACTGGCCCGTGTATAGTCATACTACTGGCAACGAGAATAATCATACCACTGTCCTGAAAATTCTTAGATCAGCCAAGCTGCATGCTTACAAGATGCAGGCACTCCAAGAATTAACGGAGGATGACCAGGACAGCCGAATCGAATTTTGCTAGCAAATTATGAACCTGATCGACAATAACCAGATTTCATTAGCATCATTTTTTTACGACGAAAGTACTTTTACCTTACATGGTGACGTTAATCGTCAAAATTGTCGTTACTAGGCTGCACATAACTCTCATTGGATGCGAGAAACTCATAGTCTAAGAGCCAGCTTAAATCTGACAACACATATTTTACGGTACCTGAAATTTCGTCCAGTGAGACTGCTATACCCAGTAAACAAGCAATGGCTACTAGCTAAGCCCGGCCGCGGTAGGTATGGGGTCCCTTAGGTGAGCCAGGTGTGAAAATTAAGTAAATTTTTAAAGTATTTTACGGCATGTTAATATACCTCTAGAAAAATTGAAAAATAACTATGGCTGCCGATTTTAAAGGTTGCAACATCATAACGCCACTTTTCAAAATTCGAAAAAAATTTTGTTAAGTATTTTACGGCGTCTGCCATTTTAATATAGTAGTATTATTTATTGAACTATTTTAAGCTAATATTGAAAATGGCTGCCATTTCTTCCGGTTGTAACTATTCGGTTTACATAGAAACCTTACCTGCAGTCCGTGCATATGTATATCCATAGTTGTAATTTTCACATTCGTAGAAATTATATAACAATGAAATTACATTAGTAAATGTAAAAAATCTTATAAATATACAAATAAACGAACACATATACTACTCTAAATGTGCATAATAAGGAAAAAAGGTCCATTATAAGGCTGCAAATATGAAATTATTATAAAGATGAAAAAAAAAATTCAAGCGTTAATTGAAAATATTTATTTAATCATATCAGAATATATTTAGTTTTGAAAATAATTGATAACAAATATAATGAAAGTTAAAATTGTCGGTTATTGATTGATTTTATAATGAATTTTCATCTTCGGAATCGTCTCCAGCAAGTGACAAGTCATCCTCATCCACCAAATCAGATTCTGTAAAAATAAAATACAAATGTTTAAGTGAGCTTATGATAATTAAAATAAATGTTACTATGCTGTCCCGGTTTGCATCCAAATGTGAGAGGAAAGTTTTTTCAAATTAATCATATTGCCCAGCATGATTATTAAAATATCAGTCTCTGAACCTCTGATAACAATATTAGACTGATCAATAATGCTACAAGCATGGAAAATAATTATACTGTCTGCTTCTTCATGAGATTTACAACACTCATATTCCACAAATAACATCTTCCACAATACTTGACTCAACTTTGCCGTTTTTGCCGAAACTTAAATGGATCAGTTTATTTCCAATGAACGGCGCAACATCATCCATTGCCCAATGTACAGTGAAAAAATCAATAAGAGTGAGAGAGGAAAGTTTTTTCAAGTTAACCATATTGCCCAGCATGATTATTAAAATATCAGTCTCTGAACCTCTGATAACAATATTAGACTGATCAATAATGCTACAAGCATGGAAAATAATTATACTGTCTGCTTCTTCATGAGATTTACAACACTCATATTCCACAAATAACATCTTCCACAATACTTGACTCAACTTTGCCGTTTTTGCCGAAACTTAAATGGATCAGTTTATTTCCAATGAACGGCGCAACATCATCCATTGCCCAATGTACAGTGAAAAAATCAATAAGAGCTTCCTTGAATTTGGTATTTCGCATTTTTTTAGTAAAATCACTTGGTCTGATTTGATCAGGTCCAGAAATCGTGTAATCAGTTAGTGGTGCTTCATGTCGAAAATTCCGCTCCCTGTCTTTGATGGAAGGGTACCAATACTGATCAAAGATAACATCTAGTCTGGATGCTGAAAATTTAGTAATCATTTGCAAAAATTTCTTTGAAATATTACCAAATGTCCTGGGTAATTCTTTCATAGCATGTAGAATAAAGAAACCGTCGATCAAATATACATCATCGTGACTTGATGGATCATGGTCGATTTTTGCCTCAAGACATTGGGCAAGCACTGACTTATCGTTTTTTTGACTTATGAATTCCTCCGTCCAAATGGCATAGAGAAAGAGGCACAGGAGTTATCAGATAAGATGAAATTCTAAACACATCGATCTTATAATCCATTGATAGCACATGCGTCCGAATAAATCCCGCTGTATTTTGATTTCTTGATTTTTTCCACCAACTTTGACGGGTTTTTTTTTCTGTCTGACTTGAAAAATTGTAATTTGGTGTTTTCTTGATTGTTTTATCAAACCGGTTAATATCTGATGAACATTCAGAAATGAATGCTTTGCGTAGATCATCACCAATCTTTTCAACGTTCAGAAGAAAGTTGTCTACTTGAGCTGAAGCAGCTTTACCAGATGCAATGTTAAACAATTGATTCGGAGGTAACTGGGCACTAAATGGATTGATATATTGATCAAAAGATTTTTCAAACTTTTCCAGTTGCTCGCAACTTTTTTTGATGTTCGATGGCTGTAACTCTGCTGAAATATCTTGTTTTTTTTATTAATGCCTATCTCTTCCAAAACGTGGGTGATAATAGTTGATCGAATATCAAGACTACGAGCCCAACGTTGCCGAGCTGCGATGGAATTTGTCAAATGAGTGATTCCAGTTAATAGCCTAGCAGCATCCGCATTGATCGTTTTCTCTAGAGTTAAGTCAATCGGCTGCCGCGAAAATGGTTTTCCCGTACGTTTAATTCCAAAGAACCCTTTTTTAAAATCTTCTTCTAGCCCTAGATGAGTTTTAGCAACTTTCATAAGGTTGCAATGATACGTAACCGTCCATCTCGCATAATTATTATGGTCAAATGCAATAAATAAGTTAGTAATTCTAGGTAAAATATTTATGAATAATTCAAAATCTCCCAAACAAATACTTCTGCTAAGAGTTAACTAATAATGTACAAGCTTTACGTACACCATATAAAACTGAGCTGTTTTTCCAAAATCACCATGTACAGTTTGTTCTTCAAATTTAGGATAGTTTGCACACAATTCTTTGAGTGTTTCGTCCTGAATAAAAAATATTGTTGTTTGGCAAGATTTCAATCTTTGCAATTCTTGCAATATATCATCAGTTATTTCAATTTTTTCCTGTTCCAAGAAAGATCGGAAATGAAGAATTTGCTTTCCTAAGGCCATCATATTAAGTAACCGCTTACATCGGTTAAAATGTTTGCCATCTATAAAACTTGCTACAGACCCACTCGCAAGCAATTCACTCTCAACCATAATTTTTGACAATCCACAACCATCAATGAATTTCCCAATAGCTTTAAAATAAGATACCACGATGTGAAAAGAACCCATATGTATAAATAACTTAGAAAATTTTGGACTTGTCTCAGTGGATTTAATTTGAAAAGCGATTTTTGCTATAGCCAAGTCGTATGTTACTTGCATATAAGGTTGGTTAACTTCTTCTAAAATTTTCATACATTGCTCCATTGTTTCTAAAACTACTGGGTGAGCTGTTGGAGATGCATTGATTGGAGTGAGATAAGAAATTAATTGCTGAGGACTGTCATCTTTTGATACAGCACTATTTAAACCTGCCCACATTGGGATATCTGATAAACGTACAGCATGGCTAAGCATCCAAACAGTATCGATACGATTGTACAGATCTTGATGTATGATAATATTTTCGTCTTCTTTTTCAGAAATTTCTAGTCGAAAACCACTGCTCATTTTACTTTTTTTAGGAAAGAACGGTAATTCCGGATAAATTGCTTCGAAAGATCGTCTTCGACGTCTTTTAGTATAGATTTCTCGAAAATCGTCAACATCTTCAATATTTTCAAGGGTAGAATCGATGTTTTGATATATTATCCCTACTGTATCATGAAGAGTATCTTTGCCGGTTTTCGTGTCAACAAATCTATCAAAATTATCGTACGTATAATACCCACCGACAAATTATCAGTTCTATTGATGACTTATGGACACAGTCCAGCTCGAGAAGTCGATGTATATGTAGCTTCAGTCTCAAGTTCTTCATTTGCATTGTAGCTTATGCAATGTCCGTAGCGGTTGCTGATATCAACTACCTTACGCTGCTAGTGGGACTTTTTATTGTGATACCTAAACATATATGTTTGTAAGTTTTAAGATTTCCATTATGAGTCATATAAATTAAGTCTTGGCATAGAGAATAGACGTGACGTTTAAAACTGTCACTTTTTTTGTCGTTTGCGAAAATAACTTCCAATTACTGAAGCCCCAAAATCTGAGGTTTGATGGGACTGAACATTCATCTTGGATCAATTTTTGACTATTTAATTTATCTGGGAGTTTTGATTTTTCAATGTTCATTATTTCTTTGTGTAAAATCGAGGCTGCTGCTTGTAAAATGTCTTTTTCTTTTAAATGAGCAAAAAAGGATTCATCTATAGAAGTAATGCCTTTCGGTGCAGTAACTTTTTTATGACCTGATTGTAGTATTTGAATATTCCCAGCAGATTTAACACGAATCATTTCTTCTAAATGTTGTGATAAATGTGATGTTGTGATGTTGTGAAGTACTGAACTTAAAGTATGTCCTATATCATTAGTTAACTTTTTTTTAATTTCGGACGTCGGTTCGACACTTTTCGTGATAATATATTTTATGACTCGTAATATTCTGCAGCTTACCCAACATTTCATTGTAGTAGTCTGTATTTTTTTTAGATTCTTCATAATACTTTCTTGTAACTGTACTTTATTGCAATTACGTGAACTTTCTATTTTACCATCAAATTTTTTATTTTTATTTTTTCTCACAAAAAAAACAAATAGTACCTTTTACTATTGGAATTTAATTTTCTACAGTTAAAATATCCGTTTGTGAATTTAATAAGTCAGAATCTTCAACGAATCCTACTTCCAACGATGTATCCAGTTGAGAATTATTACTCTCTATTACAACTTCGTCAAATGCAGATGAATCTATAGATAAATTAACATGTTGAGTCACAGTTTCAGCAATCATAGAATTGTATGTTGATGTTGACGGCTGCTGAGCAGATAGTGATTCCGTTGATAACGTATTAGATTGAGATGACGTAACATCTTTTATTTTTGTATCTCTCGTTTCATAAAACTACCACTTTAAAGCTGTAAAAACCCGATAACAACGGCGGTGATAGCCACAGTCATAAAGATCTGAAGGTAAAATTACATCTTTGTATTTTAGGTTATGATGCTTTCGTAAGACTAGAATACGCCGACACTTTTTTAAAGTTTCTTTAGAAAATAAAAGCACTTTCTCTTCTTGTTCCGAGGCACAAATCACACACTTTAAATTATCAGCCATACTGATGAAGTAATGGAAAAGAAATTAATAATCAATAAATGAAATGAAAACTTCTATTCACAGTATTATGTTTCAATACTTTCAGCATGCATCTCTGCAGAAGATTAGAAAAGAACTAAAAAATATTTGACTGTGAACCGTTGTGCCAGGTGTGCCTTTGTGTTAGTAAAACGAACTAAATCCCCACCACTCAGCCCTAATATAAAAGAAGAGAATATTTGACTAAAATGAGTACGAAAATACTATATCATAAATCAAAAGAGAGAGAGCAAAAACTACTACTCTTACTGTACTACATGTTTTCTAAGCACGGACTGCAGGTAAGGTTTCACTGTAAACCGGATAGTTACAACCGGAAAAAATAGCAGCATTAAAATGGCAGACGCTGTAAAATACTTTTTTTTTTTTTTGAATTTTGAAAAGTGGCTGCCGTGATGTTGGAACCTTTAAAATTGGCAGCCATAGTTATTTTTCAATTTTTCTAGAGGAATTTAAAATTTACTTAATTTTCGTACCTCATCTGAGGGACCCCAAACCTGCCGCGGCCGGGCTTAGCTAGTACCCATTGCTTGTTTACTGGGTATAGTAGTCTCACTGGACGAAATTTCAGGTACCGTAAAATATGTTTTGTCAGATTTGAGCTGGCTCTTAGACTATCATATTCAGTTCCCGCAAGAAATGGCCGGCGCGATCTCCGGATCTTAGTCCCCTTGATTTTTTTTTTGTGGGAACGACATTGAGGACTTCAAGCAACGTATTAGGCATGAAATACGGCAAGTCACACCAGAAATGTTACAAAACATTAGAGACGCATGTTATCTTCGATTTGCCAAGAAAGAAGAACATTTGTTGCATTAAATAGTATTCAGCTTATAAAATTGGTTTTCTTTTTTTTATCACGTGGGCTTTGAAAATATTCATGAAATAAATAGTTTGTTGTATACCTTACGACGATATCTTTTAAACGTTGTGTCACTTGACATACTTTGCATTTGAAAAAAAGGTCGGAGCTTTCACTTCCGGGAACAGATAAACAAACAGCATATACATAGAAAAGATGACAAGAAAAAACAATACTTAAGGTTTCGGGATTTCTTTCGAAAATCGCCTTTATTGAAGTTATGAATTTTATTCCAGTTAAGCTTTCCACACTGTATAATTATATGTACTTATATGTACACTGTATAATTATATGTACTTATATGTACACTGTATAATTATACAATTATATATACTACTTGAAGTCGCAAAAAGTTCAGTTTATGTCATAAAGTTTCTTTGCTTTCAAATATGGTCTTGCACACCACAAAATGTCAACTATTTTTTTCACTATCGAATCAAAGAAGGGATCGAGGTTTGATTTTTGATTTTTTACTGAGCATATCAAGTAAGTGAATGATAAAGAAATTGTTGTTGAGACCACTTTACTAGAGATAATAAATAGGATAGATTATAAAAGTCTACGTGAGCAAATAGATGGACTGGTTAATATTGGAGAAATTGGGGTATAACAGCTGTTAGTAAATCCTACGCACATTTTAATTTAGTGCAATGAACTGTAAATGATTGGAGAATGGAGAAATATTTTTCATTTAATCAAAACTTTTGGCAACAAATTTAATTAGTGCTAATGTAGATTCCGTGTAGACTGGGAAAAAGCGAAAGTTTATTTTTGAAGATTAATTACAAAACCTTAAGCAGAAAATAACAATTGTTGTAAAGTGATTCTGGCTGGAGTCACTGAATTAGTTTATGTAATGTAAAGTCACTGAATTAGTTTATGTAAATTAGGTCAAAGTATGCTTCAGTTGCTTTTTTTAATTTTTTCGAAGAACTAACAGTCGAACCAAAATTGTAAATTGAGTGATTACAAAAATATATAATATTATAATAAGGTAAAAGGTAATCTACCAAGGGTTGTTTCAGTCATATTTATTATATTATAGGTTTCTGCCAAATTGAAAATTTGAACTATGCGTAATTACCACATTATAAGTCTATTTTGAAGACATATATCAAATTAAATATGTGTCATGTATGCAACATTGCTAATATTATTTTCATAACGTCCTAGAGAGATCAAAGAAAATTGAAGCTTGTTTGTGAAAGTATAGTAATAAATTATGTGTCTTCGGTGTAATTGCTTGATTCTTTTATTTGTGCATATGCTTGTGTGTGCAAATTTTTATTTTCAGAGAAAATAAATAAATTAATTATTTGTTCTTCAGATTACAAGTCATTACTTCTTATGATTCCTGTATTATTTAATTGATTTAATTAATACTTGGATAATACTTAGGGCCGCAAAAAAATTGTGATTCATACATTTTCGTTATGAAAGTTCTACGATTATGTCATAAAGTTTCATTGCTTGGTGAGGGGCATTTTATTGGTAAAGCATTCGAACGTCCCCTTCAAACGACCGAATGTCGGCTAAGTTTTTCATTATCGAATCGAAGTAGAGATTGAAATTTGACAGTTTACTGACCACGTCAAGTAAGTGAGTTCCGTAATTCTTATGGTTATTGAGACCACTTCCCTAGAGAAACTAAATAAGATAGATTATATAAATGTAGGATGGACAGCTTAATATTGGATAAAACAAGGTGTAAGATTAAGCGTTTAAGATTAAGATTTTAATTTATTATAACGAACTTAAATGTTTAGAGAATTGGAAGTGTTTTTCATTGAATCACAACATTTTTCAATAAATTTAAGTAGTTGAAATGTAGATTCTGTGAAGGCTTGGAAAAATTGAAAGTTAATTCGTGACTACTAATCACTAAACCTTAGGCAGAAAATGACAAATTGATTTTCTAGGTCTGTAAAGAATAGCATATTCAGTCCATTTTTTAAGTGTAATTATATTTCCAGGTCTGCCTTATTTGCGATAAATGAGTTTTTAATTTTACGAAGAACTAACAGTCGAACCTAGATGGAAAATTAAGTAATTACACAAGTATAATATAATAATTAGATAGAAGGTAATCTACCACGGGTTGTTTCAGTCATATTCATTCGATTCGTACAAATTGCGGTTGATATTGAAACATTTGAACTATGCATAATTAATACATTGCCAGTCTACTTTGAACACCGCATCTAATTAAATCTTTCGTGCTAGGCAGTTCAAAGAAAATTGGAACTAGTTGTGTAAAAGTATACTAACAAATTCCCTGTTTTTGGTGTAATTGTTTCAATTCAGTTGCTTGCAGTGCATATGCTTTTGTGCAAATTTCAATTTGCACAGAAATTAGATAATCTAAAAACATTTTTTTCGTGCTTTACCAGTCACGATATTAGGAAAGTCTGAATAAATAAGTCTTGATGTGATTCGTGCCTTAACTAATTTGTTTCATTTGTTGTGGGGTATTGTATTAGTAAAGCTTAACGACAGGATTTCGGAAAATTTTTCATCATCGAATCAAAGTACAGATTGAACTTTATCGTTTGACTGAACACATCAAATAAGTAAGTTCCATTATTGTAATGATTAATGAACATGCTGCTGGCTGTCGGAATACGTAAATTTTCGATAAACAATTTGTGTACGTTCCTTTGGGCCATACTTATTTATTAATATAAACAATCAATTTTGAGAATTTCTTCTATGCAAATATTACATCAACTCCATTGATATACTGCATCATATGAAGAAATCAAGTAACATTTACATTAGATGATGACTTCTGCGCCACTTAGTATTTAGCTGGAAAAATGACCGACGGTTGTGTATTCCGATTCCGATTTTTTTCTATGGGATGTGGATGGCATCTTACGGTTAACCATAAAAGAGAACCCCATGAAACTTTCCCAAAAACACCCCTGGACCGCTAGTCGCATTTCATCAGGGTGGTGGTTGACATATCTCCATATTAGTTTTATCTACTTCCCCCTTCTTCACTACACGCGATTAGGGGTTTAATTTCTAACTTTTCTTGTTTTTCTAACCTTTTTCCTTTTCGGTGATTACAGTTTCAATTATTTGGTGGATGTTGTTCCAGTCTTCTTGTGATTGCAGTTATTATGGACCATCATATTTTAGGGATATAGTGTGAAGTTGCGAGCATCTTACGCTTTTTGTCTCATCTCAGTAACTCAAAGATTGTGTGTGTAACACTGTCGATCAAGGCGCGCAAGTAGGGAAAAAAGCTCATGTTCTGGAGCTCCTCACTTCATTGATAAATGCTCGGCTGAGAGAGGTGGGGGGAGTAAGGGAAATTTCATTCATAAATTTGATCGTAGTAAAATTGACCTTGACCTCGTAGTAAAATTGCCCTTGACAACTCCTTGTTCCCCGCCCCCGATTTCTGCTACCATTTCCAAACCACCTCCCCCGCCCACACTTCCGATAACAACCTGTTGTGGTGTTAGATTAGTTGGGTTAGGTTACGGTTAAGTCTGAAGCGCGCTTCATTCCTAAACTCCCGTAACCTAATCCAACTCACCTAATGCTAACCTACACTAATGCTAATCTAACTAACGAAAACCAAGAAAGTGGTCAAGGTCAATTTTATTACAGTAGGGAAAGATGTCATGTTCTAGGCCCTTCTCACTCCTCGCAAGCAGGGATAATCCTGGTAGAAAGAAGTATGTGATTATAATCAAAAAATGTACTACAAATGCACCGTTTGCAATTCAATCTTCACAAGAGAGGATAGCGACATTTGAGAAAATATTATAAAATCAACAATGATGGTGTGAAGAAGATAAAGTTGGAGCCGCAGATAGCCAAATAATTTCTGCACAATTTGCAATCTACAATCCCCAACAAGACTAAAGTATGCAGGAGATCTACGGTCACAGAAACGTTACCAGGCAAGAGTGAAGCCGGTCCAGTAGAACAACATCAAAACTTGTGTCAGTTTACGAATAGAGTGGTCAGCAATAGAATTGATGGTTCACGGGATTGATGTAGATAACTTTGTTTGTATCACAATCCGCATAATCCTTCACACGGAATCTTCTTCTGAAATATTGCTGAAGTTGTATATGTTAGGAGTGAGGAGGGCATAGAACATGACATCTTTCGCTACTTACTACGACATTATTATTTAAAGGTTAATTTTACTACGATCAAATTTATGAATAAAATTCCCCACACTTCGCATCACCCCACAGCCGAGCACTTAGGAATGAAATGAGGAGGAGGAGGCGCCAGAATATCTTTCCCTATTCACGCACTATACTCTTTGGATCCGATGCTCTTCCGATGTTGTGGAGAAAATCTCGGAAATATCAATTACTTGCGAGCACCTGTTTTAGATAATAACTTATTTTTCCGTGTCGTCAACTATTTTAGGTGCTGATGTCCGGGAAAAGAATCTTCTTCCACTGGCTTTTTGTTGTGTTGTTCCACGCTTCCTGCCATGCTATAGTCATAATTATGTGGGCCATGGGTGGGATACCTGTAATTACCAGGATTGCTTCGAGAGATACTGTTAGGCATGGGATAGGATTCCTTTGGTATAGAGCTAACTTGTTTATATCGCTTTATTTAGTGTCTTTCCCATATATCAGCAGCATGTAACAAAAAATAATGAGCTTAGAAGTATTCGTTTACTGCTTCTGGGACTACCCGCATTTGGCATATGTTTTCTAGTGCCGCCGTGGTTTTTATGTTGCTTTACGTCGCATTTTTCATGTGGTCCCTGAAATACAGACTTTTGTCCATACTGATCCCAAGATATTTTAGGGAATTCTCTGGCTTAATTACCCATCACTTTGAAGGATATAGGTGTCAACTTTCTATTACCCGATAGCATGATAGCTTGTGCTAGGTAGATGGATGGTTTTTTGCGACAAGTGGATGGACTTAGATGTGATTACGAAGTTTAACTCCCGATACTGAATACAACTAGTTAATTCCAAATTAGTTTAGTTTAAATGCCTCAAAAAAACACGCAAATCGTTAGTGCTGGTGTTATATGTGTTTCTGAAATTTGTTCCCGCCATTATAATTAAATTTAATACCCTAAGTGTATTTACTGCAACTTATCTGTAGTATCTGAATAATTTTAATTATTATTTTATGTAATTAACAAAGTAATAATAGTTTGATAATATGTGATGGGGCTCAAACGGAGCCAGAGATTGTTTCGTGCAAGTGAACTAATAAGTTCCCCGTTCTCACTGTAACTAATATAATTCCCTTCAACGTATGTTGAATGCGTGAAATTAATTTCGCCGAGAAGGGAAGCCGGTTCGCGTTTTCCGCTGCGCTATTTTCGAAACCGTTTTCGCTACAAAATGGACAACGGGCACGATAAAATCTAGCGGGTTGGCATGTTGCTACAATTATATTTATGTGTAATGCGCGAATGGCACGCTCGCACTCGCATTTAAAGTGTTGTTCGTTCTTTTAGATTGCACCGAAAATATTACGTTAAGGAATATTAAAGCGTAAAATAAATAGGTTTTTTGCCGCCGATAACACTATTTGCATATAAATTGGATTTGTGGAAAATGCGACTAGATTTTGTTAATTTTATAAATCTGAATGTTGTTGAAATACATAAGAAGACGCCTATATTTAATTCTTAGTAGACTACCTAGAAGTGGGAAGTGCGAATTATTCCGCCCAACAAACTGATTTTTTTTTTTTTTTTAAATATCAGCTCTAGTTTTAGTTACAGGCCTATTGATTTTAGTTCTGATAAACTGCAGAAATATTAAAGAAATAATGTCATCAGATGCCAAAATTTAAATTTCGCGCCTAAAATTTGAATCTTATTGGTCACATTCTAGCAAAATGAAAGAGGAATATAACACAATATTGTGATAGTTCAGAAAAAAATTAAATTGAGAACATTAGTGTGTAATTTGTGTCAAACAAAAAATGTTAAAATTACTCGGAATACTGTAAGACATGTCGAAAGATCAATTCAGGCCTAATTGGGCCTCCATAATTGTAACAAGCCCAATTCTAACCTTAACCCGTCGTAAATAGGAAAAACTGCTTGCCGAAAAAATCAGATGGAGATTGTTATGAAGTAACTCAAGCGAATAGACTATCTTAGGCAATTCTTTGGAATTGCTGACTTAATTTTTTTATGGATAAGCAAAGACTTATCAAAGTTAGGCATTCAATATTAGGCTTCTATTAGGAAAGTTAGTGGCATGGCCTAACTTAGATCTATCTTTGGTATTCCCTACTTTAACCTTATATTGATAACCACTGCAAGTAAATTCCACATCAGAATCGAGGAGATAATTTCGGTAAAGCACATTGAAGCAGAATTAGTTTTACGCATCAAAGAATCAATTTTTTCACTTATTTAACTATTTTTTCGAGTTTCTGGTCACAGTTTTGTGTCGGTATATTTTTGTAACACAGTATTAAAACTATACTGGCTGTTTAGAAATCCAAATTATTTACGGAGCTTAGCGAAACCTTATTTACGAGGCGATACTACAAAAAACGGTCATTGGTCAAGTGATTCTCAAGTTTTTATAGTTAAGGCATTAAGGTGGAGCGAAATATATTTTTTTTAATTTACTAATTAAATTAATCCATGCAAATTATTTTTGCCTCCGCAACGTTATTGAACTAGAAAAAAAAATATGGTTTTTAGACTAATTGAAATTTTAATGAACAGACGTATTTTATTCCCAGAAATTATTATAACTACAATTTTTTTTCTATACAAAATAAAAAAAAAGTGCATGATCTTAAGTTTATAATATAAAATAAGGGGAGTGAGGGAGCGCAGGTGGGGACAATTAGAACACTTGTCGCGTCGCCAGTGGACTATTGGTTCTGGCTTGAATTAGACTTGCGCTAGTTATTTGACAAGTAACCTAACGTCAATTTTGTTAAAAAATATGCAAAGAACACGAAGTGTCTTTAAATGTCCGGTTTTTTGGTGATATTTATGAGATAGAAGACAATATTCCACCTACTTACGAAGATGTAATAAAATTTTAACCCATTTTTAGAAAAAAGCAGATATAGGGACATCCAGAATTGAAAATACCTATATGGCAAACTGCATCTGTTCCGATAGTAAAACCAACAAGGGTTGTATAGATATGTTAAAAGCATACTATTTAAAACGCAAAAACCTACTCAAGTCTGCCAAAAACTATCTCCGGAAAAGTTAGAAAGCTTTCGACAAAGTAGTAAGGAACTTTTTGATATTGCAGCATGCAAGTGAAAAGATTTCCCTCAATGTATCCGTCGCAAGGATAAAAAGGTTCCCAAACAAGAACATACTTTTTAATTGATCAACGAACCTCTGGAAGTACGATAATAGGTGGAATCGACGTAAGTGTTACGAAGAAGTTGTAAAGACATTACAGAGGAAACAGAAACGAGAAAACCGCCCCACTACAGCCTTAAATACTTCGTTATCTGTTATATAAGTTAGTACTTCTCCGGTATCGTCAGCGTCTGAAAGTCGTAGTGGTTCAGATAATTCCACTAACACCATAAATAAAATCTTTCCGAAAAAAAATATGCGTCGATTCTCCTACTTTATCGAAGACCTGCGACAGGTATGGTCTATCAGATAGAGCAGTTGCAGCAATTGCGTCGTATATAGTCGTGAAGTCAATGCTTCAACATATAGATTTAATAAATTGGCAAGAAATATTAAGTGAACCACCTATTATGAAAAACTTGCCTAACCAAGAAATTCAGCCTATCGTTTAATTGGGTGGTGAAGGTGAAGTGTTGTTTTTAAGGCTTCCATGCCACCATGCCAACTCAAGCTGTTGAACAGTCTGTAAAATTGACGACGATAGCTGTCATTTCTCAATGCATAAAAAAGTCACGATTAGGTGCAAAAAGAGCCAAATTGGAATCACGAAACGCAATGCCTAAATTTAAGACAAAAAGAGATTTTCGAGCAAATGAATTGGTTTTCTTTTTTAATAATATTTGTATAAAGAAAAATGTTGTATTGTTGTTAAAGGTGATTATTATATATCTCACTTATATATTGCGTATCTTTTCTCACCCGTTTATCATTAAATTAAGCTAAATATTTGGCCATAACTGTACTAGACTTTTATCATAAAATTTAAATTTTTGAGGTCAGTGCGGAAGCAGAAGAGCTATATTCTAGCAGAAGAGCTATATTCATCAAATTAATTCAAAAATTATATTTATTTTACCTTTAATATAATGCACCAATTATATTGTGTAAATTATTTATTTACTTAAATATATTGTATAATCTTAGTTTTAGTATTTTTTTGTGATAATCCTCAGACCATTTTCCCATACATAAAGGAATTTCACAATATGAGCACATAAAACCGGTTTCTCTCCTTTTACCGTGTTTTTTTTTCGCAAACTCTGCAACGCCTTTAAGGAAACTTTTTTTTTTGTAGGAACTAGTAATTTTCACAACCTTTTTACAACTATGTTGTCTCATATTTGCTGAAAGCCTCATTAATGCATTTTCGCGAGAAACTCTTTTAGTTGCATTTCCAGAACTTTCGCAACTTGTTTCAAAAAACGAACATTTTATACTTTCCTGGCTTTTGCACCTCTAATACAACAAATGAATTGAACAGAACACAATTTAACATAAACATAAAAGCGTTCTTTTTCCATCTGACAATTTTTTTTATAATTGGTTTATAAACAATGTATTGGTTTGCCAAATAAACTCCCTTCCTGTACATATTATAGTCCAAAATAATTTCCCGTTTTTGTATCAGATCGCCAGTTTTTGGAGTTATTTTATGGGTTTTAAAGTGGGCTATTGAAATCGAAACAGAGAGATTTGCGTATAGTTAAAGATGGTTTTACAAAAAACGCTCGGACACGTCAATTTTGTTTGTGAGGGGATTCCTTTTACAAGAAAATTTGTTGCCAAATCATTTAACTCCTTCTCGCTGGGACCACAACTTCTTAAAAATAAATGGCACGGTGGCGTAAGCTATACCTCATTTGAAAGCCCGTTTAGCCTTGAATACTAAACGGTTAACATTTTCTAAATCTATCGATTTGTTTTCGATATTATTTAATTTGAAGTTATGAACGCGTTTTTAGTTTAAGTCGTTGAAAGAAAATGGTGATCGTTAATTAGAAGACCATTTGACTTTTCAACAAGATGGAGTGCCACCACATTATAATGTTCCCTGTGTATAATGTTCTAGGGTTTCTGGATAGAGTTTTCCCGAAAAAATGGAATGGACAAAGAGGTGCTATGGAATGGCCGGCCCGCGCACCTGATTTAAGTCCTTTGGGCTTTTTCTTGTGGGTTCACCCAGAGAGTAAAATTTATGCAAAAAAAAAAACAGAGTCTCTAGATTAGAGATACGTCGACGCATTATTAAAGAATGCCGTCAAATTACGCCATAGATCCTCCAAGATGTAAGAGAACTTTTCGAGCGGAATTTGAATTTTTATATGGAATATGGTAGCGCACAATTTGAGCATTTGTTAAACTAATAAAAATCTTTTCTGACTTTGAATTGTGTTTTTTTTCCTTCACTGCATTCAAGGACAGATTAAACGATTGGACTTCCATGCCGCGTTCATTTGAAATTAAATAATCTTGACAACAAATCGATAAATTCGGAAAATGTTAACCGTTTAGTATTCAGGAAAAAAGGGCTTTCAAATGAGGTATCACTTGCCCCACCATGCCATTTAAAATTATAGGGGTTGTAGTCCCAGCGCGAAGGGGTTAAGTGATTTTGCTACAAATTTTCTTGTAAAGGGTGTCCCCCTCACAAACAAAGTTGACGTGTAAGAGCGTTTTTTGAAAATTTGTCTTTAACTATCCGAAAATCCCTCAAATCCGTTTTCAACGGCCCACCTAGTATGTAGTAGAACTTCAAAACCAGTTCAGTTCGTAGCGCAGCATCAAACTGTGCGGACGTGCGAGCTTAGTGAAATTATAATTGTGCGAATAAATTCGTGTTACCTAAGTTAACGGACAAATAATGTCGAGAGAATTATGATCGAAGCCTTCAGTTGGGCAATTCCACAAGGTTATAGAATATCTGTCAAGTTCACAATTCAAGGACATGATAGCAGTGATAGTTAAGAAAGAAGTGGAAGCGGTTTAAGCCGAATTTACCGTGGAAGTAAATGAACTTAACATAACATTTAATAAACCAATAGAGTGTAATGGGAGAACTGTACTTACATACTACTAATACAATGTACCGATAATTATGATATCAGACCTATTTCATACGCGCAAATAACGGACAAAAAAATTTGATGAATTAATAAAACTAAAACAAAAATCTGTATCTGAAATCGAAATTAAAGCAAAACCAGAGAGCTTACAATCGCAAAGAGATACTGAAACACACGAAACTCTAAGCAAGGTTTACCTGCAATCGCGCACCAGCTCCGAAAAACAAAAAAGTCTAAGAAATTCAAGAAATACCAATTTTCATAGCGTAGAATTGATAAAACCATCTTACGTTATAGAAATCATACAAACTTAAAACAAACGGAACACAGCCTGAAGATATAAATATATTCAGCCTTTCCCGAGCTCTATCACAATTATTGAGTCGTTTTAGGAGTACCAAAACAAATCTCACATGAAATTTGTAAGTTATTTTACAGCTTTCAATCCACCTTCGTTGCACTCAACAAAATCCAGAAAAATAACAATGTTTTTAAGATCATGTCTTTCCGATACCTTAAGTGGATAGCCATCTGTGGATGCGTTTCGAGATTTATCTCTCATCAGCACAGCTTTGCTTCCATAAACAATAATTTGTAACCACTCACTTGAAAACACATGTGGTGTTTAGGGTTAGATGTTTATAATTTTGACATTTTGTGAGACAGACATGAACTTAGAAGTTTATTGAATGAACTGATAAGATAGAATTGGTGAAACCATCCTACGCAATAGAAATCATACAAACATTAAACAAACGGAACACAGCCTCAATAAATTCTCATAGCGCGTAAGTTTATAGTGAGCTAGAAAAGATGGCGAGTCAACAAACGAAACAGATGAAGTTTGGGAATTCCAACGGAAAAGAAATAGAAGATACCGTAGATCGAACATTATACAAGGAAGCTCAGATTCGTCGAGTATTAGTGCAATTCCAAAATATGCTCATCTGCATGTTTTTAAACTTGATCCCAAGCTGAACGAAAAGGACATCACCGATTATCTAAAAACCAAAAATATTCTCTCGGTGCAATATACCAAAATGGACTCAAGAAAATATACTCAGCGTTTAAAGTGTCAGCACCTTTCGACTCGCTAAACAGTCTGCAAAATCAAGAATTATGGCCTAAACATACAAGTATAAAACGGTTTTTGTTGCACCTAAGAAAACCCAAAGAATGCCCATGATTTGCAATTTAAATCGCTGAATAAGAAAAACTCCTTAATAAATAATAACAATAACAACATAATAATGTTACTAAATATTCAAAGTATCAATAATAAAACTATTCAAACAGAAATATTAACACTGGAGCACATGCCGTTCTTCCTGTGCCTCTCCGAAATATGGGTTAACGAAATAGTAGTATCGCCAATTCATATAGAAAATTATGAGTTAATAAGTAACTATTGCAAAAAATATTCTATTGGTGGCGGCGTGGCTATCTGGGCAAGAAATTTAACGAACAACCCTAAAGAAACTAAAAATGTCACCTGAGCATCGAGAAGCACATAGAGATCTGTGGTATAGTGTGGAAATCAAAAACTCATACTACAACAATTGTAACAATTTATCGGCCTCCCACAGGTTGTAACGTGACTTTTCTTACAAATCTGGAGAGTATCCTCGAATAGTATCTTTACAAGTGAATCGGAAATCATTATTGCTGGCGATTTCAACATCAATTTCCACAGAAACAGCAAAGATAAGATTAACCTCGTGTTCTTCATTTTTCAACATAATTGAACGATTAACCGAGCCCGCCGAAGGCGGGCGAAGTTCGATCGTGATTATACGAAACGTCTCGTTCGAAGATGATTTGTAGTAGTATGCTCGTCATTACTTACATTTCACACTTTTTAGAGTTTGAAATTTGGCGCCCAGGCTAGTGTGGACTAGCCGGCCCGGACCTGTACAGTCATATTTTTAGCGACTTTTGTAGTTGAGTTTTCCCTGCAAGATGATCTAGGGTATGTTTATTCACGGGTACATGTAGGGAGGGAGATTGATCATCTTCGAACGAGACATCTCGTATAATCACGATCGAACTTCGCCCGCCTTCGGCGGGCTCGTTTGATCGTTCAAATATACTACACGTCTCGTTCTCGATGATTTGTAGACTTTTAGCGTATAGGAAAACTCATTCATTTATCATGTTACATGACTGAAAACCATAAAGAAAAGACTTACCGTGCGTTAGATAATACATATTTTGCGAACGTATCGTTATTATCTTGGATCGGGGCCACCCAGCAGTACGTCTGGTTGTGTATATATCCTCTTCCAAAACCAGCCACTGATACTGCAGCATATTTTGTACTATGTGCTGTGAAGTAATTTGTATCAATGCCTGCTTTAGACAGCAAAGATTTTTCCCAGTGACCAATTGTTTGAGAAGTTACGTTTTTGTATGGCTTGATGTTTGATATGAGTAATTTGTTGTTTTGCTCATTTGTTAGGTCTTTTGTCTTATTCAAGTAGTGAATTACAGCTGTAGCGGCACATAGGCCAGATTGTTCTTTATACAAAAGGTAGTATAAGCTCTGACTTATTTCTTCCTGGCTTGGACATTTTTATCAGGTCTGGTATTTTTATTGTTATTTTCTATTTGTCCATAGATATTTTTTTTTTTTATTATTTTAATTAGTGCGATAGTTTGCTGTGCTGTAGATAAAATAAGCATCGTTGATACTTTTTCTGCTGCACCCTTTAGCTGCTTTTAGCTACTTTTAGCTGATTTAATCAGGCCAAGTCATTCAAAGCTGTTGTTCCCTGTACTTGTATATTTAAACCTTGTAGGCGTTCCTCAAACATTCCCCTGAAGAATCGGGACAGCAGTTTAACCCTACCGAGATCTTGAGTAGAGATGAGTGATATAGCTGATCTGTTGCAGTTCAAAGTCCCATAGCTTGCTCCGTTTTCGATCGAAGCTAACTAAACGTCTAACTTTCCGTTAGAAAACGTATTATAGTATATTCACTGTAATTGCGTTAAATATTGGAATATTTTTTGATGTAGAAAATTTCCGTCATAGCTTTAAGTTACCTTGGTATTGTTTGAGTGTTAATGGTGTTATGGCCTTGATCATGATTTCTGTAGATGCTTCATTTATTCCTTTACTTAGGAGCGATTTGCGGACAAGTTACCTGCAACCAATGAAAGTGTGTGTGCCAGTGGATCTATTTTTTGCTTGGAAGGAGACAATAATAAATTTTTGTGAGGTTTTAACTAAACGCTGTTCGGTAAGTAGTGATTTAAAGAGCGGGGTTTTCCAGGGGTGGGTTGACCACATTGGTACCACGACTGGTCCCTCAGCTTTATCGGTTATTATTTTTCGCGAGTTCTAAGGGTAAGTGCGAAAGGAGAAAAAAACATAGATTTTTCATTGGTTCACTTAATAGTAAATACATCTACTGTCATCACGTTTGGATCTGGGAACCGAGAACAAAATCTATTTCGATCTATTTCAAAATCATTTTCGATTCAACTTTGATGTAAAAAATGTCAATAGAGAAAATTACAAACTTGATTGATTCTTTTAAATGAGTCTTTACATTGCTCCCATTCAGTATCTATATTAGTGATTCTCGATGCTAAACCAGCCTCTTTATTCATAACTGACGGGATGTATGACGCGTAAATCCAGATTTTTCTCCTCTCGCACCATTGCCAGACCTCAATTGCTAATGCATTTAAGTGCGGATATTGAATGGCGCCTCTCCTATTGATATAGAAAATTGCAGACGTATTATTAATTCTTAAGAGAATTTCGCCGTCTGATACTTCGAAACATCTTAGACCAAAGAACGCTGCTAATACTTGTAGATAGTTTATGATAAATGTTCCTTCCACTTTCGTCCAGGAAACCATTCCACGAAACCATGAGCGTTTACGTCATTACAGTGTGCACTCCACCCGGTCAGAGATTCATCTGAAGATATCTCAAGTTTAAACTGAGGTGTTCTATTTAGGTTAGAACCTGTTGGTGTATTTATATTTCACCAATACGGTACTTCCATTATTAGTTTATTGACATAATTTCTACTGTCGTAGTCGTTGTCACTTAAAATTAAGGCTAGTTATTTTTGCCTTTCTAGTCTTTTACAGTAGATGGATCTATATGCCACCCCTGGGCAAGCTGCCGTCTGTCAACACAAGTCTAAAATCTGCTAATTTTATAATAAAATCAAAGCATTTGCATATCTGACTTGGTGTTTGTGAACTTTTTTGGTGGTTTATGACAAAGCCCAATTGTTTTTCACCAAATTTGATGAATTTTTCCAGGATTCATATGAATTTCCCACAATTAATAGATCATCAAGGTAAATAATTGATAAAGTACCTAGTTGTCTGTATAAACAAAAGGACCTGTGCATAAACCAAGGGGAAGGCATAAAAAACTGAAGAGCCGCCTCTTAAATTAAAATTTTTAAAATAGGAATAATTTAGTAAATATCTTTTAGATCTATCGAACACATATATGATCCAATAGATATCAAGTGTTTGGTGGACCTAATATCTTCCATTTTTAAAATGGATAGTATCGATAAATGTGTTTAGATTTTTTTTTTTTTTTTTTATTAATAATGAATCTACTGGAGCTATCTGGCTTGTCAAATAAGAACAAAGAGGAAATGAATTCATTATCTTCATTTTGACAAGACTCTATTACATTTTTAGCTAAGAGCTTATTTATTTCATGCCTACTTTTTATAATACCACTTTTAGCCCAACTTTGGTCTGTTAGTGGTTTTGTTTGATATGGATTTCTCTGGACGGTAGTTTATAACCCTTCAGACAATCCAGGACAAATTTTTCCTAGGTAATTTATTCCTAGTTTTGCGTAACGTATTTTAGACAGCCTGCTGACTCATCTATTTCCTTAGGGGCTGCTGGTGATTTGATGACCGACTCGATGCTTCTGTCGTATTGTACCTCTTTCATTGAGGTTTTGTTTTTATTGGAATTTCCTTTTTAGAGTCAGAATGCTCTCCTAGCATTAGTTGCTTCTACGTCTTCAGTAAGAGCTATTTCTTGCTTTTTTTTGCTTTTGGGAATTTTATCCAGATTTTCTTCTAAAAATTGAAATTGTTTTATAATATAGACCATTATTGTAAGTATTTTTGTAACTTCGTCTAATGGACAGTTTGTCGTATGGACTGTTAGTCGTATGAACAGTTTGTTGTATGAACAGTTTGTCTTACAGACATTTTGTCGTTTGGACAGTTTGTCGTTTGGACAGTTTGTCGTATTGACAGTTTGTCATATGGGCAATTTTTCGTATAAACAGTTTGTCGTATAGACAGCTCTTTGTACATGTTATTTATGTACAAAGACATACTTAAGTGTGAATGAATCACCACACTTAAGCATTTTTCAAGTAAGTGTCCCGTATAGAGGCTAAATACTCTTTATGTGATACTGGTTTCATATGGAAACTCATATATCTTTTTTGTTCTACAGACAGTTTGTCGTATGGACAGTTTGTCGTATAGAGAGTTTGTCATATAGACAGTTTTTGTACAAAAAACATACTTAACTGTGAATGAATCACCACACTTAAGCATTTTTTAAGTAAATGTCTCGTATGGAGACTAAATACTCCTTATGTGATACTGGTTTCATATGAAAACTCATATATCTTTTTTGTTCTACAGACAGTTTGTCGTATGGACAGTTTGTCGTATAGGCAGTTTTTGTACAAAAACATACTTAAATGTGAATGAACACTTAAGCATTTTTTAAGTAAATGTCTCGTATGGAGACTATATACTTTTTATGTGTGTGACACTGGTTTCGTGTGGAAACGCATATATCATTGTTATACAGACAGTTAGTCGTATAAACAGTTTGTCACCTGGACAATTTGTCGTATAGACAGTTTTTGTACAAGTTGTTTTTATGCAAAAACACACTTAAATGTGTTTGAATCACACTTAAGCATTTTTTAAGTAAATCTCTCGTATGGATGCTAAATACTTTTTATGTGATAATGTTTCGTACGGAAACTCATATATCTTTTTTGTAATAGAGACAGTTTGTCGTTTGTACAGTCTGTCATGTAAACAGTTTGTCATATAGACCGTTTGTCGTATGGACAGTTTGTTATATAGACAGTTTTTTGTACATGTGTCTTTTGTACAAAGAAAAAATAAAAAAACATATTTAAGTGTGAATGAATCCACACTTAATCATTTTTGAATTGTCTCGTAAGGAGGCTAAATACTTTTTATGTGATACCTGCATTTCCATTCTGATTTTTATCAGTGGTTTTTATTTAATTCTGCCAGTTTACAAATGATGTTTTTGAGGTTATCGATCTGTTTTCCAATTTTTTTCCAGTGTTCCATCCGTTTTTTGTTTCTTCCTATCTCTTTTCGTGATCGTGAACATGATTATCTCTTCTTCTTATCTCCTGACATTTAAACCTTCTATTTTTATTTAGATTTGGTAATTTTCTATACTAAAAGTACTCAGTACATGTGAAACGTCAAACACAACGAACAAACATGACTGTACAGGTCCGGGCTGGCTAGTCCACACTAGCCTAGGCGACAAATTTCAAACTCTAAAAAGTGTGAAATGTAAGTAATGACGAGCATACTACTACAAATCATCGAGAACGAGACCTGTAGTATAATTTTGTTTAGACATGATCTCATGGTAGCCCGCGGTATTCTCTTATTGTTCCCCAAATACTGAACTTTTTGGAGCGGAATCTCTGTGCTAAATCAACACTGGAATCTTTCATTGGAATATTCACTTAACATCGATATATCGAATTTTCACGATATTTGTAATATGATATAGCGTATTGATTCGATGTTTTGACAGATATTTATTTCATTCGATACATTTAGATAGAAACATCTGTTATCTGATAGAATCTCTGTTTTTTATTCATTTTTTGTCGAATCTTTTAAAAAACTAACTCGTTAGTTCAATGGTTAGTTTTAAAAATACAACCTCTTCAATTGGAAGAATCACTTATCAAATAAATTATATTGTTTGTGCTTAATGAAATTGAAAAAAGAATGGGCGCTATCTAGAGAGGAACTCCACTCGCCGTAGCTACTGTATTAGATCCCAGGTAAAGAAAGATTCGCTTCAGGGACGCACTTGCTTGTTCTACAGCAGCATAAAAATTTAGACTATGAAAAATATTACACAAAATGTCGAAAAGATTAAGATCAATCTGAAAAACAAGAAGAAAGCTTTTCCTAATGGGCCAAACAACACAAACTAGTAAGCAAGAGTAGGAAATCAACAAAATCAAAGGATGCAATTTCTGATCAATTATCGATCTACTTGCGTAGTCCAGTAGCAGGAAGCCTCAATGAAAATCCTTTAGAGATTTGGCAAGATCTAAAATCAATTTCCTTAGCTTTATAAGATTGCCTTCAAATAATTAACTGTTGTCGGGACTTCTGTTCCATCCGAACGTTTATTTGCAAAGGCTGCTCAGTCAATTAACAAAGAAATGGGATGAAAGGTAAAAGATTAAGTAAACTTTTATTTTTTTAAACTTTGTATAAAGAGCATTGGTCTTAAATGGAAAGTAAGTTTATGCAGGTAGATTATGGGGTAGATTATAGTGTTCTGGTATGTAATAAAATATTTCTATTAATTTTGCGTTGTTGATTCAGTTAGAAACGCATAACTTATCTCAGTCATCTCACCACTATCTTCATTCACACATACAAAATCAAGGACAGCAAAGTTTCTGCGTTTTTTTATGGTGGTTTGAGGGAACCTCTACCAGCCTGAGTGTGAGGCTCTCACTCACTAAACCCCTTTTCCACTTGGCTTTAGTATGCTACACCCCGGTATCGCTTGCGCATTCTTTCAGGGTGTGCAGCCCGGACGGTGGATGTTACCCTAGTTGGGAATGAAGGTGCCTCTCACCTTTTTCGTCGTCTTCCTTGCCTTACTTTCGGCGTCCAGCTGCTGGTTCTGGTTCGAGTATACGCGTAGTTTTTTCTTGCCTTCTGTCTGCTTCTCTCGTCCTTCTCTTGTCAGATATGACTTTCTGGATGCTGTTCCAGTTGTTTTTAGATTCCAGCATGTACTCTATAGTGTTCCGAGGTTCTATATCGTATGGCAACTTGTTTCTCTCTGTGTCCCACCTGTCTGCGTTTGACTGGAAAAAGGTAATATTAAATTTTTGTGATACGATATATTGATAAACATCAATGCTGGGATCCGATGTTTTACATCGAATATAAATATTGTCGCAATAATATATTCAAAACTAAAAATTTCTTGACTCCGGTTATCGTTGTATCTTGCCCGTGATTCGTGTTTTTTACACATTTTTAAAAAATCTTCACTTATGAACAAATCCACCACATCTGGAATATTTTCTGCATTTCTTGGGAACACTTTAACACCAGCATTACCCAAAAACGAATGTACAGTAATATCGTTATTATTTTGGGACTAATATGATGTTGAATACTTTTGTTCGTTTTCCAACGCGGCGCCTTCGAAATCGCTGCTTTCAGATTCACTTTTATTTGGTAAAACTTTTCTCTTTCTGCTACTTAGTAAGTTTGAAACATCGCTTACACTTTCTTCATAATTTTCAACCCCAAATAATATAGCGGCCTAATATGTCGTCTTCTTCCATTATAACATAAGGTATAATAACAATTAAATAAATAAATTGATTAATTATTTATTTCGGTAATTACACTGAATTGAAAAATTCACTATGTTTTAACCACCACTTATTGTTGGTGAGTTTTTCAATTCAGTTTAAGTATGGATTACCACGTAGTAACGGTCGCAACCATCCTATTCATTAATTCGTTAGTTAATTGTTGCAGAATATAACTTAACTTGTAAACTCTTTATCGTAATGTATATCTTAGATATTTACTATGACACTGACAATCAAAACAGAAAACGTACGGCGAGTAGTTCTTGCAAAAATAACGTACTACTACGTCCACGGCGAATAGATTTCAAATAAAAAATGACGTAGTACTATTTAAACGGCTACGAGATTTTAAATGAGAAAAACGTATAAATAGGCCAAAGGTCAGTAATGTGTTAAGTTAGAGTTAAATCAAAGAGTTTATTTTAGTTCCTATTTACGTTTATTCGATCCGAGTGCCTCGGGTCGTTGATTCCTTGTTCTAGACTGCGTTACAAACAATATTTTTTATTACTCATGCGAGGGGATGTATCTTACAAATTTTAGATCCAGGGGCCATTCACAAAAAACGGAATAAAAAATAACTTGCTAAAGAACTTGCTTTTTAATTGTCTCCGGAAGATGTAAATTGTAGATATGGTGGTGACGACTTGTAATTCGACCTTTATAGATCTATTGTACCCCACCCTCCTCTTCCAAGTGTTTGTGTACTTACCCATTTAGAGCGCCTCCTCTAATCCTGATTCCTTTAGAAAATTCAGGATCTGGGTGCGGAGTAATGCTCCGCAGTTTTTGAACAGATGTATGGGGGTTTCCTCTGCTGAGCCACATAATCTGCATCCGTCATCCTCCTCTAGGCCTAGGGCCTTGACATGTTTCCTAAGTCTGCAGTGTCCCGTCAGGGCTACTGTCAGAATTCTAAGCTTGTTCGTGCTTAGTTTCAGGCAAGTTTTGTTATCTTCTGATTAAAAGATCCCAGCATAACTTTGGATTGCCTTAGCCCTGGAAGTTCTTTCCAGGTTTTCATCCATTTTTCTCTTATTTCTTCATCCAAATTTTTGTGGATGGTATTCACACTCATGCCGCAAAAGGGTTCCGGACCTATAAAAGGGCTACTGGATCCCTTGTTTGCTAGGTGATCGGCATCTTCGTTTCCGTCTATACCAGTGTGTCCTGGTACCCAGTATAGCCTTGCTTTATTATTCCTGCCAAGCTTGTTCAGCTTCCTTCACGCAGTCCACACCAGTTTGGATCTGATGGTGTATGAGCTAATGGCCTTAATAGCTGCTTGGCTGTCTGACAGAATAGCGTTTTTTGCAATAATTCCTGTCGAGGTTAAACTGTGCACATCTTTCGATTGCGTAAACCTCTACTTGGAAGAAACTTGGGGATATTCCCATGGACTCGAAGTACCTGGTACGAGGTCCAAACACTCCTACACCAGTAACTTCCTTTGTCTTCGAACCAACTGTATACCACTTGATGGCATTTTCCTCTATGTGGTATGCTGAGGATTCATCGCCCCAATTGGCTTTACTACTACCAATTGCTGTGTAGTTTTTCTCGGAGTGGTATTTGCATACCATTTCGTCTTTTGGTACTTCCAGCCAGGGGATCTTGGCAGCGAAGCTGTTTCGGTCTCTGCTCCCGATTATTTTACCTCTGCCCATTCCTTCCTTGCTGAATCATACAATCGCCGATCTGGCGGCCCTTTCCACCACAAGGTGCAGCAGAGTCAGATCCAGCAGCAGCTCCAATGCTGCTGTCGGACACGACCCCATCGCCACCGTGATGCAGACACACGTCAGTCTTTGTATCTTATCAAACTGTTTCCTCATAGAGGCCAGCTTGAATCTACTTCCCCACGTAACTGCCCCATAAGTGATTGCAGCTCTCACTATCATGGTGTACATCCATCGCAGGCGAGTTGAGTTACAACACCACGTTTTTCCTGCCAGATTTCTACACACCATTAGGGCGCGTTTGGCTTTACCTACCGCTGCCTCAGCGTGTCTATTCCATAGGAGTATGCTATCTACTGTGATACCCAGATACCTTATCTCCTGTTGGTATTCTACTGCCTTCCCATCTATAAGTATGGGATGTAGGCAGTTCAGTTTTCTCCTTCTAGTAAATGGTATCATCGTGGTTTTGTTCGGGTTGAGTCTCAGTCCCACTGTCATCTAGACACCATCTACTAGATAGTTGAGGCCTCTCTGGACCATTTCACAGAGCGTTCCCTCAAATTTCCCTCTGGCCATTATGACTATGTCATCAGCGTAACCTTGACATTTGATGTCTATGTCGTTTAGCCTAACCAGTAGTTCATCAACTACTAGGCTCCACATTAGCGGTGGTAGTACACCTCCCTCTGTGCTCCCTCGAGTTGTGGAGCTCTGAATGGTGTCTCTTCCCACGTGTGTCTCCGCTGTTCTAGTTCTCAGCATTTCTCCCATCCACTTTGAGATAGTGCTGTCGATATTCCTTCTTTCGAGGGCTGCCTTGACAGCCTCGTGTGAGGTGTTGTCAAAAGCTTCCTCTATATCCAAGAAGGCACATATCGCTACTTCCTTTGTCTCTAGTGCTGCTTCTATTTCGTTTGTCAGCTGATACAGGGCAGTTTCTGTGGATTTCCCTGCTCTGTAAGCATGCTGACTCCTGTGTAGTGGTGTACCTACCAGCACGATAGTCCTAAGGTAATTATCAATCACCTTCTCCATTGTCTTTAGCATAAAAGATGTTAGACTAATGGGTCTAAATGACTTCGGTTGAGTGGTGTCTTTCTTCCCCACTTTCGGTATAAATACCACCTTAGCCTTTCTCCATAGCTCCGGTATATATCCGAGCGCTAAACTACTTCTAAAGATAATTAGATGATACGACATTGGTTTCTCTCTTTCCCTTTTGTAGGTTTTTCTTTTTTCTTTTCTCTTCTGGCCAGAGGGAAATTTGAGGGAACGCTCTGTGAAATGGTTCAGAGAGGTCTCAAGTATCTAGTAGATGGTGTCAAACAGTGGGACTGAGACTCAACCTGAGCAAAACCACGGTGATACCATTTACTAGAAGGAGAAAACTAAACTGCCTACATCCTATACTTATAGATGGGAAGGCAGTAGAATACCAACAGGAGATAAGGTATCTGGGTATCACAGTAGATAGCATACTCCTATGGAATAGACACGCTGAGGCAGCGGTAGGTAAAGCCAATCGCGCCCTAATGGTGTCTAGAAATCTGGCAGGAAAAACGTGGTGTTGTAACTCAACTAGCCTGCGATGGATGTACACCATGATTGTGAGACCTGCAATCACTTATGGGGCAGTTGCGTGGGGAAGAAGAATCAAGCTGGCCTTTATGAGGAAACAGTTTGATAAGATTAAAAAAACCTACTACCCCGCACTGTCACCTGCTCTAGGTTTTCTTTTAGTTAGGAACTAAACATAGGCCACAAAGTTTGCTTGGAGTTTCGAATGGAAGTGTTTTCTTCACTCGCTCCTTCCAGCTCAAACTCTATGATCCTATGATCTGACATTGAGGGTTCAATTCAAACCCTCCACTTTTTAATTAGTTTACTTACGTTAGCGCTACATACCGTAATATCCAGTACCTCATTTCTGACTTTAGTGACAAAGGTTAGTGTGTTCCCAATGTTGTACACAATTAAGTTTTCTTTAATGAGGTATTCTAAAAGGTACTCACCTCTCTTATTAGTGTCCGTGCTGCCCCACATCTCATTGTGTACGTTCACGTCACATCTCAGGATGAGTGGCAGCCTTCTCCTAATACAGTGTTCCACCAGCTTTTGTACTTCAATGGGTGGTATGCTGTTACAATCGCCAGGGAAGTATGCTGATGCGTAACTACTTCGCGGTAGAGACCCTCGGTCTTGATGAGGGCCTGAATCGGAACTAAATCCCGCGTTAAAAATTCTGAAAGACATAAGAAATTTGTGCCCTTCCTTACCATAATGCAAGTTCTAGGGGAGACCTCACGGCAGTCCCATATCAACTTACATTCCCTGTTGCTAAGGCTTCTGATATTACCTCCGTAGGTCCAGGGTTCTTGCAGCAGCGCTAGCCCTAGGTGCTGCTTAGTGAACATCCTAGCCATCACAGCTGAAGCTGCTTTGGCAAGATTGATGTTCACTTGGGCTATTTTGGTGCGCCTGCTGGTCATTCTTGTATAGTGACAGGAGGGGGCAAGTCCTCTGTCCCTACAAGAACATCTAACTCTGCCTCCGTAGACATGGCTGGACTGCTCATGTCTACGAGTGTGAGGTCAAGGTCGTCTTCCCGGTAGTCCGGGCTGACTTCCTTGTTCTCTGTGTCGGTTAGGTCCCGCACACATGGATTATTTTTACTTTTGGAATTCATATAAATCCCACGAGTGGCAAGGGAACTAGAGGTCCGCCACGTCAGAGCCCCGCTTTACATGGTAAGGCTTGAGGGGCTCCGTTAGCGATGGCCGGTTGCCCTTGGCCACCAACCAGTCCTTTCGGCACGGGTCGCATGACACCTTGGATTAAGGGTTTGGAAGTTCTTGGTTGTTCGCTCTCCGATGACCGTTCCGACCGGAGTTGTACTTCGGTCGGTAACGTCTAACGGTTTGTTGCGAAACTAAGCCCTCACAACGCGACAAGGTAACTTCCAGAATAAGGGAATTGTCTCCGGTGGTGTGAATTCGTTATAAGAACTCTCCTTAGTCTCCGGTATCACCATAGAATTAACTTTTTATCATTAAAGGTTGGCAAAAACTTGGGCAAAATCGTTTCTGCTCTTAGCTGGTCCTATTAGTAAATTGCTGTTCATGACTGTCCAATCCCGAATGTTCTTGAGCCATGAGCACTTCCTTCTAACTGGTTCTCTTACCTTCTACTTTTCCCTCCATAAGTAGTTGTAAAATTTCGAATTTGTTACGGTAAACGTGTAACGGTAAAGGTGTCCAAGGTAAGATGTTTTTCGTTTTTCTCTATCGTACATAATAGTTCTCTGTCCCATCCCATTAGATGCCTGTATTTTCCTTTCTATGTTCTTTCTCATAGTCCATGTCTCTACACCGTAAAACAACGTTGAATATATATATATATATATATATACACACACACACACACACACACACATATATATACTCACTCAACTCACTTACTCACTCAATAAGAATATACAATCACTTGTTCACTAAAATGTTTTCTTTAATATTTATTATTATATAAGGGCGTAATTCCGCGAGTACGTAATTGCCTTACAACTCGAGTTATGTACTATACATCTACGACACTAAACGTGTAGACACTACTAGTGTTAGAAACGAAACACTAATTTGTTTCTGTTTAATAAGAAAAATATATTTGATGTAACACCTTCGACCTTATTTAACTTGATAGAAATGAAAAGAAATACATTCATAATGGATACATACCTTTTTATTTAGTACTTATTTTTAGTTTTCGTAAGATTTAAACGTGAAAAAACGAAATGAATGACAGCTTCTATGTGAATGATGTGACGTTTAATGATTGTTTGGAAATCATGGAGTACTATATTTAAAAATAGTATCAACGTGCAGCTCTCAACCAATCAACGAATCGTAAACAAAGCAAGCAAGGGTTCTTTTGAATTATTACATAACATTAATCGCGGATTGTTACATATGTGTGTGATATGATGTATTCACATAGTCCACGAACTGTACAATAATGGGCATTTACAATAGTGGTCGTAGATAAAACTTTTAACGCATGAGTACTAAAAAAGAATAAATTAAACTAGACACTACTGGATTAGATTGGACAATTATGTAAACTACATCTCGTAAGTTTTCGGACCAAATTCAACAATAATCAGAATTATTTCAACGTCAATTTTTCGAACAAACTAAGTGAAATTTAATTGATAAACATTTAATTAATTTTTCAGTAATAAATGTTATATCGGTAGTAAGTGAATCAAAGTTCAAGCGGGCTTGAGTTTACATAATGTAAGTAAATAAATTGAAGTGAATTATAAAAACAAATATTTTTAAATAAAATCTCCACAAACCTATGTTACTGCCGTCCCCATTCCTTTCGACACTGTCTCGCTCCCTCCCTTCTGAGTTTGATTGACTTGCTCACTTGGCTTGACTTATTCATACCTTGCCATACCCCTGCCCCTCGAAATCTATCTACCGTCACATCTAAAAAGGAAATCCCCTTTTCCTACAACCTCCTTCGGCGGGGACACTTATTTCAAAGTCAAACACATTTTTGCTCCATTCTACGGATTGTGTATTTTGAGGTAGTCTTAATTTTCTTGTATTCTAGGGAGTGAGACCGAAATTACTGCTCAAAGAAGAAGCAGTACCCGGGTAAAACTAGATTGGAGTGGTCACGCAATTCTGGTTTTCGAAAGAATGCAACATCCTTCTTGCGTGCGTTATTATAAATGTACTGAGCCATCTGCGATTGTCATAATGAAACTCAATGTGCTATAGTGCTGATTTTCTAAAGATATATTTAAGCTTGGGTAGTTCGAGCCTAGTTGTAGTTTACCGACGAATTAGAGCTTTTGGCTTGCAGTCCTATAGACAACATTTTTGTGCTTCATCTGGCGGCTCGTCATCGACAGCAACTTTTCGAGTGGTGTACCTTGCGACTGGATTGGGATGTGGAATGGCATAGAGTGGTCTTCAGTGACGAATTTCGTCGTCGTATGAGGGTCAGATGTAGACGAGGAGAACGTTGCCATGTGCAGTTTTCTGTTGAGCGGCGTGTGCACCATACAGTGGGAATTATAGAATGGGGTGCTATTATTTATGGAAGTAGGTCTCAATGGGTATTCATCCGAGGCAATATGAATACCCACCGAAATGTTGATGATGTTGTAGAACCACATATCCTTCCATTCCCCCAGGAGCCGGAGGACTACAGGACCCGATTTTCCAAGAGGATAATGCCCGTTCCCGCATTGCAAGGCATTATGTAGAGCGCTTCGATGAGGCTAACGTAAATATCTTGCCATGGTCACCCAGGTCTCTCGATCTCTCGCCTATCGAATAAGCGTGGAACATGATGGGCAAGAGACTAAGCAAATAGCCCATCCTCCACAGACACTAAAAACTCTCTGGCATGAACTACAGGTTGCCTGAGATGCTATACATCAGGGAGAAATCGACAACCTGGCCGTATCCATGCCCATAAGGGTGCGAGAGTATCAAACTTATAGGAGTGGTCTAACATATTATTAATAAAAAAAAGCAATACTTTATCTTTTCTTTAATTTCTTTTAAATTTTAATCTATTACTACCTTTAACTAGTAAAACATTTCTGCCAAGTTTGGTTCAGAAATTCCTACCTCTTCTTGATTGCATTTCTTATGTCACAGAGTACATTAATAATACGTTTCCTAAAGTATGTGGTTTCCTAAAAAGTTTCCTAAAGAAAAATTACTAAGAAATTAGGTTCTGCATGTTTAAAACTAATAAACTCGAATTATATTACGAATTATAACATAATTATATAAATATATTTCTAAATTAAAACTTTTATTGCTTCAAATGTATTTTTGATTACTAACTGCAAAATAATTTCAAGTTTTACTTAATTAATCAAAAAATTTGGTTCTCATTATTTTTATCTGCCTCGTATATTTGATCCTATCTGCCTGACATTGTTGGTTTTGCTTGTCTGTCGTATTCTTGCGTACGCAATCTTATTTTGGTAATCTTAGCTGTCTGTAATTAATTGCATGTCTAATCTGATCATGCGATAATAAAATACCATAAACAGGGACCGCCAAAAGTACCAAGTTGCACCAAGCGATGAAGAATTAATACGCGTGCGATTTAACACATGATATTTTAAGGTTGCATACAGTTTCCACCAGTGCATATTTTGACGATATTTTTAATTTGTTAGTAACAATCGTTTCCGAGTGATGGCCCCTATACGTTTGTTTTAATGACACCATGGGCAGTTTTTGGTACCATCCGATAGACATTTTTTGTGAATAGGGGTGTTAAAATGTGGGGTCACATAGTAAAATTTACAATAAATAAATCAAATGAATGGAAAAATAAATAATGTTTTTATTCTACGGTTTACATTACAACAAATAAAATAAGCAAGATGAATTAGAGTAGATGTTCAATTTGTTCTCCATTTACGTCCTGACAATAGTTAATTCGGGTAATAAAACTGTTAAAAGCATGTCGCAACCATACACGAGGAATGCGTGCTATTTCGCTACGTATTCTTGCTTCCAAGATCTCTAATGTTACTTGCTTATTTACATACACAACGCCTTTTAAATGTTCCCAAAAGAGATAATCCAACGGTGTCAAGTCTTGGGGGAGCGTGGGGGCTCAATATATCCTTTTCGTTAAACCCATATTCTAGGAAAAGTTTCAGTTAAATACTCGCGCACTTCCCTACCAAAATGTGCGGGTGCGCCATCTTGCTGAAACTAGATATCCGGGTCATTATAATCTGTGTGGGGTCAATTTTCTTTTATTCGTGGAATTATTTGTGTACTTAACAATCGTTGGTACTTTTCAGATGTTCCATCTATAATAAAAGGGCCGATTATAATACCATCTAATATCCCAGACCACACATTTATCTTTTTCGGATATTGAGAATGAACTTGGAACGTGGCTTCATCTGACATCACGATGTTCTTCATAAAATTATCGTTATCATTGATTAGTTGAGACATTATTTCTGAAAAATCAACCCTGCGGTCAGTCATCTTCAAATAAATCCGGAATTAAGCGGGCTTTGTAGGGTTTAAACCTTTCTTTTTTAATATTCTTCTCACTGACGCTTTAGAGATATCATGGCCTGCAGAGAGCTGACTGATGGAATTCTGTGGGCGTCCGGCAATATCCAGCTAAACACATAGAGTCCTATCAACAATCGGAAACAAATCCTAGGTCTACCAGAGGAACTACGATTTTTTAGAATTCCGGTTTCTTCAATTTTTTTAACGTTTCGTGGTCTCCTAATGATGGCGATTATGTTTAGATAAGTGTCATTAAATAAATGACAATCATTTTCTTACGATATATATAACCAACGAATTATCAGAATTTCTATCCTATCTGATTCTGTTAAATTCATTTATTAAGCTTGATGTACTAACGGTATTAAGCTTTATAAGATGTCACGTGTATCACATTATTATTTCTATTCATTTAGAATGAATAGAAATAATAAATTATCTATCCCAGGATACCAAAAACGATCCGTGATGCCATTAAAAAAAAGTGTGTGGCGCCACCACCACTCGGAAACAATTGTTACTAACAAATTAAAAATACCGTCAAAATATGCACTGCTGGCAGTGTTGGGCATCATTCAATTAATTTTTTAATTGTAGAATCAAACAATTACAATTTTAATTGCAATTAAATCAATTGCAATTAATTTAATTGAATTAACTGTTTAATTGTGAGATGCAATTGAAATCAATTGCAATTAAATCCATTAATTGTGGTTTACAATTAATTTAATTGCAATTTAAATTGTTAGTTACAATTAACTTAATCATCAATTGTTTATTATTACAATTAACAATTAATACTATTTGATGAATGTAGAAACTTTTCCCTCTTGTCACCGTGTATCCCTACCTTGTAACCGTGCTTTCCCGCATTGTGCCAAATAAAATAATTTCCAATATTGTAAATAATCTAAATAGTTGGGAAAGATGGCTCGTTCTGGACCCTTCAGCTCCACTTCCAGCTCCCCACCTCGCTCCCACTTGCGGTTAACACCCCACTTCCGGTTCCCACCTCCACTTCCGCTTCACACTCACTCTTCCGGTTCCCACGTACACTTCCGGTTCCCAGCCCACTTCCAGAACAGGAAGTGAGAACCGGAACTGTGAAAATTTTTGCAACCGCAAATGGGGAGTGGGAACCGGAAGTGGTGAAAATTTTGGAACCGGAAGTGGAGGTGGGAACCGGAAGTGGGTGGAAAACAGAAGTTAGGGTGGAAACCGGAAGTGGGTGGGAACCGGAAGTGGGGGGCGAGGGTAGGGGACCGGAAGTGATCTATTTCCATACGTCCGGTTCCCACCCCCACTGCCGATTCCAAAAATTTCCCCACTTCCGGTTCCCACTTTTGGTTCGTGAACCGGAAGTGGGGAGGGTACCGGAAGTGTAAGTGGGAAAGTATAAGGGTGAACCGGAAGTGGGGGTGGGAACCGAAAGTGGGGTAGAAACCGGAAGTGGGAGGGAGGTTGACTGCCGGAAGTGGAGATGGAGAGTCCCGAACGAACCATCTTTCCCAACTATTTATATTATTTACAATATCGGAAATTATTCTATTTGGCACAATGCGGGAAAGTACGGCTACAATGCGGGAAAGTGACTTTACCGCATTGTAGCCGGACTTTGCAACATAGTGAGTAAAATTCTAGTTTCGCTTGATGTATACACGATGTCAAAGCTAGCTTTACAATTCAGGAGGCCAAAAAATAATTTCCAATGTTGTAAATAATCTAAATAGTTGGGAAAGATGGTTCGTTCTGGACCCTCCACTTCCGGCCCCCAACCTCGCTCCCACTTCCGATTCCCACACCACTTCCGGTTCTCACCCCCACTTCTAGTTCACTCTCACACTTCCGGTTCCCACTGAAACTTCCGGTTCCCACACCACCGGTGGGAACCGGAAGCAGGGTGGGGACTGGAAGTTGAGGCGAGGGTCTATTTGTTTCTTAAATAATAATTGTCGGCCAAAAAAATTATACAAATTTCGTGCGGAAACGATTTTACAGCGCTCCAGCTAATGCGGAACTCGCCCTTCGGGCTCGTTTCGTTCTCGTAAAATCAAACTTTCCACACTCTAATGTAAATAACTATTTCAGTTACGCATTATGGCAAGTGATACAATGGAATATAATAAACATCTTCTAACCGACATTTATTAATTGTTAATTGTAATTGTAAAAGTGCATCAATCAATTAACAATTAATCAATTGTAATTGCAAAATTTTACAATTAACAATTAATTAATTGTTTAAACAAAAAATACTGCAGACAAAAAATACATGTTAGACATATTTAATGCATTTAATCTACGAGTTTTGAATTAAGGACCAACTAGAATTTTTACCAGTTGCTATGGTGCTACCACGGAAACTACAATTGACTATATGGTTACAAACATTAACCAAAACTCATATACTTTTAAAATTGTATATCCAGTCATTGCGGACCACCTCAGTCCCATCTTAGAACTAAACATTGACTGTTTACACACGATGCACAATACGTTAGCATATCATCTAGGAAGTAATTTCTCAGAAGTTAACAAAAACTAAAATATTGCTTACAAAAAACTCACCTTTTAGCAAGTTGAGGGGATGATGTAGAAACTGCTTTTAAAACTTTTATTGTTGGACTAACTTCCTCTTGAGTTGAGATGTGTCCCCTTGAATATGAAAAAAATAGCTATAATTCTTAAAATTGGATTCAAACACTTGACAAAAGTCAAACACTCTAATACAAGAAGGCATACTCCTAAAAAAACTTCTACTGGCTAGCTTACACATTAAATGATCATGAACTTACAAGAAAATACAAATCTAAGAAATGTAAGCTTTATAAGGAATCGAATTCAAGAGTCAAACAACAAAGCTAGAGATATATGGGCAATTATAAAACAAACCTTAGGGAAGCAGAAAAGGAGTACAGAAATCACACTTAAATTAAGTAATACAATGATTATAAAATCTCTAGTTGCTGAAGCATTTGCTAATCATTTCTCAAGTATAGCCTTAAAATAAATCAGAAAAAACTTCGTGGTGCTGTCAAACACTCAATGCACAAAATCCAACCTCATAACCCTGCACTCCTTCTTCATGCTAGAATAGATACGAACTGATATAGATACGAACGATCTTCGAATGGTTATTAAAAATTCCTCTGGTGTGGATGGATTTTCCATAAAAACTATTAAATACTTACTTGAGGTCATTGAGGATCCTTTACTGATACTCTACAATAAATGCATTAGTTCAGGCACTTATCCATCTATACTGAAAGTAGCCCTCGTTGTTCGATTGTATAACAAAGCAGACAGTGAGGACATGCATAATTACAGGCCAATCTCTATCATCTCCACCTTCTCCAAAGTTTTCGAACGTCTGATCTACAATAAAATGATTATATATTAGAAAAATATAACCTGTTTAATAATTGCCAACATGGATTTAGGACACAGACATCAATAGAGACAGCATCTTCCAACCTAACTAAACAATAAGAACTAGATGCTGGACAGCATGTAATGGGTCTAATTTTTGACCTGTCAGGCTTTTTATAGTCAGCATTTCTGATGTACGAAAAGATGAAAAGGCTTTGGACTCTAAGGTAGTGAAGCAAGGAAACATTGAACAAATAATTCAATATTAGGTAAATTTCAATGAGCATATAAATGCTAATGATTTTGAAATTTCAATAAATCATTTAGATCTGGATCAACAATCAGAAATAGATGATAAGTTGATTGACAAATACAAACCAGTATTTGCTAAAGACAAATATGATGTTGGTACTGTAAAAGATTATTAAGCTCATATTGACTTAATGGTAGATAAACACTGTTACAAACGTCCATACAGATTGACAATTAAAGATCGACAAGAAATAGAAAATCAAATAGCAAAGCTTTTAAAGAAAAATATGATTGAAAAATCATACAGCCCTTTCGCAGCTCCAGTTACTTTAGCAAATAAAAAAGAAGAGAAACAAAAATCTAGGCTATGTATAGATTTTAGAGAATTAAATAAAATTGTTTTCAATCTCAACCTTTTCCATTAATTTTAAGAGGATTTAATGGTAAAGACTAGGAACTGTGAATATTTTTCTACTTTAGACATAAATTCAGCATTCTGGTCGATTCTTTTGAAATTACAAGACAGAAAAAAACGGCATTTGTAACTCAAGAAGGTCATTTTCAATGGACTTGCCTCCCATTTAGTTTGAAGACAGCCCCAGCTATTTTTCAAAGGATATTGAGCAACATCATAAGAAAACACAAACTCTCAGACTATGTAGTTAATTATATAGATGACATCCTGATTTTTTCAAAAACTTTATCTCATCTATCAAAACTACTGGGGCAATACTAATTGAAGGTTTTAAACTCAAATTCTCCAAATCCACTTTTGCGGCAAATTCTCTAGGATACTTGGGTCATATAATAAAAAAGAATTCTATCAGACCACTCAAAGATTATTTAATTGCTGTCAAGAACTTCCCAATTCCAGAGACAAGAAAGAACATTTGTTCCAAATATTTCAGTTATTCTAGATACACTACACAATTTATTAAGAAAAGATGTGAAATTTATTTGGTCACAAGGATGTCAAGAATCTTTTGATAAAATAAAATCATTGCTCTGTTCCCAACCAATTTTGAGAATTTTTGATCCAGATTTACCAATTGAGATATACACAGATTCAAGCATTAAAGGAATAGGGGCTGTGCCGAAACAAAAAAACAAAGTGGAGACAGTAAGTCAGTGGCACATTTTTCAAAAAACTGAATGACGCACAAAAACGAAAAAAGGCAATATACTTAGAATGTTTAGCTATAAAAGAAGCGGAAAAATACTGGAAACATTAACTTATTGGAAAGGAGTTTCTGGTATATTCCGAGATGGAGTGGAGATGTAAAGAGAAAGTTTTCTTAAGTTTGAATCAGCCGCTCCATGGAAAGACCGACAATTGATGAAACGTACTAAACTTCAGTTGACACAACAGATAATTAAATATGAACAATTTATAAATTTGTAAAACTAGTTAATACTTGAATTAGAAACTTTAAATGTTGTTTCTCTTATTCTTATAGGTAAGATAAATCATTGTAACAACTATTGTAAATGAATACTCTTATTGTTATAGAGAAACGCAATTTCGTTTTTAATTCTAAGAAGCTTGGGACTATAGAAAACATATCATATCATATATATATATATATATATATATATATATATATATATATATATATATATATATAGATATATAAATATGAAGCCCTATGCCCCACTGGGGGAAACAGGAACTAAGAGAGAGATATAAAAATATATATATATATTCAACCAATGATTGAACCCGGTAAGCATAGAATGAACAAGGCATAATTTATAAATATCCTCCACATAATGCATTGTTATATTTAAATACTTTTGCCATCAGAGCATGTCCATTCCTCTATTATTATTGAGAAACGCATTCCAGATTGTGTCTGTTTTGTGAACTTTTGCTTGAAAATACGATGAATTTTTTAATCATTCTTTCGCTCCTAGGCATTTCATAGTTACGTTTTTTATAATAAATTATCGAATAGCGCTTAAATGTGCCATAGCATGAACTGAAAACCCGTCATATGCTGCGCATTTGGCCAACAACTCTCCCAAAAATTATCTTATAATGAAATTAAACATATCTGAAGTTGTTTTGGTTTTTTAACTACTGGTTCATCATTTTTCATAGCATTCATTCTTTTGTTTGAAAATGATTTGACAAACTTGATGTTCTCCCACCTAGACATTTTAAAAATGAATTGTACATAGTTACTTTTCAGAATATTTTCCATACTCCTGACTTTTTGTTATATAATATTTTGGCTAAAATTAAATCTTATAAGAGTTTAGTATATCTACGTCGAATCCAATCAAATTCAAAAATTAAATATAATTTATACTTACTTGAAGGTATTGTTGTTCGAATAAATTCTTTTCGAAGAGATAACTATAAATGTAGATATATAGTACTAAAGATACTAAACTAGATTAAAATATAAGAATGGCGAACAAATATTTATATTTATTTAGGATTAAGATTATGCGCACTCTATATCTGTGAACCTTTATTTCACAACGTTTGAGTTTTAACTACGTATTTCTTTGAGTACAAATAAATCAACAATATAATATTTCATGAATTACCATAAAAAAATTATTTTCCACTTTCCACAGAAGAAAAAAAATAAAATGAATAAAACTGACTTTATGATTTTGGAAAAAAAACGAGTTTTTTGGTCTCGTAAATTTTAACAGAAAACCCTGTTAATAGGGTGCGTTTTTAACCGGTTTGGATGCCCTAATTATGATCAATGCCGGATTTTCTTTGGAGGGCTTCACATGTACAAAATGTTCCAGAGCTTTAGTGAAACATTCTTTATTCCATTAGCTAACATAACTTAATTTTCTCGTGGAAACACAAAAAATGTATGGTAAAAATGAAAAACAAAGTTTTCACTAAAGTTCCTTGTTAACCAGATGTCATTTTTACGATTTGTTTTGAACCTCTTTCAGCAATAACTTTAGGAGAATTAGTTACAGTGCCGCAGCTAGGGTTTTCGCATACCCGACTTTTTTTAATACCGGGGTATTGGGTATTATTTTTCATATACCCGGGTATACCCGGATACCCGGGTATTTGCATTTTTTGCAGAAAAAGAGACAATTTCTTATAACACTGTTTTGTTTTATTTTATTACGGAAGAGTGAAGTATGTCAATAAGTCCCCTTTACTTATAGTACAATCAGTCACACAGTTAAACAGTCTAGTTCTCATTAACTAATTAGGAACTAGTTCCATTGTCCTACCCTTGATTTCGGTAGGCTTACTCTACCGTTATTAAACCTTTATTTACTTTTATTTAACTTACTGTTTATGATGAAAAGCTTCTGGGATGAATTTACTACGAGTGACGGCCCGAATGGAAATACCATCTCAAGCATGCAACAATTTCGGAAATTTTAGTACAAAGTCGAAGAAAATTGTTATTCGCGGTCTTTTTGGAACTAGGCTAGAACTGTTCAGATTTAGTTTGAGAAGACGATGTCGATAGCACTTCTTTTTCGCACGCAAGTTCGACCTTTTTGATCTTTGTTTTATTTACTTTATCTAAATCTTTTAATAAAACACTTTTTGAAGAGCCTTTATGGGATAATATTTTTGGGCATATTCAACATTGTACTGATTCCTTATTCTGTATTTTTTTTAAATTTCCGTAGTCCAGAAACAGGTCTATCCATTTTGCCTACGAAAACTCAACCATCGTTTAGTAAAATTTTATAGCTTATTCACTAGATACAATTTTTTATTTTTTATTAATAATATTTAATTCAATTACCCACCGTTCACCGAACAATATTTTAATTAAACCCAAAGAAATAAAAACAAAATATGGCGACAAAAAACCTAACCTCAAGTTTACTGCATTTTTGTAAAAAAACGTCTTTAGAGATATTTTAATTGTTTGTAGTGTAAATTTGCTAATATTATTTTTATATTTTAGTAATAATTTTCCGAGAATTTTGATTAATTTTTTGATCAAAGTAGGTACCCGGGTATCCGTGTCTGACAATGAAATAGTACCCGGGTAAAAATTTCATATACCAGGGTATACCCGGATCCGGGTACCCGGGTAGAAAACCCTAGCTGCAGCCTGTTTCATCTGCGTTTTGATATCATGTGCAGCGGAAAACTATATCTGGTGCAAATATCAGTAAGTTTTTCGAAATAGTCCTTAGGTTTGTTTTATTAAAACTACTTGCTTGGAGAGTGAGGTACTTTAGGGGTTTCTAACGGAAATTTTCTAATTTTCTAATTCTTTGTATCTACTCATAACAGCTTTCAAGCACTCATCGCCTGCAGCTTGAGAGTCCTTCCGCTTACTTGAAAAAACAGAATTAGCTTAAGCATACACAAATGCCAGTTTTTTGGTGTGTTGTCTTGTAAGTCCATAACATATTTTACATGCAGCTTTGAAATATTCTGCTAGCAAACCTCTTGTTCCACAGTAAAAACACACTTATTACCTATATTAGGAATATGTTTGTAAATATATATATATATATATATATATATATATATATATATATATATATATATATATATATATATATATATATAAATATATATATATATATATATATATATATATATATATGTTTTTTCGGGGATTCCGCGTTGATGTTGAGGGTTGGTTCTACAAAGAACCGAATTCTCGACGTTTCGGCGAACTAACATTCGCCATTTTCAAGAGAATATGCGTCCGTGCGGGTTAACCGTTAGACGCATACTGTATGCGTCTAACGGTTAACCCACAAAAGCAAACCAACACATGTTTCTATCTGCGAAAACCTCAAATACAACATATATATATATATATATATATATATATATATATATATTTATATATATATAAATATATATATATATATATATATATATATATATATATATTTATATATATATAAATATATATATATATATATATATATATATATATATATATATATATATATATATATATATATGTTGTATTGTTTTCTCGGGGATTCCGCGTTGATGTTGAGGGTTGGTTCTGAAAAGAACCGGATTCTCGACGATTCTGCGAACTAACATTCGCTATTCTCAAGAGATATATGCGTCCGTGCGGGTCAACCGTTAGACGCGAACTGAGAGCTCGTATGTGAGATGCGAATACTTATAGTTGTCTGGCTTCGGGTCATGCGCGTTGTGTGCGGTGCTTCGGTTCGGTTGTTCGTTTGTCTTGTTGGTCGTACATGAGTCTGGGGTGCCTGGGATTGCATTTTGAGGGTGGATATGATCGGTCGCCATGCTGGGGGCAGTCTCAAGGAATCGTCTCTCGTGTTCATGCAGTAGTTTCGTTTTTCTATCTCTATGGTTTCTCTGTATACTCGTGACATTTCGTGGCTAATCTGTGCAAGAGTCCTTGAATTTCTAAAGTCCATCCAGTGACCGGTGTTTGTGTTTTGGACAAGTGCCGATGAAACTCTGTCTTTGTGTCTGGCTGAAACTACATGTTATTGAATCCTAGCAGATGTTTTTCTATTGGTACGTCCAATGTAGGTTCGTTCACATGTTCCGCAAGGTATTTCGTTAATTCCATGGGATTCTAACGGGATGGTGTCTTTAACGCTGCCTAGCATGGAGGATATTTTCTGGTTAGGTTTGAAAATGGTGTCGATGTTGTGTTTTAAGGATTCTGGGTTTTAAGCGATTTTGTCAGTTGATCCATGAATATGTGGAGGTATGCTGTGCTAACGGGTTTCTGGCGTTCTTCAGTTCTTTGGCTACTGTTCTCTGTACGACGGAAACCTCTGGATATTAAGCTGTTTGCATATCAATTTGAAGAAAGAGCTTCTCGTAAGTTCCTCAATTCTTGCGGTAAGTTAAGCTGGTCGGCTAGTCTTTTGAATCGGGTGGTAAGAGTGTTGACTACAGATGCTAGTTGTTTGGGATGATGGTGCGAAGAAGTGTTCAGATATCTGTCTGTATGGGTTGGTTTCCGGTACACAGTGTGACTCAGGCTGCAGTCAGGTTTCTTCTGTAACAAAACATCCAAGAAAGGAAGTCGTTGATGCTTTTCAATCTCCATTGTGAATTAAATTTGGTCGTGTTGGGAGTTAAGATGGGTAAGGAATTTGTCCAGCTCTGGTCTGCCGTGGGGCCAGATTACAAATGTGTCGTCAACATATCTTAACCAGAGTGTAGGTTTAAGTGTGGCTGATGAGATTGCCTTTTCCTCAAAATCTGTAAGAAATATGTTGGCTATTACTGGGAATAGAGGTGAACTCATTGGTGTTCCTAGGATTTGTTTGTATATTTGACCATCGTACCTAAAGTATGTATTCTTAAAACAATATTCTGCCAGATCTGATACATACTTTTCTGATTTTAATTTTGATCTTATGATGTTTAAGGCCTCAAGGGGGTGGCCGGGCTGGAGTTGGTGATTTTTCAGTATGTCTATGAAGTGTTCAGCATTGCGGACGTAGGAATCACAATCTTCGGCGTATGGTTGTAAACATTTTGCTAAATGTTTCGCAAAAAATTGGACCGGTGAACCAACGGAGCTTACTATTGGTCGTAGTGGGGTTCCATCCACGACTTGTGGATGTTTAGGATTAGAGCTTAGGATCTTGTGTCTGGTAGTTTTCTCAAGATATGATGTGGGGTCCGTTGTACTGGGTAGATAAGCTGGATCATCTAAGATTGTGGTCATTTTTTGTATATAGTCAGCACTGTTCATGACTACAGAGCAATTTCCCTTGTCAGCTGGTAGGAGCACAATGCTGTTGTTTTCTCTTAGTGCCTTGAGGGCTTTGAATTCCTCGTATGAGATGTTTCTTGTCAGTGGTTTGGCAGATCTTAAAATGTGGTATGTTTCTTGTCTTATTGTCTCGGCTAATGTGGCAGGGAGTTGTGAAATATCAGTCTCGACACCAGTGCTTATGTCTTCTTTGGGAAGGCGAATTTGTGCTATTGCAAAGTTAAAACCCTTGGCCAGTACGGTTTTGGTATGTTCGTCTAGGAGCTGCTCTGAAAGATTGTAAACAACTTTGTCGATGTTGAGTGGTTTTGGTGCAGGTTTTTGTTTCCGTCTGAGAAGGTTGTATTTTTCTTTCTGTTAATTGGTAATTAATAATCTATTCTGTTCGGCTCTGTTGTTAGATATTAAGTCTATCTGTTGCCAGAGGAGAGGGTGTAGCGTAGTGGTTAGAGCTTTGTGGGTTGTCAGGCTATTTTGACTGATGCTGTCAAGTTTCTGTCGTTTGGTTTGGATTTCGTCCCGAAGCAAAGCTTGGCTTGCGTTGTGTAGTATTTTGTTTGACCTGGCTGTCGGATTTTGGTGTGACAGCCTCATACAGACGGGTGTTATGTCTGTATCTCTACAGCGACGGAAAAATGCTAAATCGCATAATAATTGAGAGCGCTTTGTCCGTAGTTTCTCGAAACTACGGGTGAGGTGGTAAATTTCCTCCCCGTGGAGGTTTATAATGTTGTATTTGAGGTTTTCGCGGATATATATATATATATATATATATATATATATATATATATATACATATATATATATATATATATATATATATATATATATATATATATATATATATATATATATATATATGTGTTGTATTTTTTTCTCGGGGATTCCGCGTTAATGCTGAGGGTTGGCTCTGAAAAGAACCGGATTCTCGACGTTTCGACGAACTGACATTCGCCATTCTCAAGAGATATATGCGTCCGTGCGGGTATGCATCAACCCGGGTATGCGTCTAACGGTTGACCCGCACGGACGCATATATATATATATATATATATATATATATATATAAATATATATATATATATATATATATATATATATATATATATATATATATGTTGTATTTGAGGTTTTCGCGGATAGATACCTGTGTTGTATTGTTTTCTCGGGGATTCCGCGTTGATGCTGAGGGTTGGCTCTGAAAAGAACCGGATTCTCGACGTTTCGGCGAACTAACATTCGCCATTCTCAAGAGATATATGCGCACGTGCGGGTCAACCGTTAGACGCATACTGAGAGCTCGTTCATGCGATGCGACTACTTATAGCTGTCTGGCTTCGGGTCATGCGCGTTGTGTGCGGTGCTTCGGTTCGGTTGTTTGTTTGTCTTGTTGGTCGTACGTGAGTCTGGGGTGTCTGGGATTGCATTTTGAGGGTGGATATGATCGGTCGCCATGCTGGGGGCAGTCTCAAGGAATCGTCTCTCGTGTTCATGCAGTAGTCTCGTTTTTCTATCTCTATGGGTTCTCTGTATACTCGTGACATTTCGTGGCTAATCTGTGCAAGAGTCCTTGCAAAAGTCCATCCAGTGACCGGTGTTTGTGTGTTGGACAAGTGCCGATGAAACCTTGTCCCTGTGTCTGACTGAAACTGCATGTTCTTCAATCCTAGCAGATTTTTTTTTTCTATTGGTACGTCCAATGTAGGTTCGTTCACATGGTCCGCAAGGTATTTCGTAAATTCCATGGATTCATGGATTCGGGATGGTGTCTTTAACGCTGCGTAGCATGAAGGATATTTTCTGGTTAGGTTTCAAAATGGTGTCGATGTTGTGTTTTAAGGATTCTGGCAATTTTGTCAGTTGATCCATTAACATATGGTAGGTATTCTGTGCTAACGGGTTTCTGGCGTTCTTCAGTTCTTTGGCTACTGTTCTCTGTACGACGAAAAGTTTTAAGATCTGCCAAACCACCGACAAAAAACATCTCATACGAGGAATTCAATGCCCTCAAGGCTCTAAGAGAAAACAACAGCATTGTGGTCCTACCAGCTGACAAGGGACATTGCTCTGTAGTCATGAACAGTGATGACTATAAACAAAAAATGACCACAATCTTAGATAACCCAGCTTATCTACCCAGTACAACGGACCCCACAACCTATCTTGAGAAAACTACCAGACAAAAGATCCTAAGCTCTAGCATTGACAAGGAAACAATGAATTATCTTATACCAAGGGAGAAATCTTCACGGTGTCCCAAGATATATGGTTTACCAAAGATCCACAAAGATGGAGCCCCACTACGACCAATAGTAAGCTCCGTTGGTTCACCGGTCCAACTTCTTGCGAAACATTTAGCAAAATGTTTACAACGATACGCCGAAGATTGTGATTCCTATGTCCGCAATGCTGAACACATCATAGACATACTGAAAAATCACCAACTCCAGCTCAGCCACCTCCTTGTGAGCTTTGACATTGTATCTTTATTCACAAAAGTACCGGTCCCTGAGGCCTTAAACATCATAAGATCAAAAATAAAACCAGAAAAGTATGTATCAGATCTGGCAGAACATTGTTTAAAGAATACATACTTTAGGTACGATGGTCAAATATACAAACAAGTCCTAGGAGCACCAATGGGTTCACCTCTATCCCCAGTAATCCCCAGTAAAACTCAAACGTTGTGAAATAAAGGTTCACAGATATAGAGTGCGCATAATCTTGATCCTAAATAAATATAAATACTTGTACGCAATTCTTACATTTCAGTCTAGTTTAGTACTTTTAGTACTGAATATCTACATTTATAGTTATCTAGTCGAAAAGAATTTATTCGAACAACAATATCTTCAAGTAAGTATTAATTATGTTTATTTTAGAAATTGATTGGATTCGACTTAGATATACTAAACTCCTATAAGATTTAATTTTAGCCCTAATATGAACAAAAAAAGGTCAGGAGTATGGAAAATATTAAGTAACCATGTGCAATTCATTTTTAAAATATCTAGGTGGGAGTACATCAAGTTTGTCAAATCATTTTCGAGCTAAAGAAAGTCGATGCTATGAAAAATAAAGAACTAGTAGTTAAAAAAGCAAAAACAACTTCAGATGTTTAATTTCATTATAAGATAATCTTTGGGAGAGTTGTTGGCCAAGTGCGCAGCATATGACGGGTTTTCAGTTCATGCTATGGCACATCGAGAATTTATTATAAAACGTAACTATGAAAAGCCTAGAAGCGAAACGACGATAAAAAAGTTAATAGTAAATTTTGCAAATGAGAAAAAAACTAGAATTCAAGGAAAAGTTCACAAAACTGACACAATCTGAAATGCGTTTCCCAATAATAATAGATGAATGACATGCTCAAATAGCAAAAGGTATTTAAATATAACAATGCATTATGTGGGGGATAGTTATAAATTATGCCTTGTTACCATACAAGGTATGTTCATTCGATGTTTACCGGGTTCAATCATTAGTTGAACAAATAATTCAAAATTATTTTTTTTTTTATTTAATTAAAAATTAATCCTTGTCATTGTTTGGCATTAGCACAAGATAAAGTCAGTATTATGAAAAAATACGCAGAATTAAATGTATTGAAAATATATTTTGCATCAACCCTGCAATTCACTGGGCTGTTGTAGATACATTTTACAACAAAAATAATGTAGTCAACGAAACTTCAGATTCTGAGAGTGCTGGTGAGGAAGCAGAAATTCATTTTAATTCCTTTGCTAGCGACCAACATTTAAATATTGATAATGATATCAATAATACTAAATACAATTTAGACGATACTAACATTAATGACTTACCCCAAAACTTTAGAAAAGCTGTCAGATTTTTTAGAAAATCGTCAGTAAGAAATGACATACTGCAGAGATATGTCGAAGAAAATGAGGACTAAGGGCTTAAACTAATCTTGGACTGTAAAACTAAATGGTACGCACTAATACCAATGATAGAATGATTATTGCAACTTAAATTGTGCATAAAAAAAGCATCGGAATAAATCTGGCCTGAAGATTTATACAAAGAAAATGACTACCCTATTTTAGTATATTTACTGACAAATTAAAGCCGACATAAATCGAGGTAAATGAACGTCATAAATACTTCAATATTACTGACTGCAGAAGTACTGACCTTTTAATTTATACGATTGAAAGAAACCAGTAGTAATAAAATAGAGATTGCTGAAACCATCCCATGTTATAGATAATCATACAAACTTGAAACAAACGGAACACAGCCAGAATATATAAATATATTCAGCCTTTCCGGAGCTCTATAACAATTATTGATTCTTTTTAGGAATAGCAAAACAAATCTCAGTGAAATTTGTAAGTTATTCTATCGCTTTCAGTCCACCTTCGTGGCACTCAACAAAAATCATAAAAATAACATTATTATATAGAATAACTTAGAAATTTCACTGAGATTTGTTTTGGTAGTCCTAAAAAGACTCAATAATTGTTATAGAGCTCCGGAAAGGTGGAATATATTTGTATATTCAGGCTGTGTTCCGTTTGTTTTAAACCAGTACTACTTTGAGGAAAAAAATTACAATTATTTAAAAATAAGAATTTGATAAATGAGGAATAAAGGAATATTGACGTTGTATGAATTCTTACAAAAGAAACTTCCCCAAACGGACATGGTGGAGCTTCCATATCCTCCGAAAGCAGACTTGGTTTTTAGCAACAACCTTGGCTATGAGGTTATTTGGCGATCCACCAGTTCAGTAATTATTTGCTGAAAATAAAGTAGAGATTGCTGAATGAGAATTGGAACCAAATCATATAGGGATCGGCATATTTACTTGAGCAACTTAAGAATTCCATTTCTACAGAATCACAGTGTTCAAAGAAATGTGTCAGTGTCAACGAGGCAGGTTCGAATCATTCTTAAAATAATAATTTAAAATTTTCACCATCATTAAGACAAAATCGATGGCGATCTAAACTTATTTAATGCACTGCTATCGATTCAATTCACCTCCATAGATAGCGTTAGAGTTTTGTATTCTTTACGTAAATAATACGAAATAATATATAAAAATAATGTTTTTTTTTATATATATACAAAAACTAAATTAATTATAAATGGTAAATAATTAAATAACTCACTGCTAAAAGTGGGTAAACTGAAACATCTGACTGATTCACTAACACGACCTAACATTCTACTGACAGTAGTACAGGAAACCAGATTTACAAACGAACATACCTTCAAGTCCCAAGGCTACAGAATCCTCAAGGAAAAAGTGGGTCAGAGGGTAATGAAGATCGTACCCCACTTAGGTACAGGATTTATAATCAGTCACAGGATACTGTATTCAGTCACGGATTTTACCTGCCAGAGCAGTCGTGTATCCATCCTCTCTCTCTCTCTCAATTGTGCAAGCATGGGCTACAGTATAGACAATGTTCATACCCCAATCAACCAGGAAAACATACGCAATCCAGACAGAACTGATAAATTCTAGGAAGACTTAGAAGGTATTATCTCTAAACTTGCAGAGAGGCAAACCGTCATACTGCTTGGTGAGCTCAATACTCAATTTGGAAGAGTGTAACAATACGGAAACATAATGGGCAATTATCCGGCGCATAAGCGAAACAACCGCAACGGAGAACGATTGGTGGATCTGTGTACGACTTTTCGGTTGCTCATGAAGTCTATAGCCTCCAAACACTTGCCAATGAAGCAGAAGACTTGGACTTGACCCAATACCTACCCGGGTGAATTCCAGGTAGATCAAGTAGCCATTTCACGAAAATTTTAAAAGGAAATACAAAACGTGAAGGTACTAAGAAGCGCCAATCTGGCCTCAGACCACTACCTCTCAAAGATCAAAATAAGACTCTAGCCTAGAAACACTTGATTACACATAACCTCTAGAATGGTAAGAGTTGACGTAGAGCGACTTAAAAACAGTTAACAATTAAGTCAAAGACTGAACAATACAGATCTACACAGCTGGGACCAACTGAAGGAGACTCTTGTCAAGGCGGCCAATGAACTCGCCCCTTTCGCTAAAAGAAGGAAGCAACCGTGGTGGACTGAAGACTGTGACAATGCAATAGTCCAAAGACAGACAGCCTGGGTGAAGCGGAATTTGGGTGAAGCGGTGAAGGAAAATTGGCGATATTTTTATAAGGTTACAGCCAAGATAATTCGAGAAACCAAACGGACCTTCATACAAAACCAACTAACTTAAATCTAAGAAAGCTTTGCTACGAGTAACTCCAGAGATTTCATTGGAACCTTCAAGCAGAGACTCGGAAAATACGCTCCGCCAAGCCTCTACTTCATAAACAAGGATAACTGCCACCTTTCAGCTCAGTCCTTTAAAATTCTACTCAACTGTGATCCACCCAGCGAAGACTTCGACTATAAGCAAACCGCACCAAACCCGGAATCGCTGCCCCCTTCATTGAAAGAAGTTGGCCAGATCATTGAACTTCTTAAGAATAATAAGGCAGCTGGAGAGGACTATATCGTTGCTCAACTGTGGAAAGGTGATGGAAGCAATGTCGTGCGCAAGCTAACCGAGACCATCCAGGACATCTGGAAAACAAAGCAATTACCACCCGATTGGAAATCGGCTCTGATCCATCCGCTTCACAAAATGGGAGATTTTACTGAATCTAAACAATTACCGTGGAATTTTTCTCGCCCCGGTAACATACAGGATCCTCTCCAAGGCGTTAGCAGCAAGGGCAGAAATCATAGAATTTAGGAAAACCCGATCCTATGTTGAACAAATCCTCAATCTTAAAACTCTACTTGCATACTCCAAGTTGAGAAACCGCAAGATGGTCGTCACCTTTGTTGATTTTAGGAAGCCATACGATTCAATTGATAGAAGAACGTTTAGCAAAGTACTACAGGAACTAGGGCTAGGCAACAAAACCCGCACACTTATTATAGAAACCTTGCCCAACACCCATTTCAAGGTAAAAGTTAGAGGCGAGATCTCAAAAAGCTTTGAAACTAAATCTGCAGTAAGACAAGGAGATGGCCTTTCCGTACTTCTCTTCAACTGTGTCCTTGAAAAGGTTATGAGAGAATGGCGCAAGGAATTGATCAACTTGCGTGTTCAGAGTGGTATCTACCTGGGACGCAAGAATGACTTGGAACTGATTGCTGATTCTCCTGAGATGGCAACAATGCAGGTAAATTTTCTCAGAAAACAGGCTGCCAAAGAAGGTCTTCAAGTGTCACTGGAGAAAACAGAATTGTTCACTAACATCAAAGAAGCAAACAGATTGATGTTACTAGAGCAGGAAAACAAGAGGAATAAGAAATTTAAATATCTCGGCGAAAGGACTGAGCCCAATTAATCAGAAAGAGCATAATTTTCCATTAAAGTCAACAAGTTTGAACTAGCTTATGGACTGACCAAAAACACCTACAACAAACAATGCCTGTCACTCAACCTAAAATTTATGCAATACACATCAGTCTTACGACCAGAAGCCCTGTATGCCATGTAGTTCTTTCGTTGAACCGAAGAGGTCTGGTAGAGAAATTGTAAATCAGAGAGAGGAGAATCCTCAGGAAGATCCTAGACCCGGTAAAGGAAGAGAGGGAATTCCGAAGATGACATAACTCTGAGCTTTGCGGACATATTGAGAGGGTCTCTAACTGTGCGAAGGGAAAGAAGGGTAGCTTTCTATGGACACGTTGCAAAATTGCCTCCAAAAAAACCAAACCGACTAACCAACCATCTCTTCACCTTCTGGCAAAACAAGAAGGTTCGTACCACTTGGTTGACAGAAACCTAGAAGGATATTAAAGAACTGGGAATAACAGATCTCCAAAATAGACAGTCTGTGAGACGCACCCTGAAGGAAGTTCAAGGATTTCAGGAAAAAACCCGAAGGAAAGGTACCCCTGGACAGAAGAGAGAAAGGAGTTTCACCGGTAGTAAATACGATAACACTGGGCAATGATCAAAGCCCAACAGTTGAGGAAGCGTGGTCCAAAGAAGGCCTATTCGAAACAAGAAGAAGAAATGGTAAATATTTATGTACAATGGTAAAAATATAATTATAAAATTTTTTTATTTTCTTTGGTTTATAGCTGCACTATTTTCGAGCTAAGTTTAAAAGGATAATACTCTATTTATTTATTTTTATACTTAAAACCTGTTGTTAATGGGTTAACCGTTTTTTTACTTTACGAAAAACCGAAAACCGGTTTTTGAAATTACATCGGTGTTTCGGATGCCCTAATCATACTGGACAATCATAGCTCACATGTTAACCTCAGAGTGGTTCAATTTGCTAGAGAAAGATCTATTGTCATAGTCACTTTTCCACTTCACTTTAGCCATAAATAAGCTACACCCCTCGACGTCATAGTGTATGGCCCCTTCAAAATCAGGTATGGGATATCCACGAATGAGTGGATGTTGTCAAATGCCTGTAAAACAGTAACTATTTAACAAGTAGGACAGTTTGTGAAAGATGCATATCTATTTGGCTTCAGCCCTCACAGTATTGTACAAGGTTTTCTAAAAACGGGTATTTAATGCTTAAATTTGAACATATTTGTAGAAGAGGAGTTTTTATCTTCATTTGTGACTAATAGATCTTATCCATCTACTGAAATCTATTTCAAAAAGGAAAATGTTAATAACAGTGCATCTGAAATTCCAGTGAATCTGCCTCCTCGGCCTTCATCTGCTAGAGCATATTCATTGTCAATTTTAAGACGTTTAGAGCAATTAATTTTGTCAAGATAATCTTAGATACATCAAGTTAATTTTAGACCTCCTCTATCTTGCACTGCTTTGACACCAATAGTAGCGACCACATAGTATGCAAATACTATGCAATGATAATTACAGTAACAGCAATCAAGAGTGGTACTAGCAAATTTTTCGGGTTGGGCACAGGCACAGGAATCCTGTAGTGTAAAAAGGAGATTGCATTTTTTGCAAGTTTATAATAATATTCTTAAGAAGACTATACTTAGTTAGATTAAAATGATTGTTCTCAAACGATAGAGGAGTAGTAAACGGAGAAACGTGTACTTTAAAAATTATAGTTTAAATAGTAACAGCGGCCTTACGAATAGAGATTTGTAAAGATTGCAGTCGCACACTGTAATTTTTAAAACTTATTGACTAATAATATCGGAAACTGCAATTTTAACAAAATCAATTGGTAGTTTTTATAGTTTCAAATTCGTAAGGCCGCTGCTACTATTTGAAACTGTAATTTTTAAAGTGTACTTTTTTCCTTCTATTTAGTAAGAGATTAATAAATTTAAGTAAATACTTTATTCAGAATTTGCGATATATAAATCATTTTATATAATAATAAATATTTCCAATGACATCTTTTGCTAATATACAGTTCAAGTCTCTGTATTATGAACTTGGCTCTTTCAAAACTATTGTTGGCTCCTTCAATGATTATGTGTTATGAAAGAGCCGAATCTCATTCATTTTATAGATAAACTTAATAAAGACGGAACAAAGCTTGAATATATAAATATACTCAACCTTTCCGGAACTCTATAATACTAATGAGTCTTTTTAGGACTACCAAAAACAAATCTCTTATGAAATTTGTCCGTTATTCTACAGCTTTCAGTCCACCTTCGTGGCACTCAACAAAAACCATAAAAATAACATTGAGTTTTAAGATCATGTCTTTCCGATACCTTGAGTGGATAGCCATCTGTGGACGCGTTTCGAGATCTATCTCTCATCAGCACAGCTATGCTACCATGAACAATATTTTGTAAATCACTCACTTGAAAACCCATGTGGTGTTTGGGTTAGATGTTTTTAATTTTGACATTTTAAGTGAGACATTTCAAGTGAGTGATTTACAAAATATTGTTCATGGTAGCATAGCTGTGCTGATGAGAGATAGATCTCGAAACGCGTCCACAGATGGCTATCCACTCAAGGTATCGGAAAGACATGATCTTAAAACTCAATGTTATTTTAATGGTTTTTGTTGAGTGCCACGAAGGTGGACTGAAAGCTGTAGAATAACGGACAAATTTCATAAGAGATTTGTTTTTGGTAGTCCTAAAAAGACTCATTAGTATTATAGAGTTCCGGAAAGGTTGAGTATATTTATATATTCAAGCTTTGTTCCGTCTTTATTAAGTTTATCTGATTATCTATAATGTTGTATGGTTTTACCAATTCAAAATTTATCATTTATATCAATAACCTGCTAAGTTCATGTCTCTCTCACAAAATGTCAAAATTAAAAACATCTAACCCAAACACCATATGGGTTTTCAAGTGAGTGATTTACAAAATATTGTTCATGGTAGCATAGCTGTGCTGATGAGAGATAGATCTCGAAACGCGTCCACAGATGGCTATCCACTCAAGGTATCGGAAAGACATGATCTTAAAACTCAATGTTATTTTTATGGTTTTTGTTGAGTGCCACGAAGGTGGACTGAAAGCTGTAGAATAACGGACAAATTTCATAAGAGATTTGTTTTTGGTAGTCCTAAAAAGACTCATCAGTATTATAGAGTTCCGGAAAGGTTGAGTATATTTATATATTCAAGCTTTGTTCCGTCTTTATTAAGTTTATCTGATTATCTATAATGTTGTATGGTTTTACCAATTCAAAATTAACATTTATATCAATAACCAGCTAAGTTCATGTCTCTCTCACAAAATGTCAAAATTAAAAACATCTAACCCAAACACCACATGGGTTTTCAAGTGAGTGATTTACAAAATATTGTTCATGGTAGCATAGCTGTGCTGATGAGAGATAGATCTCGAAACGCGTCCACAGATGGCTATCCACTCAAGGTATCGGAAAGACATGATCTTAAAACTCAATGTTATTTTTATGGTTTTTGTTGAGTGCCACGAAGGTGGACTGAAAGCTGTAGAATAACGGACAAATTTCATAAGAGATTTGTTTTTGGTAGTCCTAAAAAGACTCATTAGTATTATAGAGTTCCGGAAAGGTTGAGTATATTTATATATTCAAGCTTTGTTCCGTCTTTATTAAGTTTATCTGATTATCTATAATGTTGTATGGTTTGACCAATTCAAAACTTTTTATAGATGGTTAGAAGTCTAAGTAAATTTTTGCTTTTGGAAAATGTTTTATCACATTACCTACATAAAGAAATAAACAAAAACTTATGATACAAATTTTACGGTTTATTTATTTTCTTTTGTATTGGCCCCTTTCTTTCAAAACTGGTTCGTCCATGCGGATATTTTATATCTAATTATAAATGACAATGCTGATTGGAGATAATTTTTTAGAGAGTCCTCCAAACGTTCGGGACGTGCTTGAAGATGATTAGGAAATCCGTAGCCTTAGCCGTAGTGTTTTCTATTATATAATGTTAATGTATAATGTAAACGTTTTTCGCTTGCTGTATAAAATTTTATTTCACGTTATTCTAACAGCACCCTATTTCTCTGGTTTCTTTAGTTTCAACTTTGCACAGAATGGTTTTTTAACTTTTTTTTTTTTCTTTTAAATCGAGACACTTTGTGGGTCCAGGCTTTGTAAAAATAAAATTGCCATGCTTAACAGAATTTTTAAGTGCTACTTTCACATTTTGTTTTAATACTCCACTAAACTTTTCAGAATTTTGTAAATAACAAAAAAGCAACTACAAGACCGCACAGCCCTGAATATTAAACTCATTGCGTTACCACAAATTTCCACAAACTATTGCGGTTTATGCTACATAGGACACTAAATATTCTACAGAGAATAGTAAATTAAATAAATTAGTGTTAATTATTTAATATTATTATTATGATTGTCCAGTCCATTAGTTCCTCGTAACTAATAATAAGGCCAGCTAAGGATACATGATTGTGTAACAAGTTGATTACAAATAAATTTGTTATTATTATATTAACCGAATTAAATATTGTAAATGAAAAAACTATTCACATTTTTTTAACTACATTTGTAAAATTAAGTAACTTCATTAAACTTTTAGAATAGCGTACAAATGTAATTTTTGTATTTATTTTTTGTGTAATTTTGTTAGGTGAAAAGTTTGTCTTGTGTTGCTGGCGGTGTCATGTGTTAAGTCCCTTGTGCTAGGGTACAATTTGCAAACAGACGGTTTTCTACGTCCATTTTCTGCGAGAACGAACATTTCGCGGGCAGATTTTCGCGTCCGAAAAACGTTTTCTTGAATTTCCAACGCTCCAATGCCCCGACTACAACCTACACAATTTTAAACCAATTTCCACCAAACATTCGCAAATTGCATATATACAATAGAATGCATACCAAACTTAAGTTTTAAATATATTTAAATAGGGAATATGCAACAATTTTTTTTAATTTGCTTAACTCACTTTTCACTTCGTTTTAACATAGTAAAAAATATGAATACTGTTGAAAGTATTTCAATTAATCTTTAAAATAATATATAAAATACCGATTAAATTTGTTTAATATTTGCATAGACAGTTAAGGATTTTCAGTTTTAATTAGCTATTTCGATAATGGAAAAAGCTAAAAACCATTTTTTTCTATTTTGCGTTTAAAATGGAGTCAATAAAGAACTCATATAGGTTAGTTAATGGTTTGCCGAGTGCTTTAATAATTTAATTCTTCAAGGTTGGCACCATTGAAATTCTAGAGCTAATAACCTGTCAGAAGTGTCAAATATTCGACGAGATAATTCTGAGATTATGTGATGTGTGGAAATCGCGAATACAATCGGAAGGTAATATCGTTTTTTAATATTAAATTCCAACAGATTTTAACAGTTTTTAACAAATTTTTATTTTTAATCATTGATGTAACGACCCTCATTACTAACAACCTTTTGCCATCTAATGTGCAAATTTTCAATGGCGTATCCACCAATCAATTGGTTTTATGCAAAATATCTGGAGATGGCATTTTGGAAATCATCCAAATTTTAATTTTTTGCCATTTACAAAATAGTGATCGGAATAAATGAAAATCCCGATTCATTAATTCAGGGTTGGTATTGCAGATTTGATTGTAGATTTTTTACTGTTACCGACCTGTGAAGGGATTACTTGATTGCTTGTTTGCTAGGTGATCGGCTTCTTCGCTTCCATCTATAATGGAACCATCTATAATTGTGTCCTGGTACCCAATATAGCGTTTCTTAATTTGCTCTGCCGAGCTTGTTTAATTTTCCCACACAGTCCAATGCCAGTTTGGGATCTGATGATGTATGAGCTAATGGCCTTGATGGGTGCTTGGCTATCTGACAGGACACCAATTCATATTTTGCGATAGTTCCTGTTGAGGTTCAATCTTTCCATGGCATGTACCTCTGCTTGAAAGAAACTTGGGTAGATTCCTGTAGATTCACGTATTTGGTATGAGCTCCAAACACTCATGTACCAGGGTTCGCCTTGCGCAATGCCAGAGATCAACGACGACAATTTACGGCCGCAGAAAAATGAGGTGTACTAGGAATACAAAGGGACTGCTGCCTGGGGATCGCCAGGGCATGTCTGGAGTTGATGCTGGGCATGACAGGATACGAACCATCGGCGACGGGGAGCTGACGAGGCGGGCCTGTCACACAAAAAGACAGCCTAAATAAGTGAAACCCCCAGAGGTGGCGAACCAACAGGATAAACATCAAACGCCAAACTACCACTAAGCTTGTTCGCTCCATGTTTAGAGAGGACTGCTGAAGGAGGAAAACGAACACGAATCAAGTGGACTCGTGAAATGAATTTCGAAGTTGCAAGAGTCTACTACCGAGCCACTAAGTGCAGTGTTAGTAAACCACCTGGATTTAGACAACTGCTACATTCTGAAGACTGAACAAAATGTATGTGATCGTTTGAATACAATAAAAAAGAATGGCTACCTGAAAGATGCTGAAAAGCAAACAATCCACAGCAAAGTACGGTTTGAGCTACAGCAAAATGCGCTCAACGATGATATCAGGGTTCCTCAGACAACCTGAAAACATAACAATCTTCAATCCTGCCCTAATTATACATCAGGAAGAAATAAAAAAAAAATCCGATGGACGGAACTCAATAGTCGACGGAACTCGATTCAATAGTATCATAGAGTTTAATAGAGATGCTGATCCATCCAGCAGACCAAGAATACTAAAGCTAGACAAGCCCAGAAAATCATCAGAAAATCTGATAATAATTAATAATATCCTAAATGAGCACCTGGAAATAAAGAACACATCAACGAAATACAACTGGCTATCTACTGCACTGCAGTTACAATCATCGAATTAAATGGACAAAGGACATTCCAAAAAAAATTGCATAAAATCAACTAAGCGAAAACCAGCATGGAAATTGAGATTAAAAAAAATCTATCAACTCAGATCGGAGGCGGATATCCTTGATCAATGGTTTGCAGGAAAAATGGAAATAACTCTAAAAACCAACGATCGTTCTTTATACAGCTAGAAAGTCAAATAAATATCAACTGTCTTGGGACCAAGGACAACTATGCTGATTTTAAGGACTACTGGAAGTCTATCTGGTCTGGATAAACATTTGAATGCTAAGGCTTGAATAAATCTGTAAAGCTGCTGGAAAATACACGGACCTGCCGGAAGTGCCTCGCACTGGGATCATGGAGCAAGATGTCACCGGTGTAGTTAAAAGAACCAGCAACTGGAAGTCTTCGGGTCCAGAAGGGATTCAAATCTTTTGGATAAAATACCTACCTGCGATACACAAACCGCTTGCGCGTGGCTTCACAGCTATACTGAAGGACCCAAACAGAGCCCTGGATTGGCTGACTGAAGGAATTAAGCACTTATTACATGAAAAAGGTTAAGTAAATGACGCACAGAACTGCAGATCGATCACCTGTCTATCAGTATTTTGTAAGCTCCTAACTTCTGTAATATTCGATAAAATATGCTAATATTGTGAAACGAATGGGAGAATCGCCGAAGAACAAATGGGATGCATCAGGAAGACCCTCGGCTGCAAACATCAACTAACAATAGATGCAGTGGTGCTGAAACAAGCCCAAATTAAGGCGGATTCTCATGTACGCGACACTAGCTACGCGATATCCCCTGTCAAATAATGATTACATTGTTTGAAATAGGCACGTCGCGCAGCTGTCGCGTAGCCATATTGAGAACGTGCCCATTCAAAACAATGTAAACATTATTTGACAGGGAATGTCGCGTAGCTAGTGACGCGTATATGAGAATCGGCCTTTAAGCGACGGAATATGAGCTTGGTTTATATTGATTACGCTAAAGCTTTTGACAGCGTCCCCCATGACTAACTGCTCAGGGTCCTTGATATCTACAAGATCGCACCGAACATTAAGCAACTCTTAGTTATTGTGATGAAAATATGGGGAACTCGATTGATGATCAATGGACAAGAAGTAGGAAGGATTAAAACTAAATTATGGAAAAAACTGGGATTTTTCAGGGTTTGCCTAGCTTTGCATCCACTTCACATCACTAGAAATGCATCCACATCACTAGAAATGCTTCAAAAAAGGCTAAACCACCTACTGCTGATGGATGATCTCAAATTGTATGCTGAAAACTCTCATAAGCTCAGGATCCTTCTCAGCACCGTCGAAGCGTTCAGCAGATATATCAAAATGTCAATCAGACTAGACAAATGCGCAATCATTAATATCAAAAGGCAAGGTCAATAGGCACGGTGATGGATCCGATGGTATTTGCAAGCTCGAGAATGGCTCCGTTAATAAATATCTGGGAGTATCGCAAATTGCCAAAATGGACCACATGCGGCTGAAGGACTTCGGAGAGAGATACATGAAACGCCTGACAAACATCTGCAACACTAAGTTAACAGGCAAACGTATAGTTGACTCCATAGAGTACCTGTATGTACCCGTACATGCTGCACCGGTCCTAACATACTCCTTAGGGATCTTAAAATAATCCAATACTGGAGGTGGAGAAATTGAACCGAAAATTGAAATTGAAGTATCGCAAAATTGCCAAAATGGACCACATGCGGCTGAAGCACTTCGGAGAGAGATACATGAAACGCCTGACAACCATCTGCAACACTTAGTTAACAGGCAAACGTAAAGTTGACTCCAAAGAGTACCTGTATGTACCCGTCCATGCTGCACCGGTCCTAACATACTTGTTTGGGATCTTAAAATGGTCCAATACTGGATGTGGAGAAATTGAACCGCCTTGCTAGAACTATTATGACTAAGTTCCGTTTCCTGCACCTGAACTTACCTACCTTACGACTTTTTTTACCCAGAAAGGGAGGAGTGAGAGGGTTGATCAACATATTGAACCAATGCAGGGTCATTGATCCAAAATGAGACTCACATTGAGATCATTGCTGTGCGCTCATGAAGCTCGTGGTTGAGGTTGATATGGGATACACACACCTGAGGCTCCAACAAGACGAGCCCCCAATTGAACCACCATCGGTCCATGAAGAGATCCAAATGTGGAGAGGCAAAGAAATACACGGAAGATTCCTGGGGCTGATAGACGACAGAAACGTCGATCGACAGGCATAGATGAGATGGCTGCTGCAAGAGGACCTATATCCAGAGACGGAAGGTTTTATCCTCTCTATTCAAGATGGAGTAATGAAAACCCGAAATTACCAAAAACAGGGCTTGAAAAGATACGTGGAAAATACAGTAAACCAGAGGGATCCATCGAACACGTCATGTCCGGCTGTTCGGCATTAACGGACAACGCATACCTTGGGCGTCATAACCAAGTCGCTAAACTAATAAACCAACAGCTAGCCTTCAAATTTGGAATGTTGGGCAACGGTACACCGCCCTACTACAAATATGAACCACCCAAAGTGCTTGAGGGACCAAACCACTTTGTAACATGTATCATATAACAGTATCATGTAACAGACCAGATATTTTCATCCTCAACATAATCGAGAAGACAGCTATCTAAATTGACAACGCCATCTCTCTGATGCATAACATTAAGACAACAGTGGACGAAAAAATAAGAAAATATGAAGACCTGGCAAGAAATGAAAAACATCGGGAAATTAAATAAGATCACAATAATTCCCCTAGTAATTTCTGCAGAGGCAATTGTAACACACAACTATTTAAGGAACTTAGAGAAAATAGGCATGCCCACACTGGACCTTCAAAACCATCCAGAATATAGTGATGTTACAAACATGTCACATTGTTCGTAAATTCCTGGATTAAAATTATCGGAAACGTAATGAATCTACTTTTTGCATCGATCGAGCCTAATCCCAATCCATTCAAGAGATAGGTGAAAGAACAGCAGCAATGCTGTGACGGTGCAACATAATGATAATAAAGGTCTTTAGTTTTGATAAACAAAAAAATATCAATAAAGCATACAATCAGTTGGACGAGGTTAAGTTCACCCTGTTTACAATAAAAGAAGGCAAAACGTCTCTTCAACTATCTGGTGGACCCTTTACTCGATCCAATTGTTCACAGTAAAGGTCTGCATTTACAGGTTTAAGCATTTCAATATGAACGACCCCGCAAATACTCCACCAAACACATTATGCTGGACCCATACACATGCTCTGCTTACTTTTCCAATCTACTGCAAATGTTTTGATGCTCGATCAACGTCAGCTCCTAGATTGTCTGACATGGATTTGCCTCCACTTTCGCCCTTAACATATCATTGTCTAAAGTTGTTGGACTTCCTGATTCATACGCTTCGGAAAGATCAAAATTACCGGATTTGAAGTACATAGTAAGGTGGCAAATGAATATCGACATGCAAAGAAACGACATTACTTTCCGGCCTTCCTATTATTATTGTTATTACCATGTTAAGAAATGAGCAGAAAGTAATAACATAAAATGGTTTACTTTCCTGTGTAAAGCTTTAGAATCTTGTTGAATCTATGAAATTGACTTTTGTGTTGCTAACTGGAATCCACTCAAACTATTTACGTTTAATGTTATTGTAATTTACATGCTATTAAGTGGAGACTTGTGTATTCTATTTTCTATGAAGCAAACATATTTTTAAAAAATAAACACGAGATTCAATTGCTACTTACGTGCAATAGACTGTTACTTCTTTAATGGTGCAACTGCTTGCGGAATGTTGTTTCACTCTTCCATTCTCTCTCGGCAAATTGGATTGCGCCGCTAATGTATAATATATTATATAAACTGAAGCTTCTATAAATGGGGCTTGCTAAGAGAAATATTGCGAAAATCAATGTTGGACGGGCACGGACTACACCGTGGACTTGCAATTAAATTATGTATTGATTTATCTATTTTCTTCCTACGTTTTAACAAACATTTATTTTACCAAATTTAAATTAAAAAAATGAATAATACAAAATAACATTAAAATCAACTGCAAAAGTAAATACAATCTGCAATAATGTCAGACAATAAACTATTTCAAAACATAATACCTCATAAACAAATGATATATATCTGATATATATATATATATATATATATATATATATATATATATATATATATATATATATATATATATATATATATATATGTATATATATATATATATATATATATATTATAATATACTATAATTTACTTAGATTATTAAGTCTGTTTACATAGAATTAAATGATTATACTTCTAATTCATCTAATTAGTCAATCAATTGGAGGAGCCCCTAATAATTCACATTAAATCCAACCTAATTCACATAATTATCCAAATCCTCTATTGCGAGAGATCCAATAGCAACCAGAGAGTCTTTTGTATAATATACTGGGCGTTTGATGGAATATTTAATAATATGATCCACAAATATTTGCAATCGCTTTCAGCCAATCGACTAAAGTGAATTGTACGGATATTAGGTAGCTATTTTGCAGCATGGCAAAATTTGCGACAATTCCCAACAAAAATTATCTTAATAACATGAAATAAAACCGAAGACAAAAGTTTCATGTAACGAAAAATATTTATTCTAACGTTAAAAAATGTAATTGAACGTCAAAATATGTATTCTAAGGGTAGCTTGAAAGTTGTTTTTTATTAAATGATATTAAAACTACATTTTCTTTTTGAAAAAACAAATCGTATTTCGGTTTTGAAGAAGTAATATGAAAAAGTTCATTTTACAACTAGTGTGTAATATGTTAAACGGTAACAATGCACTGACCGTATAACGTAAATTATGTTCAGAATTAATTAGGAACAGTTAAAACCCGACACCTGGTCCAGACCATTACAAAACCCGGAGACTACTATATTGTCAAATATTTATCGAAATTAACGCCGCTTCGACCTGTAGTTAAACTCGCTCCCTTTCCAATTGTCCGCCGGACAAAAATATAATTGTTTATATGTATTTGCCTCGTACTCGTCCATTGTTTCGAGGTCCGTCTGTCGGTTATTTATTTTCGTTCCGCAACAGCGCAATTGATGTTTAACAAGCCGCCGCCGTGTATATTCTAATTGTAATTAATGGTTACGTACCGGCGAAAATTTATTCCTGAATGCATTCGATTTAATTAACGGCATACTAATTGACGGCGGAATTAACGTCAATTGTTCATTGTTAAGTTTCAATCATCTACTGTCATTAACAATATTTTTCACCAATAAAACATTAACTTATTTTCTAGCAATGCATACTTTCTACTGTAGATTGGTCTAATTGTAAGTAAAATAGACTGTGCAAGACTAGAGAGGATTCGTTGATCAGCTGTATAGCAAAAACAATATTTGTACACTAAAATATATATAAACTCATAGCATTTAGTATTGTCAATATAGATTGTTTTATCTTCTTATTGCTGGATGTTTACCCTGTCTATTTAGTAATGTTGGTCGTAATTCTATATGTCTATTAGCTTTGCCTATTTACATTTACTTGTTCAGAATTATCTAAATCAAAGATGTCAACCTTGTTGTTTCTCTGGGATTTTTTTCTATATTGGGAGAAGTCATGGAGTTATGGGCCACAAGTATATTAGCATAGTTTATGAGCAAAAAAAGCTTTGTTTAGAATTCCTTCTAAACAGATCAGATATTCAGGTACTGTGTAAACTGAGTTAGATATTCAAGTACAGTGTATGTCAGATACTCAAGTACAGTGTAAACTGTATATAGCGACAATGAAGGGACTGCGCATTTTATTGCGTTATTGAATGTTGTCGTTAAATGGAAAGAAGAAATGGAAAATCAATAGTATTTTACTATAATAATATTATTTACTAGTACAGCATAAAATTTACAAGCAACATATAACAAAGATAAGATACAAATAACAAAGCTTATTGCGTATAGTCTATAATCTTCGTTTAAAGTTATTGCTGCACCAGTATTTTAAATCTTATGTATTTTATTCATATCTTGGGATACTGTCGGATCAACTTGTTTTTAGAAAAAGTATATTTCTGATAATTTCATCCCTTGGTTGCTGTTCCTCAGTTTTTCTTTTCTTTCGAATGCAAAATTTATTAATCTGTAAGTGAAGGTGCTTGCAGCCAGGCTGTCGTTTAATTCTAAGTGGGTTTGTAGATTCTCGGAGAAATTTTGCGGCATGTTAAACTGTTGCACCCACCCTGTTAATGGACGGTCATCTTCACTTTTAAACTCTGGTCCCATTTCGGCTTCATCACTCTTAGAACTGGTACCAAGTCCAGCATGACGAAAGGAGTGCTGTATAGTTGTTGATTTCACTTCTTCCTAAGCTTTTAATAAAAAATGTACTACATGCAGCATATAAATAGAAGTTTTACTCTGAGATTCGACCAGCTCCATGAATAGTTCCCTTCTGTAATAAACTTTGAGACTTTTAATCACGCATTTGATCCATTGATTGTAAGACGCTAGTCGTGTTTGATGCGAAAAATGCTAACTCTATGTTTAGAAGGTGAGATATAAGAGGGTTCAAAGTGGTGAGAGCAGTTGTTGACAAGAAGCAACATTGCCCGTCCCTTTAATTCTGTATCCCACCTTCGCAAGTCTCCTTCAAAAAGTTGACTTGTCATCCAGGATCATTTATTTGCTTTATAGGTGACTGGCAATGGTTTAATGAACTTGAAACAATGGGGATTGATGACAACCATCGCGGAAAAAATGTTTTTGAAAGAAAATGTCATTTTTTCTGCGCCATTCATATTAGCAGCTACAAGCATTGTAATGTGCTCTTTGGAGAGCTTTTCTCCTACACACTTCTCTCATTTAAAAGTTTTATTGGTTTTAGAAAATTCTGGCTTCGAACCCATCAAAAATGCTTTTCTTTCAAATTTGGCCACAGCTTACTTATTTATTCACCTAAGAGTGACTTATGTGACCAGCACTCCCTCCAGATGGACACAATGCTCGTTTCGTAGCTGTTGGAATCTTGTTTGTGTTGATGTTGCCTGGATAATAGAGGGCAACATCGTGGAATGTATAATGGGTCGTACATATGTAAAGAGATAGATATTATTATTTTGGGAATAAAAAGATAATTCGTGAAACGAACTCTAAAAAAAGTGTGTGGATTTGGACAATACTAAGAACAGTATTTTTACACTTTACAAAATAAAATCGAGAACTAACCTAAAAGCGAAAAACGCATGGATCTAGTTGAAGAACAAATGAAACAAAAAAAGAAAACGTGGATTCAAGAAAAAACTAAGAAGGAACTCATAGAAATTGCGAATAAACTAGCTCAGAATGCAATATTCTCAGACTCACATACTATTCAGGAACTAACAATATATTTACGTAATTACATCGACAAAATCCAACGAGTAAATCCAACAAAAATCTCAACCAACATGAGCTCCATATCTACATTGGAAATATTTACTGGTGAAAACTGGAATTCTTACATACTGCATTTGAGTGTTTTGTGCTGCTAAATGATATTACCGAAATAAAAAAAGTTCTAATTACCAAGTTAAGTACCAAAGTTTACGAACTACTAACTACATTGTGTACACCAATGCCACCAGTAAACGAGAAATATGAAACCACTTGTGACAAATTGAAGAAATACTACCATCAAGTTCAAAACTACGCTATATACCAAGCAGAATTTCTAAAAAGGTGTCAAAAACCCAAAGACACTATAGAACAGTTTATAATTGAACTAAAAAAATTGTCAGAAAACTGTGATTTCAAAAATTTGGACTACGAAATAAAAGAAAGGTTGTTGAATGGCACTTATTGAGATGCAGTAAAATTCGAATTGTTATAATCAGCTGATAAAACATTGGAAATTTTAACTGTTATTGGGGTAGACAGCGGAGACAGCATGTAAGTTAGCATTCAACCAAGGGAGAGGACAGGAACAAACAAATATTTAAATTGCAACGACGAAATTAAAAAAAAGGGATTATCGTCAGAAAACAGGATCAAATAATAAACAAAATTTAACTTGTTTTTGCTGTGGCAAGAGTGGACACACAAAAGTACAATATTCACTCCGGGATAAATTTTGTAGTGATTGTGGTACCAAAGGACATATTTATAAGCTGTGCGGTAAAAACAGGAATGTGAAAGTAAATAATGTGAATCTTGTGGAAACTACTAGGTCAGAATATAATGAAGAAAAACCTTGTACGCCGCAGGACACTGAGGTTTTTAACATATTTTATTTTCATGATAAATGAAAAGTACCATCTGCCAACTTGAAAATTGCAGTAAATGGAAGGGTATTAAAATTTGAGGTTAACACAGGTGCAGATGTAAGTACTATTACTTTATCTGAAAAATCACAATATTTTGCCGAGTTACAAATTGAACAATGTAATATTATATTTACAAACTTGATCAATCAACATCAATACCGCTAATACTAATACCGGTAATAGAAAATTTAAATATCAAATATAAATCCGTAGATGTAAGCAATCAAAGACTGTTTATTGTAAAAGAAGGACAACCAAAGATAAAA